>VZTN01004277.1:8353-141684 GCA_013400515.1 Erpornis zantholeuca
TTTTAAATACATAGAAATTCATGAAGCACTATTGGAATTATGAAGTCACTTCAACCTAGCATTTTCTGATAAAAACCAAGAGAAGAGGCAGAACAGTCTGAGATTGGATTTTCTTGAATATGGGTGTTGCCGAAGTCAAATAAACACTCAAGACCCTAACAGGATTTTAAACAGAAAAACTCTGAACTAGAAGAGCTTCATAGACAGTGAGATTTGATACATTTCTGAACAGCAGTAGCTTTGCCTTGGATTTCATCTTAGTAATGTGCTGCATTCTATTGCCAGGTCATGTTTCCTCAAAAAGCGTACTCTAATTAGCTGCTCAGAACCCACTACATGATCTCAACCTAGCATTAAGAGTTTGTGTTAAAAGGAGCTTCAAGTACAATCTGTACAACTATGTGTTGGGATGGAACCCAAATTTATGTTTGGAAGTGCTGATCTGTGAGAACAAATGGTTGCATTCAAGGAAGGTCATGTTTCAAGACAAAAAAGTCACGTTGTAGAACCTTAATTGTCCACTTATTTTTTCAATGCCTAAATGCAGCTATATACGATTGTGACTAATAATACTTTTTCTAGGAAGTTATTTGATTATTTATGTTTTTTGACTCTTCAGAGAAATCGCTGTATTCCTGGCAAGTGTGTAATTCCCCTTCAAATCTCTGTAAAACCAATTAATAGAAAACACATCATTAGAACAAAATGGGAACAGATGTGTTTCAGAGAGGCAGTGTGAAGATAGATATCCATTATATTGCTTTCATTGGAAGGAGTTTTTGGGAAAAGAATAAATATGTGACTGAGAGCAATGATAGAAGATTAGGAGGAACTTAACATCCCTTGGGAGGGGGTGAGAGATAAGGACAAGTACAGGGAAGAAAGAAATGCATATATCACAGAGAAAACTGGCAGTTAGGAAGAGATAGGAAATTGAGATTTGCAATATGTAAGTGGATTTAGAGGAATAATGGACAAGGTGAACTGTAAAGAAGAGTTCCTGGAAATAAGGGTAGATTTCGTGTCTGGGCAGCAGTTGCTGTCCCAGCCTCAGAAGTTGCATGTGTCTGATGTTCAAAAGTCTGTAAATGATTGAGGTTGCTACATATCAAAACTGATCTGTGTTAACCATGTTAAATAGTCTGTTGAAAGTCACTTTGAGCATATATTCTAAATAAGCTAAAAGATTAAAGGAGACCTGTTGAATGGATCCTTGAATCTGAAAACTATTTATAGTCCTGAAAATGAGTTGTGTTCAGGAGCCTGAGCTTCTAGCTGGCTTACAACTACTTCTCATGTGGGAAGACAGTGTTGTACCTCCCATTTTCTGAATGCAAAAAAGTGCTTTAGTTTATTTCTTTGAAGGTGATACCTCAAGTGACCTCTGCATACATTAAGTGACTTTGTCAGGGTGAAAAACACTGCCTCTCCTTTGCCATTCCATGCATTCTCCCTGAATACCTATTTATGGGCTAAGAAACTGCATGGAACAAAGTGCTAAACATACGGAATTTGAAAGGAAGTGCAGGAGTGCACATTTATCTTTTATTATCTCCCTTAAGCAGTCCTGTTATTCAGAAGCTCTAACAGCCATCCATTATTCATCAGCTGTCTGTCTCCTCAGCTGATTGCCGAGCAGAGTTGCCATGTGGAACAGCAGCCTTGTGGAGTGTGAAGTGGAATGGATACTAGATTATGCAAGGGAATTATCTGCTCCAGTAAAGGTCTGGTTTCCAGGGCTTCTGACATAACTAAGCAGAAACAGTAAGTGCAAATGTAGGGACATAGTGTTATACCTGAAAAGATTAAGATATTAATGCCATGAGTAACTTCTTCCTGTAGAACTAAGTCCAAGGCAGTTTTGCTAAGGCATTCTAATGTGAATGAGGTTTCATCCTGGTTTGGAAACTGCCTCAAGTGCACAAAACACCAGGAGTTCCAGCCTATTTGACCTGAAGCTGGGTAGATCCTAGAGCAAAGTGTGGCTGTGGAGCAGATGTGCTGTCAAATGCTGGCTTTGTGTGCTGGAGGTGCCAGATCAGGGGATTTGCAAGAGCCACTTGTCTACTCTTTGTCTTCAACCTAGCTAGCAAACATTCACCCCATAGTGCCAGTTGAAAATACCTTTCTGGAAAAGAAAATGTAGGAATAACCTGGATCCCTTGGCTTATATGTTTGGTACAGTGATAAATTTACCTGCTTCCTAAGGGTATCCCCATTCAGGGACGTATAGTTGCTTTTCTAAACCCTTCTAGCTTGGTTACCCCATGAGGATGACATAAACTTCTGCCTTACAAAGCAACCTACTCCAGCTTCCCTAGTTTTCTGCAGGGCCAAGCATAGCATTTCAGGAGCTTCTACCACATGTGCTGTATGTAGGGCTTTAAACCCCAAGCATAAAAATTGATGTGCTCTGTGTGTGTGATTTACCTTGCCTGCATCAGGCATCAAATATCATGTAGCAGATCAGTGATTGAAGTAATTGATAGTCGTGCAGGAGATTGGAAGAGCTGTATGATGTACAAAGTAATGAAACAATTTTGACTTAAGTTTTCAGCCTTGAAGCAAGAGGGCACCAAGACTGTAGTTAATTACAAAAATGAGTACTGTCTGTCAAAGTGTTTGAAGCTGTGTCATGCAGCTTTGTGGCATGAACTGTGATTAATATCAAGCTCACTTGATGGCCTGAGGACTTCCCACCACCCCTACAAACAATGCAGACCTGTTGTGCAGAAATTAATTTGTGTTTCAGTGTTTGTAATAACATGACTGGTGTGAAAATAACACCACACAATAAAATAGCAAGAACAGGGATTAGCTATTTAAGGCTGAAATCTTTTGTTTTCTAGAGGTACATTGAGATCTTGTATAAGAGCCAAAGCAGAATTGAATTTTTGATTATATAATCAACTCAGCCTTAAACAGCTATAACCACCTACTAAATTAGAAGTGTTTTATGAGAAATCAGCTGTATAAGGTGACTTCAGAACATTTTAAAGCAATTGGATTTTTTTACCCTTCTTTTAGCTGACCTGTTATTGTAATGGTGCTTCCTTTGAGAGACTTTCTAGGCAAGGCTGTCAACAAAAACTTCTCGGCCATGGGTGCTCCAGACCAGCTTCTGCCTTCAGGGCAATGGACGAGAAAAGTGCAAACCAGTGATCAGACTGTCAGTTCTTGTAAGTTGCAAATAACTCTTTATTCCTCTTCTCAGCTTTACAGATCCTACATGGCTGCATGATACGGTGCCAATAGCAATATAAAGGTATCTTTTTCCAAATACCCAATATGTGAATCAGACTCTAGGATGCCAACAAAGCTGGTTCACAAGGAAGGATGCTCCTTTCTTTTGTGCTGCTTGAACTTCATCACCCTGCTGTGATACTTAATGAAATCGTTGTACAAACTGAGAATGCTGGATTTTTTTATAAGCCACAAACAGTTCTGTGTTTTCAATCAGCTAAGAGTTGATAGGAGCCTTGTCACACTCCATCTTTGGAGGCAGCTAAAGGACAATCCAAGTAGGTATTAATATAATACATTTATATTCATAAATATGAATATGCTAAACCTCTCTACTGAATTAACATCCTTGTCCAAAGAAGACTGAGTGGGATGGCCTAGCAGGAGCTAATTTTTGTCAGGACAAGGTTAGGACAGCTAAAGGGACCTGCACTTTGATTTAGTTCACATTCTGTGTTCACATACTCTGGCCATAGTGTTTTAGGGACAGAAAAATCTCATGCTAAGCAACAAACAAGGAGGGCCTGAGGAGCTTGAAAGGACTTTAGGAGAAAGTTATTTTTGAAGATCTGTACAAGGTCAATATCTATGATGATCATGAACATTTGCAGCACACTTTGCTTGGCCTGCAGCAGATATGTACAGTGGCAGTGATATGGCAATCAAGACCCATAACACCCAAGAAAGCAAAATGCTACTTATGGGTGGAGGATATTACTGGGGTGTCACTCACTGCAGACTTTTCCAAGAAGAGCCTGAGAATGAGCAGAAGCAGTGTCTGAATGGTGCTTCATGGCTGAAATAAGCTGCATGCTTCAAATTTCTGGTCCTGGCTAGCCTAGCACCATATGAGGTGCTCCATGAAATTCAGGTTTTTTAGTTTATAGCAACAAGTGTAGATTTAATAGCAATATCAAAGCAAACTTACATCATCAGTATAAAAGGATACTCAGGTGAGGTGCCTGCAGCCTGAATTTCTCAGGTAAACTGTGCTCTAAATTAAACCTGAGAGGAGCACTCAGAAGGAAGTAAATATTTACTACAGCAGGAGATCATTTTGTGATTTAAACCTAGCAACAAGTTCCCAACCAGGTGTGCATATCTTGCAGGTCAGTACTCCTGAAGAGCTGATGAGTTCCCCAGCTGTTTGTGCACTAACTATTGTTATTTACTTACATGACAAGCATAATTTAAGATCTAGAAGCCTATCCTTACCCTCTTTGCAACAAAACTCTGGGTGTGTTGGGCATGTTTTGTGAAAGCTGATAGTCAGTTCACCATGCTGTTCTTAGTTGCTACTTAAATACCTTTGCAGGGTATTGTGACTGGGTGCTTTTCAAAGGCAAGTAACATCCCCTCCTTTACAGCAGAATTCAAAGCCAGCTGAAATCAACACAGATAACCTGACTGGAGCTTTGAATCAGGCACCCTCTGCCATCCCAGATGGTATGAGGGAGAAATAGATGCAAACTGAGAGTTTTGAGCAGCTTTTCACATTTCTTTCTTGAAGATGGTAGGGAATAATTACAGTCTGAGACAACTTCTTTTTCTGTTTGATGTGAATTTAAGAAGAGGTTTTTATTAATGCAGCCTCCTGTTTAATGGGCAGTGCAAAACTTCTTTATATTCTTAGAAACCTGCCTGTCCAAAAGGTGTGTCTACATTCTCTAGTACCAGGAGACAACAAATGCAAAATATCTGAACAGCTTACTCTGTTCTGTGGAAGAACTTGAGTTGATTCTGCATTTACTTTATAAGGCTAATTTGTTGTACACTGATAACAAATTTTATTATGAGTGCCAGTAGTTAATCTTAGAAAACTTACAATCTGTGGAATGTAAAAATACTGCAGCACTGATATTTCCAGTGCAGGTGGAAACCTCGTGTCCTAGGGAGATACTATGATTTTGCCATGGTGAAGTCATAAAATTAGGTATCATGTATCCAGGCCAGTGATTATAAGTCTTTCTGGATCTTGGAAGTCAGAAAGTTTAAGTCAAATATTTAAAATAAGATCTACAGTTTACTTTGCCATTATGTTTGATCACAGTGAGCACTTTTTGTAGAATGCCAGAAGAGTCCCTCTGCTCTTTTATAATATAAAGGCAAATGGAAATATAAAAATTGGAAACCTAAACGGCAATATATTGTATTTCAGATTTTCCAACACCAGTATGTCAGCTTTTAATATTTCAAATGAAGCACATTATCATCTTGCAAAAATAATATTGATAAATGTATTTAATTCAGGGTTAGTTTAGCTGCAAACAATTTGATTAATTTTTCAGAAACATACTGGTGTGGTGGCAAGAACTTCTACTCTTGAACAGTCACAGAAAACTTAGGTGTCTTCTATGATTGTTTACCTAAAGCTTGTCTATAAATATTAAAAATTCAGTATCATGAAGTCACAGTACAAAAACAATTTGAATTTTTTATAGCCTGCATAAAAGGCTACTGCAGTTTGTGCTTGACTAGTGTTGAATGAGGCATGAACTGAAAGCCACCTGTGACTGTTTTGATTTCCATTCACTGTTAAGTTGCATGTCCAATTCAGCCAATGCTTTACTGTATGTCAGTCTAGCCCAGCAAACCCCCTTGCATTACACCTTTAAACACTGCCTGTGCAAAGGTGACAAAAGCAGAGACTTTTTTCTTTGGAGTGTGGCTCCAGTACACATGACATGCAGTTAAAAACCCCCTGCAACCCCGAGAACAACAGAAGATAGATGAGCATTTGAACCATAGCAAGCAACTGTCAGAATAGGAAAATCCTTAATGATTGCAGCAAATAGTTTGAATGTATTTGTATTTTAAATTTAGCAAGTCAAAACAGATCATGCCATTACACAGCTTTGGCTCTATAATTTTCCCAGTAGCTGAGAAAATTTCCAGATGAAGGAAGGACAATTATGGAATTGTTTAGGTAGGAAAAACCACTCTGCCCCCAGCCTGTAGCTCTGCAGAGGCTTGTTGTGGTCCAAGGGCAGGACCTGGCACTTCAGCTTATTGAACCTTGTGCCATTGGCCTGGGCTCATCGATCCAGGCTGTCCAGATCCCTCTGCAGAGCTTTCCTGCCCTCCAGCAGGTGGACACTCTGAGCCAGCTTGGAGTCAACTGCACACTGACCAAGGGCTCAATCTTATCTGGATCATGGATAAAGATACTACACACAATTAGCCCCAATACTGAGCCCCAGGGACTCCCACTTGTGACTGGTCCCAGCTGGATGTAACCATCCACTCTCTGGCTTCGGCTGTCCAGCCAGCTTTTAGCCAGTGCAGAGTGCTGCTGTTCAAGCCAAGGGCTACCAGCTTCTCCAGGAGGATGCTGTGGGAGTCAGTATGAAAGGTGCTGCTGAGTCAAGCCCAACCTGTCTCTCATGATCCACACTGTGTGGGCCTGATCCCCTAGTTGTCCTGCAGTCGCTGTCTGATGGCACCCAAGATGATCATGACATGACATTCCCCAGCACCGAGATCAGACTGACATGCCTAAGGTTCCTGGGATAGTCCTTCTGACACTTCTTGTAGATGGGCATCACATTTGCTAACCTCTCTGTAGCCAGCATTGCTGGTAAATGACTGAATGTGGCTTGTCTGTGTTTTTTCTCCATGCTCTATAAACAGTCTGCTTTCCCTATTTCCTCTGCTCTGGAAAGACATATGTCAAGAGATTGCAAGGAGCATCTCTGTCAATATGGGCTGCAATTCCTGCTCAGCTGTGCAATGTTCCAAATCACCTTCTAACATTGGCATCTGGGAAAAAACCAAAGCTGTATAAATTAAATATTCAAAGTGCATATTTATACTGAAGTGTTTGGTTTTACTGCCTGCCCATGTGTTGTATATCTGTTAAGGTTGACTATAGATGCCACTCGAGGCAGGCTTGCACTGTCCTATTTAGATGTTTTTTCCTCTCAGAACAGCAGTCTTGTGGTACTTCCATGTTTCTTTTTGGGACTGAATGTAGTGGGAGGCTGAACAGAAAGCAGAACATTCTCACTTCACAAAGGTCATGGCTGGACCTGTGTTTCACTAGGGTTTTACAGAGCCTGTCATTCCAGTGGCTTGGATGTTAACTTGAAAGCAAACCTCTCTTATCTTAATGTTTACAGTCACTAAGGTCAGAATGTAATCTATCATTACAGAGTGACCGTTCTTTGGAATCATGCTATTTATCCTGAAGGACCTGGAAAGGCATCTATACTTTACAATTCCTGTCTCTCAGGAATTATAATCTCGTGTTGAAATTGCTTTCCTTGGAGAACTAGCTTGTTTTTTGCTGGTCCCTCTTTCTGTTTTTCCCTCTTTCAGTCGTGATCTTATAGTGTCATGCCTGATGAAATCAGTTCAAGGTAATTTCAGCCAACTCTCTACAGAACCCGGATGCTGGACCAGATCCCAGCTTTGTTTCCTTTTTATAGGCTGAAAATGCAGTGACTACCAACCAACTCGTGACAAAGATGACCTTGCAAAAAGAGGTTTTAGTATTTGAAAAATACTGCTTCCTATGAAGAAAGTAGAAACGAGGGCTCTTAAAGCAGCAGAAATCTAGTCCCTGATAGTGAAATGTGTATTTTTATCAGTTTCTCCAGATACTCCTTTTATATGGTTTGAGAAAGAACCTGTGCCATTTGTATTCCTGTCATTTGTGTTATAAAAGGTAAGAGTGTCATCCAAAACAAAGTAAGATCTTGAACTCACCTCTGTAAAGCTCTTTAAGATGAGAAACTTCCTTCAGAGCAAATAAATGGGTAGATACAGAGTGGAAGTCTTTCACTTATTCAGATCATCTGGATGAATGTATGTTTAGTATTATATGGAATGATTGGCCAAGGGAGCACTAATGTCTCTGACACTTGGAATCAATGTTCAGTATTCCAGAATCCTGTGTGATCCTGCATGTACTGCAGTGCTTGTCAGTGGTGATCTAGTGAAGTTGTGAAGATGGTACTACAGAGAGGGAGCAATGAGGTACCTTCAGCCATATGTTCTTTACTCTATATAGCATGTGTGTGTATGTATAAATATATAGTGAAGAAAAAATTTAAATTAACTTGTTAAACAGTTTTTTTTTCAAAATCTTTGATAAACCTCTGAAGTGAATTTCAGGTTGAAATTTCACTTGAGTGCTTGCATTTATCACATCATCCAGTTCCTGGTGAAGGAAAACACTGGAAAGAAAGACTTCAAAAAAGTAGAGAAAATATAATAAACCAAATTGAATGTAAATTTATATAAATAAGTTTAGAAAGCCCAGTGTTCTTTGAAAAGCTTGAAGGTTTTAACCAGATTGTGTGATTAAAAACTGGGTCAATAATGCTTTTTCCTTAAAAGTGTAGACATTTGGGCTAGTTCTGATTTTAGCATCAAGCATGTAAATATGCCATTAAGAAACACTTTCAGTCTACCATTTGAATTTCCAGTAATAGTGCTTAAAAATCCTACTTGTCTGTAATTTGTGGTGAAAATCTTGTGTCTGAGTTTTTTCATGGGCATTAGGGATATGTTTATGCCAGTGAATTCCTGGACTGGCAGTTAATGTGGAAAGCACAGGAAACATATTTAGCTCTTGAATAGGTGCAGTTTAAATGTGTGACCTCTTCCCAAATCTTTTAAGGATTGATTTTTTTTTTTACCCCAATGAAATTATAAACAATAATAAAAATATTTATGGTTGTCGACTGAAGTTTTAAAGAGCCTGTTTGAGTTGAGGATGAGGCAGGATAAGGGAAGAAATTCTGAGCAGAGATCACCAGTGTTGCCAGATAATTCACAAATGTATTTATAAGCCAGGAAAGAAGGCTGCTTCTCTCAAGGCTAAGAGAAATGAATCACTGCTGTGGGAGGTATAGTGTCATCCAAGAAAAGAGAAACTCTTCTCCTTTGCACCAAAGGCAGCTGCCTAACAGGTTAAACAATACTTTCAGATACATTGGTGTGTTGCAAAGCAAGGCAAACATCCTCAGCTCTTCATGTTTGACTACATCAATCACTGTGCTGTTTATACAGGGCTTCACTCCCCTGTAACACACACATGATGGATGGAGCTATGATTGCAATGTATCAAGCAGTCATTTAAAACTTCTCCTTAACCCATCCTCTCAGCTCTTCAGCTTGCATATTCTGAAGTCAATGCTGAACCCTCTGCTGTTGGTGACCTCCAGGTGCTGAGAAGAACTGTTCTGGTTTTACCTTAGGCATCAACAAGGCAAAGCCATTAAGGCCAGTCATGCTGTTGAGTGAAGCACAATGTTGTCTAAGGCATCTCTCCCAGGATTTGCCACTTGGTAATTTTTGTCCTAAAGTGCTGACTTTTGCATTTTGATGCAAAAAAACCCCCAACCCCCACATTTACTGATATTCTTCTGTTGGTTCTGGGTTTGAAGCACATGAAGGTGTATTTCCGTCTCCAAAATAAGAAGAATGCCTACATTTATAACCATTTCTTGATTTCACCTTAAACACTAAATAAGCTGTAAAAAAGTTCTAGCAAAATGCTTTCACACAGCTGGAAACCTGTAAAAAATGTAATTTAGAATGTACTCAACACTAATCTTTCTTCTTAGCATTTGCTTCGGTTTTCTCTAAGACTTGTCTTTGACTTTGAAAGGGAAGAACATGACATGGTCATGCTCATTTTTTGTTGCTGCATTTCATAGAGGACTTCCGAGCTGTTGTAAAGATTAGCAATCAAACCCTCGCTCATTTCCTTGCTCAGTGCTTCTATGTGGCTGCATTTTATTTTCAGGGTGGGACTTCCATTTTTCTGTTCTCAAACTTTTATATTTCAAGTTTTCATTTGTCCCATCATTTCTCAGACACTGAATTGCAATCTTCAAGGGAGATTGAAATTAGTAAAGGTTTTAAGATTAGGAAATGTCCCATAAAAGTGAAAAATGTGTTATGAATATAAAAGGTTCAGTACAACGATATCCTGAGCAGCAGCTCTGTTCTTTGTTTGCACTGGCAGCCAACTGTTTCTAGGAAAGGTGAGTGGCTTCCCCTGGTGCAGTTGGACTTTTCCTTGGCTGGTATGTTTGCAGAAGGCAAATGAGCTTAAGCAGGGTCATGTTTCTGAAGTTGGGAACAGCAGGACTAGGCTCCTTTCCTCTCCCTTGCAATCTGGGGTCAGTCTGAGATACCAAGAAACTGAGTGTTTCCTTATTAGAACACTTCTAGCTAAGCTTTTCTGAAATGCAGTAGTGACAAAATCATTAGACCTAATGATATCCTATGTGAAAGCTTTTGGTACTGAGAAAATTGTTGGAAAAAATGGGTCAAAGGAAATTTTCACTTGTCAGTCGATCCAAATTTTTAGAGCATGAGTTGAGTTGGGTACTATCTCTTATATGCCATCCTAAATTTATATTCAGTACTGGAACAGAATCTTCACTAAATGCAGTGAGAGTATTGGCCATTAAAAAGTAATATTATACTGCATGAGAAAAGGTTCTATGAGGAGCCCCTGATTTAAATGGGAGTAGATGAGCTTCCTTTTTTATTTATGGCACTGTAATTATGGAAAGCCATTTTTTTCAAACGGTTATAGAACTTCTACTACTTCTTTTACCATCCTAACCACCTGTTGGCCATTGTATTCTTGGTGTAATTACTATGATATAGTGGACACCTGATTGTTGTTCCAGGATGGTAGTTGAAAGGCAAATAAATTCTACTAAAAATCCTCTCTGCTTTCATGAAGCATCATGATCCACAAACAGAAAGCAGAGAAATAGAAATTCTAAACTTAAAGTTTTAAGCTCATTTTTTTTTACCTATGAAGAGTCATTTCATCAAGCTCTTTACCATAGTAAATTAGTTCTGCAAAGCTCTTGCAAGGGGATCAGTAATTTACTTGGAAACTGTACTGTTAGATTAGTCCACTTTCAACTTCCATAACTACTGTTTCTAAAGGAGAACTTTTTGAAGCTATGTTCACTGAAGCCAAAATTGCTGTCCAACATTGATCCAAAACAATTCTCAACCCCACTTTTCTGTCTCAGGCCTCAGAATTTTCCAGGCCTTCTTCATCTGCAGTCTAATTGCAGAAAATAACCATTAGGGTTGGATCTTTATCCTGATGTTTTTACCTGAACAAGCTTCTTCCAGATTATTAACCTGGCATAACAGATCAGCATACAATAATGGGTCCTAGGGCACATCACATCAAAGCAATTGCAAGTCTGAGTCATTGCAGTGCCAAGTTTTGCAAGGTGATGAATAGAAACAATATTCTGAAGCATGTGGGCACTTTGAATTTAGCACGAAGAATGTGTCTGGGAAACAGACATTCTTCTGTTGCTGGCAGTTTTGTACCTATTTCAAAGGATATAAAAGTGTTTGTGTATGAGCTGTGTAACTTCAAGCAAGGGAAGCAACACTAGAGGTTTTTCTCAATATCCAATCTAATCAAATGATATTTTGGCAGATCTAGAAATGCTATTTCCTGTTTAGCCTCTTTCCAATGTTATTTCTAAGGACAAATGTGAGTGACTCAGTAAAGGTGAAGGGGTAACTATTCCAGTGGACTGTAACCACACAATACCAAAGCATTCTCTGTAAATCAATCCTCTCATTCAAACAAGGCATGTAAAATATTCTATCCACTCTCCTGGAAAACAGTGCTGAAGCACTCTTTCCTGAATGGTAGCTGTACATTGAGACTCCTTGTTCTGGGTTCCAAATGCCCAGATTTGGTTGGTAATCTGTAGCCTTCCCACTGAGTCCTCCTCCTTCAAACTACTTTTGGAAGTTAATATTTGAATACTCTACAATTTATCTTCAGCCTACCTAGTTCTGCCCTAGATTTCTGAGTAGAACAGTACTTCTAACTAGTCAGAGTAAGCCAGCAAGTGCTGTCCTAAAACTCAGGCTGTCCTAAAGCACTGACTTACAACAACTGATGGGGGGAAAATGCTTAGAAAATATGCCCAAAGAAAATACAGCAGATGAGTAACATAAAGGAGATCTAACACTGAGATAAAATGTTCTGAAATACTGTGCTGAAACATCCTACTTCAAAAGACTAATCCCTTGAGGTGGGCTTTATATGACAGAGTATAAAAACTGTTCTTTAATGTTATGTCTGGGAAACCAAAATACAGGAAATCAGATCAATGGCTCAGAGCTGTCTTTGACTTTGCCTTTTGTGTGAGCTCTGCCTGGCTGTAGGTGTCCAAGACTCATTTTGTCTTCATAATTGTCTGTAAATTGAAGAGATCCTGCTAGTTTTGGCCTTTATGCAAGCTTGTGCAGGGAAGTGTTGAATGGAATGATGTTTAGCCAGGGGAGATGCTGCACACATGTCCAGAACATATCTAGCTGGTGTTGAAATCCATTTGTGAGGCTACAGGGCTGTTGCTTGTGGTGCTCATAACTCTGCAGTTTTGTCCAGACCTCTGGGAAAATGTCCGAAACACCTCATTTAGGGAGGGCTTTTGTGAGTCTCTGTGTTGATGTCATTCATTCCTGTGAGAACAAATATTCTCCAGGTGGTTTTGCTGCAGTAGGCACAGGAAGTGAACAGTTAGAAAATGGGAAAAGCCCATTGCTGTGCTGCTGCTGCAGGTAGTTCCAGGAGTGTCTTCAGACTGTGGAAAGAGTCCAACAGTCACAGCATATTTGAGCCCAAGGTCGGTGCAGAGCCTCTTGTCCAGCCATCTGTGTTGACTTTGATGTCTTGAAAAGTTTTCACATTAAGTCTATCCTCTGCATGCGTCCAGCTGGGCCCATAGCAGCACAGTTTGCATCTAACACAATAAAGCACAGCCCATTTGTACTTCTGGCCTCTCTCCCTCACCCTTTGCATGACTGACCTCCCTGGCTCTGTGCTACACGTGCTGGTTTACACAGATGATTGTGATTTGGTCTCTTGGAGCTTAGAGGCTCTTGGCTCACTGAATGCTGTAGGCTCTGGTCTGCTGGGAGTGTTGGTTACCTCACACTCCCCTGATAATGGCACTGTTCTCTAGACCTTGTGGAACACCTCATCCCTGGGAAGCTGTGAATCAGAAGGCTGGAGTCAGGGGCTGCTGTGAACCAGGGAGCTCTTGGCTGAATTCTATTGACTATCATGGAAAATCACTATTCCAAAGGACTTTTCCTGCAGTAATTGTCAATCTCTCGTAAATCAGTGAGAAGAATTCTGCCCTAAAACAGATGTTATTTCTCCCTTGAAGTGTGCTTTTCAAAAGCACTTGTCTGATTTGATTGGTCCAGTGGAGTCCAGAAAGATGAACAGCCCAGGCCAGGATACTGGTTGTTGCTTATGAGCGGCATCATCACCCTGCCAACCTCAGATTGGACAGGGAGATCTGCTCCAATGGGGCCTAAACACTTGATCAATAATTTAAATGGTGAGGTAGAAATACAGTGTCCTCATGATCAGTGGGTGCTTAGAGCAGCAGGAAATTAAGATCTCCTTACAAGTTGCTGTTTTGCCTAAACAATAGTGGTAGCATTTGTCTTTAACAAGTTGTTGTTGAATAACTGTTGTATCAGGAGCACACAGACATAACACATAAATTCTTTTATCCCTCTTGTAGTCCTGTGCTATTAACCTGAAATAAAAGCAGTATTGGGAAAAGTTGAAAAAAAAATTGCATTTAGTTTTGTACTGTCTGGGAAATGAACTTGTGTACTTAGTGTTGAGTTTCTGATGCACTAAACTGGTACTGTGAGGCACGGAAAATTTTGTTATTAAATTATAAATCCTATTTAAATTCCTTATTTGGCATTGAATTTGGCTGAAGAATTTGAATTTAGGCTCCAATTCCAGAGATAATATTTTTCCTGCCTTTTTTTTTTTTAATTCAGAGCTTAAAGAAAGTTGTAAATTCTAATCATGGAACTGTTTGAGAACAACATATTTTCTTCCTGGCTGGTGGAGGTGGATATCCCTCAAAGCTCCCAGCTCGTGGAGTGCCCTAGAATGCTTTTGGCATTTACCTGGTAAAGGTGAAAAGGGCACATGGTGACCTGTGTGCAAAATGGAGAGATCCACAGAACTTCAAACACTTTGAATTACAGTGAAATTAGAAAAATACACAGTGAAGCAACAGTGAAGCTGTGTTTTCTTTTAGGTGACTTCACTAGCTTCTTACTGGTGGATGCCTGTTGCTGAATTCTTCAGCTTTTAATCTCTTTAATGTTCATGCATCCAAATAACATTGTTGGCACCACAGAACAGTGCACATGGAATTGCCAGGCTTGTATTCACTGTGCAGTGACATTCCCTAACTTTTTCTTTTTACATGAAATATCAGAGGAATAAAACCATTTTGTGAAACAAGCTGAAAAAGAAATAAGCAAAGGTTAATTTTTCTTAAGGGCATATCTTTCTGAGGGAATGGAAAAGTAGTGCACAAATCAGATTTTAACAAGACTGATGGTAAAATAGTTTTTTTTGAAACAAGCACAAACAGTGCTCTTGTACTACCACAATACAGTGAAAAAAATAGTGGAAATGGCATCTTTCCCTAAAATACTGGCAGTTTTCCCTGTTCATATGGGGGAAAGGATCCTTTCAATAGTAGGATTTAGAAAACACTGATGTTTTTAATTTATTATTTTTTTATAAAGACAGTAAGAATTCCTTATGTGGTCAGTAGTAAGGTATCATTGTTTCTGTCTCTCTGGGAGCTTAGATTTCTCTCTGTATGCTCACATTCCACTATTCCTGCTAATGTACTGTGCAGGAAGAATTACATTACATAGCTCTGCTATGCAGCTGGGACTTCCTGGAGGTTTGCATTTTTAAGGTTTTCCCCATCATACCCTGCAACCAAGGCAGCAAATAAATCATGCAGGTCACATACTGTGGAGAGCACGTGGCATTTGTGGTGGGAGAGGAATTGCTATCTGTGCCCTGTGGAAGCCCCGTGCCCCAGCACTGCTCAGTTCTGTACTCACTCCAGTGATCTTATTGATATCTCAGAATTTATCCTTGGGAATACTGCGATGTAGCAGGAGGAAAATGAGATGCAGTTAGCAAACTGATAATTGAAAGTAATAAAAGCCTTAAGCAAATGCATACAACTCTTCCTAATCATGGTATTTATGAGCCCAAACTGTTAGAGAGATATTTATAGGTTCAATAGAAATACAAAACATATGGTATTTTTATCCAGAAATATTCTTTCAGTTATATCCTGCATGGCTCTCATAAACATCCCTCTTTCATCTAAAAATTCTTCAGTACATTAGGTAAGAAACATCATTCCATTTTGTAGGGGAATGTGGTAAACAAACATCTTGTTCTAACAGATGTTGAAGTGTCTTACAGATTTCAATCAGCAAAAGGAATATTCTATAAGTTTTGGCTCTGGCAGCTCAAAGTACTGCAGCTGTTAGGCCACACATCTTGTATTTTGCTCTTCTATTTGTTATATTGGAAAATGTGTACCATCAGCATTTTTTTCCCTGATTTTCATCTGTTAAGCATAAGCATCTTAATCTGCTTTTTATTTTTAAAATGTGCTAAATCTCTCCTGCTTTGCAAATGTAGCAGGCTCATACCTTAATGCTTCCTCGAATATCTCTGTACAAGAAATTTCAGAGAGCATCTTCTCTAGAGTTTTAGTCTCTGAAAACTCTGCTTATAGAAATTAGTGTGGCCTCTCCATTATGCATTGCAGTTTCAAACCAACTCAGTGTTAACTAGGCAAGTGACTTCTAGAATCTACAATTGGGCTTTGACCTAAGCCTTCCTCCTAAGGAAGGAAGATACTCTAGGAACAGCTGTGAGAGTTGAGTCAAAAGGCAGTTTTATGCTTCGTCTTGACTTTGAGTGAAGCCTGGTCCCAGCCAGTGCAGCTGTTGTCTCTGTCTCTGCCTTTCCTGGAAGGAGGGATTAGCACTGGCTCACATCTGTTACTTGGTTGGGAGTGGGAAACTTTTTTCTGAAGTGGTGGTTTCCCGAGGAGGGGTTCATAAATTTTGTGCTTGTGTTCATCATGGGTAGACAGAGAAGCAGACCTGGGATTTTTTTTTTTTTTTTTTTCTTCTTTTTTAAACACCTTGATGGATCTTGGAAAATTATACTTTGTCTGAGGCACCATGCCTACCACAGTTTCCTGAAAGCCAGGTTGTCTCTGTACCTATCTTGGTCTTGCTGGAGCTGAACTGTAATGCAGTGCACACACTGTGTTTGAGCTGCTTAGTGGAAGCCTTGCCATTGCAGCTCTAGGCTGGAATAGATGTATTTGATGAGTCTCTTAAGTCACAATCAAACCTGTTCCAGATATTGCCATTTCTTAAGGGAAGTTCCCATCCAGCCTCACTCACCATGACTGCTCCTCGATTCCATCAGCCCCTCTTTTGGTAGATCACCCTTCCTGCACAAGAGTGAGTCTGTCAGGCATGCTTCATGTTAAATCAAAATCACCGATTTTTATTGTCTTATCTGTATCTGTCTTGTTGATTGCTGTTACTTGGAAGTATTTGGGCACACTTATCTCTGCCCAAGAGGGTTTGTAGGACGATGTCAGTCCATGGGATGGCTAATGAAAGTTATGGCTTTGGTAATTGCCCCAGGCTGTAAAGCCTCTTTATAAAGAAAGTTTCCTTCCCACATTTTCTATCTTTTTTCAGTTTTAGTGTTACCAATCTCCCATCTGTCTCCTGGTTTGACTTCAGTATTTACAGAACACCTCTTATTCTGGGTCTTTGAAGTCACAGGATTTCCCTCAATGTCCTTCAGGATCCCAGTTGCCCATAAGGGCTGCATGCAGTTAAAGCAAGTATCACAGTGTGTAACTTTTTCCTTCCTCAGCTCCTTCTCTTTGTTCAGTTTATTCTATAATGTGCTGGAGAGAGAAGCATCTACTTTGGAGTTGTTTGTTTTTGTTGTTTGGTTTTGATTTTAAATTGCAGCACAGTGTGAATTGGTGAAATTCTTCCCATCTTCCTGATGATTACTGGATTCCTGTAGGGAAGGTGAAATTTATTGGCATGTCTAATAGGTGTGTCTGTATGGCTACATTGTAAGTGCAGATCCTCTTGTGGCTCCCATTCAGAATCTCTTGGTATGGTAATTCTCTTTATTCAAAATAAAAACAACAGAGAAACAATATAATTGGATGGGAAAATATGTTCTCTTAGAGTCAGGGAGCACTAGAGGAGCTAATTTTCCTGATTCTCTGACACATGCATCACTGATCACTGTATATAAATTATTCAGATGTTAAAAGGATCACAGTTGTAGATATGAAAGGAGTTTGTAGCAATAATCACAACAAACCAATGCTACTAAATTACTGAAACAAATTATTCATGTCATCATCCTGCAATTTTTTTCTGTTTGACCTTTAAACTCTGGAATATGCTTTGGGTGTAGAGCACTGTAGTAGGAGGGGAAGCCACAGTGGTGGTGGCAGAGGGTTCTCTGTGGATTCTCACAAAACAGAGCAGCACATTGGGCAGGAGGTATCAGCAGGGCTCATGGCTCCTCATTAACCTGGGCACAAATGATACTTCTGCATCTCCCATTCTCCAAATGTGAACACTGCCTTAAAAGCATTTGAAGTGACTTTGAGGGAAGGTCACCATTGAGCTCAAAGCCACACTGTTAAAACACAGCTGTAGTGACAAGGAAGAGTATAAATGATGCTCATGGGCTTATTGACCCTAGCATGGAGTGGTGACAGGCATGGGACTGCTTGGGCTTTGGTACTGTTTGCAGCCTTGCCTGTGGAACTGGTTTAGTTGGGAGGATGTTATCTGTCCAATGCTGTATTAAGCCCTGGCCCCCTGTCCCAGCTGCCTGCTCTGTGCTGCTTGAGCTATGCAGAAGAGATTGTAGAGTCTGGTAGGAGATAGAAATATTGATGGAAGAGCTTTTTTTTCTGAGCAGGTAGACTGAGGACCCTGTGAAAATCTTGGGATGCACTTAGAACTTAATAACACACAGGATAAAAGTCAAATTTTCTTCTAGATATCTCCCTGTAAGTTATAAACTCCTCCTCATAGCAGGTGAGAACCATCTTTCCTCTACAGCTAAGTAGTTATGCAGCCCACTGTTTGACTTTTTCAGGTTGAAAATGTCCCCTGTAGAGACAGTTTTGTGAAACTGATGTCAGTGGATGCAGCATCAGCATTTCCTCTTTTACGTGTGAATTAGTGCTGTGGAAAACCAGGGAAGGGCATTAGCACTCATGTTTGGTTGCTGCTGCTGCTTCTGATGGTGCCTGTGCAATGCTGGTCCAGCCAACTGCATTACAGGCTGTGCAGCAAGCAGCTGCTACCCTTAAAGGCCTGACAGGATTCTTCAAGATGACTTTGATTACAGTAGCATCATCTTGAGAGTTAGGTTATTTCATGTATGTGAAACCCTGCTGGGAAGCCTGGGAACTCCTGAGCTTTTTGTTGTGCTATTTGTGGTTCACCTCATCAAGGCAAAACATCAATAGGCTGAACACCTTAATTTAAAGCAGCAAATAAGTAACACAGTTTCTAATGTTCATTTTGAGATAGGAGAAGTTCTGCACATTGAGCAACTGGGGGAACAATATAAGTGTCAATGAGTACCCTTTGTGTTTTGCATTATGAGAGAGCAGGAGCCCCATGCTACACCCTGGTATAAGCTATTATCTCACATCAACTGCCACATCTTCTAGAAGTGTCAGAGAACTGTGAAACCACTTTTGAAAAAGAGGAACAATGCCTGTAGGGGCCCAAGACTTAAAAAAATATTGCAATTTCAGCATCTGACTGGTTTCTAGATAATGCCAGATGACTCTTCTGCTCCACAAGAAGACATCCACTGCTGCACTCTATGGAAGATGATAGGCTACCATCACCCTGACATCAAGGAACATGCAATTCTTGGCATAAAAACCAAGTCCTTGAAAAATCTCTTGTTCTTGCCAGTTTCCACTAAATCATTCCCCCAGGGCAAGCACATGAAATATTGCCTTGGAATCCCACAGCCTGCTTTGGTCAGTTTAAGTGAATAACGCAGCTCTCTTGTGGCTGTGCATTATTTGTTTGGGGCAGCTGAACTCAGCAAATAACAAGGTTGTGTGAGCAAATCCCTCCTTGTTCTAACTTCAAAACCTGTAGTGGTTTTGTATCAAGTGTTGGCTTGACCCATTTTAATCTAAGAGTAGAACTTCTGCCAATTTTGAGGATAAGCATGACAAGCATTACACTGATTAATCAGAGTGAAAGGGGAGTTGCATTAGTAGTTTTGCAATTTATTGTAGTGCATAAATGGCATTTCCATCAGCAAAAAAATGAGAAAGTTGATTTATAACAGATAACTCCAATAATTTCTGAATTTCCATATTAATAGAAAAGTGGTACTTCCATTTTTGCTATTATCCCCATATGTGCCATCTTCTTATAAATATGGAAATCTGGCAATTATCTGAGATCTACTTTATTTTCAAATTATACCATAGACCTTAATGAATGGATTTTTTTTTTTACTATCATATTTTTAAGTGTTTTATTTGATCTGGACTACTGTATTGAAAGATAAACTCTATTTGGCAATGTTTGATACTGTATCTAAAACTAGATGGCTGCTAATTAGTTAATTTTTCTTTAATCAAAAGCACAGAACTGAGCCATACTCAGATTCAATGCTATTGATTTGTTTCCTTCTGTTTTATGACTTTCAGGATAATATGCTGAACAGGAACTTTCAAAAGATATACTGCTCATGGAAAAGGAATTCATGTAAACAGTATTGACTGTGAATAAAACTAAAGCTAAAACCCTACCTTAGCACCATTATGTGGTGACAGGATAAATATTAACACCTGCATGAATGAGTCCTTCCATGCTAGTGGTTTAGGAATGTGGTAGTGCCAGCAATATGAAAGGAAAAAATCTGGGAGAACACAGCAGAACCTGATGGATAGTAGAGTACCTGGAAGAAGAAGCAGTGTCTGGGGCTCAAGTGGTTCGGAAGGAAAATTGCCTTGCTAGGGGTTTGATTAGGTATAATCACAGCTTTTAAACTCTGAGCAGTCTTGACATCAGAGTTGTCCTGTAGTTTTGGGACTACCCACCAGAGATACTCAGCTGTTGCACATAGACACATGTCTCCTTTGAGTAATTCTTTAGTATTGATGCAATAAAAACCAGAGCGAAAGTTATGGATATGGGTTTATTTCTAGTGAAAAAGCAAACTTTCCTCCCCTATTACAAAAACCATCAGAGCAGGTATCTGCTGCTGGGGCTTTCCACAATGGAGGAGCTCTGAACGAAGCTGTGTGAAAGTTCTTGTTACTGTGAAGGTGCCTGCTCCTGAGGAGTCACCTTAAGGTTGTCCTAAATTGTGTATCTAGGAGCTTTCATGATGAGAAGTTAAAACTTCCTCCTAGATCTCACTTTGATTTCTTTTCTAAGTGCAATATTTAGTTCAGAGAAAATAGATTTAAGAGGGAAGCACCATTTACTGGGAGAAGCTTTTTACTTCAGGTGCAAAACACCTTAAAAAAATGTGCTTTCATTTGATCTTTCTCTTTCACTTAGATGTTAGACACTTTATCCTGGCCTGTATTTACATGGAAGATTATCAGTCTATGTATCACAGAACTGTTTCACTTGAAAAGTTGATGTATATGACATTACTCCATGCCTTTTTCTCCATTTAAATGTGAGAAATTTATGGTGAGGTCCTCATGTGCCTTTCTCATTGCAAGCTTTGCTGACAGATTAAATGATGGTCCATTTCCTATAACACCTGTGTTGTGTGAATTGATGGGAGGAGAGCTAAGGCACAGGGTTTAGTATACCTTGTTCAAATTTGGAGCAAGTGTCTTAACACTTGGCAGGGGGAAATATTTTTTTGTCAATTTTCTGTATTAAAAAAAGTTTGTGTGCAGATATCAGCAGAGTGTAGATATCTCTCAGATATCAGAGAGTGCAGTGTGGAAAAGCAGTCACTGGGATGGCCTTGTGGTGAAAAACATGGAGGAAATAGATCATTAGACATGGACATTGTGTTAATAAGAAAAACAGTTTAGAAAAGGATTTAGCATCTTTATATGTATGAATGTAGTGATGGTCCAACGTTAGTTACCAAAGCACTGATTTTTACCAGAGTGAAAGTGGTACCAATCTGAATGTTACGAAGATCTGGCTTTCTCAGAATGTTCTTCCTCCATCACTTGTGAGATCTATGCTTTGCTTTTTACCTTTGTGTTGTTGAAAAATGACACACTCCCTGAGCTGTGAATCCTGTTGTGGGGAAAAGCCACATAAGGAATGGCAAGGACTGAAACTATGGTCATTTACAGCACTGGCCACTCTGATCATCACAATGATTTCATCAGCCTCACTTTGGAAAACAAGGGATGTTTGACTTACCTGGGCAAAGTAATATTTCAGAGCTGGCTTCAGCAATCTTTCTGTGGCTCGACTGTTGGTCTGCAACACATGAAACAGAGTAAACATTCTTTCATATTTGAAATTGGAAGCAGGCACCTCAAAGCATATCTTGAATGTGCTTCTGTTCCATATGGAATTAGAAGAGAAGATTTATTTTTTTAATGTTTCTGTGGCCTTGCTGTTAAAATGTAAGCTTGCTCAGGGGCATAGAGAAGTACAGAGCTTGGATGCAACAATAGTTACACAATTCTGGGAATTTTGCTGCAGCTAATGTCCTGATAGGTTTCTAAGGAGTCTGTCTTCCTCACAAGCGCAGCCACTTTTTCAGCCTTCCGGTAATATTTTCTATGCACCTGAATAACAGTGCATGGAAGTCATCTTTCCATCCTGTTAGACTGTGTTTTAATCAGGCACAGGGTATTTTTTTCTGAGGAGCTGAGTGTCTCAGCTGTGAGGCAGATGTTTTTGTTCCACATAGAATGACAGAACAAGTAAATAGGAAAAATGGGAGGATTATTGAATGCATATGGTTTTCTGGCATGTCATTGTCACTACCATGCACTATTGCTTTTCTCTGCCTTCCTCTTGAGATAAAAATGGTTTTAGTCCTTGAGTTTATGGAGTTCAATTCTTCCTTTATGGATTCACAGCCTACAGACTTGGCCTTCAACTGGCTCTTCATACAGAAGTGATTTGCATGTTTCTTCCATTTTTACTGTGCTGCAGAAGCATCTGTCCCCAGGCTGATAACTTTACCAGAACTTAATTCCTGGGTGCATGTGATGCTACTTCACCTGGCTTCATGGCAAGTTTTTCCTGTGAGTCAGCACGAGTTAGTGCTGGGCTTCATTTTGGGATGATGGCATGGTGTGGGTAAAGGTAATAGGCCATGAGTTCTAGCTCTAAGAGATTTTCCAGCTGACATCTTAGGCTGAGGAAAAAAGGACATTCACTAATTACCTGACAGTTTCAGTTTTCTCACTCATTTTAGTGGAGTTCACGTATTGCTACTCTGCTCAGTCGGACATTTTGGCCTGGGAAGTTCCTTTCCTTTGAGAGTGATTAAATGTAGCTGTTTGGAAGGAGACAGGAAAGACTAAAGCAGCACTCTTCGATCTTTTGCACACTGGGCAAACAGATCAGTATTCAAAGGGACTTCTCCATAGGGGCTTCTTCTGAAGCCAGCTTCTAAGCTGATGGTGAGCAGTGGCTCCCAGTTCACACAGCCTGCATAGCTCTGCCTTCCCTGAGGCTGCACTGCCTGTCAGCATGTAAGGCAGTGACTCCAGGGATATGTCTGTGTGGCTGGACTTGAGACAGGGCTTGGTGGCTCTGTGCCAAAGCTGGTGTTGCTGTGCTGCTCCTGGTAATAGTCAGCCTGTGAAGAATTGCCTTGTGTCTCTGCACTAGATTGTACAAAGTCGCAGGCTGGGACAGGCGTTCAGAGAATTGCTTGAGAAAATGAAGGGTGAAAGGCAACAGTTGCCTAAGTGTGCTGTTTCAACAATTTGGTGGCTGGAGATTGGCTTTCTCTGCAGAATTTATTAGAATTAAGCCTTTTTGTGCTAGCTGCAAATCTGGCCTGGTACACCTGTGGTTGATTTTCAACTTGAAACTAGAGAAAAGATATGGTTCCTAGAACGCAGGACTCTCCCCCCTTATTGCCAGTGATTATACAGGCTTTTTGTTCCATGCCAGAGACCTGGAAGAGATTGCAGTTGGGATGCATACAATTCAACTGGACATTGCTTTGTTGTGCTGGCCTTGCTGTTGATGCAAAGCTTTCTGCTTTTGTCCTCACATGTCTGGATTTACATTGGTTTCTGCTAATGAGACTTAAAAGGAATAAGAACTGACCTCAAATTAAGACTGGGCTGCTCCTGCAGAGCCATCCAAACTGTTTATTATATTGATCAGTTAAGCCCCATGAATTCTTCAAGTTAGTCAATGATGTGAACTGACAAGTTAAATTATTACAGTGAAAGCCCTGCTGTGCTAACTTTATTTATGTTGTAGGGCCTCAAAACAGATTTTTATCTGCATGCTTCTTAGGGGTTTTTTTTTCCTTCAAGACTAAAGTGAGAATTTTCTTTTTGAAAAACAGAGGTCTTTTGTGAGGATAAATCACACTAAGTTAGTTGTCCACTGAAACTACAAATAATGCTGCTTTTATTTTAAATTCAATAATATAGGCATCTGGAGCTATAAA
This sequence comes from Erpornis zantholeuca, assembly GCA_013400515.1. Lineage (NCBI taxonomy): Eukaryota > Metazoa > Chordata > Aves > Passeriformes > Timaliidae > Erpornis > Erpornis zantholeuca. Next base: position 32,151 of record VZTN01004277.1, read on the forward strand.
CACTTTGTACAAGTTGTGTGGCCCTGGGAACATATAGACAACTTGCATCTGTATTGTACTGTTACCTTACCTGACTTGAGAAACTCGGACTAGGGGCATGCTTTTGATGTGAATGAGAAATTGGAGAGGAAAGCCTCATATGGGAGAGACACAAAACTTGTGGATTCTGATGGGTACAGCCTTGGGAAAGAAGAAGGGAAATGCTTTCTGCAGTGCTGTGGTCAGGACTACATTCCTCACTCAGAGCATTGGTGCTTGGAGTCATGGAAATGCTGCTGGAATGCTGTGCCTAGTCAGCCTGAAGTGTGTGACACAGTTGTGTACTCACAAAGCAACGTAAAAGGAGGTTTGGTGTCATGGCAGTGAAGCTGATGACAGCCGAAAGAGAGGAAAATGAAATGGATTTTTGCCTCTTTACTGTATACTCGTATAAGCCCTCAAGTGAGACAGCTTAAGGAAAAAAAAACTGCTGCCTTGCAGAAAAGGAGAAAAAACTAGTTTTGGCAGGTTTCCTTTGCATAGCTTGCCCTGGTGCATTACTGCATAATATCTTCCTGCTGTTGTGTTCCATTTCCTTTGAACAAAGAAGTGACTTTTAAATGGTGCCTGTGAATATATTTATGAGGGTTAAAAATAGTGATAAAAAAAAATCTCTAAGCTGATAGTGGATTGTGGGCACTGGACTTTCTCTGTTTGGATAAGGAACAAAGGCTCCATCCATGCAACATGCTTTCCTTCCAATCTTTACATGTGGGCTGAGCTGCAGCAGTCCTTGGCTAGGTGTTCATATTTGGGGATTGCTTGACCATGGAACACTGGCTGATAGATGTGATTCCAGTTAATCCAAAGATTCAATTACCATTAATTATATTATTAATAGTGCAGCTATTAGTAGTTGGGACTGACTTGCTTGACTCCTCATGGTGTTTTGGTTTCACTCATTTCATATTTATAAGGGTTTTATAAGACAAAAGAGATCTGCAACTTCATATTTAATTACTTAAATATTATTATTTTAGTAAATGGCCATTTCCAAAATGGAAATATCTAAAATTTGTGAAAGAGCAAGATTTTTAGGTTAAAGTATGAGTCAGTGATGCTGATTTATAAGAAACCTGGGAGTAAATCCTGTATTTTCACTTAACTAAATGGATGTTTGTTTTTCTTTTTCAAGGACGTTGTCTTGCAGTGCAATCAACATCCTTACAGTCCTCTCCACATGCATCTCCATAGCTGTAGTGTCCAGCCCTTCACTAACAGATGCTATGAAGCTGAAGTTCAGCAGGAAGGAACCTGCTGTCCCAGCTGCAAACCCACAGTGCCAGGCAGCAGAGCTGCTTGAACATCCTGTACAAATATCAAAGTCTCTTGAAATCAAGTGGATGCTTTCTATTGCAGTCTTCCACGTATATGCACATTATTTTCCTGTGTTTTTTTTCCTACTGTAATTATCCTACTCAGCCATATAATTATCCATACTCATAATCTACATACTACCCTTTCAATGTTGTGTTTGACTGCTGAGTTCTAAGAATTGGGCAAATGTATATGGACACTTACATATCTTGTCAGTTAGGTGCTCAGGTACCTGTCCAGAGTCTCAAAGCAGCTTTAGTGTTCTTTTTAAGTTCTTACTTGTGGAGGTTTTTGCATTTTGACTTTGAGGACACAAACAAATAAATGGTCTGCCTGCATTCAACTTGCAGGTGGTGAATTGTTCAGAACAACATATATAGAGTATGTATTTTTAGTGTTTCTTACCAAATAGTCCAAAAGTTTTGGTCTGATTTTTACCCATACGCTCATGAAGACAGTTGTGTGTATATGTATGTACAAGGGTAACTGTTAAAAATTCCCCTAGATTCTAGTGAAATATTTCAATGGTGTTGACATTTCTCAATGGACAAGGGATGAGCCTTGAGGAGTAGGGCTACCAGCCTAGGCTACATTGTTAGCTTTCAACAAGGGTCCTCTGGTTACTGCAGACTTGAGGGTTTGTGAGCTCTGAGAGCATCCACTCAGAGGGAGATACAGGCTGCAGCCTGCTACAGTCCAGGAGTGTTCAAAGTGCCTCATGTAGGCCCCTGTTCATAGGGTCACAGGATGATAGGATTTAGTGAAATTTCACCCGGGCCACAATGCAGGCTGGTAATTACTGGCGTTTGCAAAACTCCAGCAACGTTTTCATCCTACTCAGGTTACAATTCAGGTAAGGAATGTTCCAGGGCTTTCAGGGTGAAACTGACTATTTCCACTCTCATCTCCCACCTTAGCCAGGCAACAGGAGTTCCTGCTACAGTCAGTGCTGCTCCCACCTTATCCATGCAAGAGTTCCCAGTAGAGTCACAGGCTACTTCACCACTGAACCCACTACACAAAGTTCAAGGCCTGACAGAAATTCTTGAGATCATGGAGCAGATAATATATATTTTTTCTTTAACCAAGGGAGAGTTCCTGCAGAGATATCTTTCTGTAGGGGCAGCTTTCAAGGCAACTCCTTATGACAGTGAGCAGCGTATGTAACCAAAACTATCACCATTTATAGTGAGTCATTGCACTAAATATAGAGCACTTATTTTACTGCTTCTGGCTGATGCTGAGCTAAATTTGAGAGACAGAATAGGCAATTCCAGTTATTATCATGGATGTGCTTTTTTTGGATATCTGAACTGCCACATGCCCCTTTTCGCTTGAAAACTGTGGCTTTTGGTTTTCTTTGTTTAGTTTTCTTCATTCCCCAGTTATTATCAGAGGTTCAGTGAATACTGTACATCACAGCCTGAGAGACACACCCTGCAGTCCCTGGCCACTCTTACTCTTCTCTCTCCCTTTCAGAAATGTTGCCTGTTCCTTATGTTGCCCATAGCCTCCCTCTTCCCAAGACACTGAGTCAAAGGTGTTGGGCAGCAGCTACCTGACTGAACACCTCCCCAATCCTGGGGTTTGTTCTCATATCTTCATGTTCTGGGTGCTGAATTAACACGTCTGGCTGGTCAGAACATCACCAGGGTGACTCACAGTAGGAGTTAAAACATTCCTAAAGGCCTCTTTCCAGTCATCTCTCCAAAGTGGAATTTTCCCAGAAGGAAGACTTTCTGTTGCCTATAAGGACATTCTTTCACCAAAAATAATTTGGATGAGTCCTTGAAGGCTGGTACCTTTTAATTTACTTCAGCTGATGATTAAAATTGTGTTATTTCCAAAATATCCTTTGCTTCCACATGCTCTCCTGACAGCTGCATCCAGACACTTCCATGTCAGTGGATAATGTCCTCTGCTCATGTCAGTCATCTCTTATATCCTGCCTCACTGAGCCCTACCAGAACTCTGACTATCCTGGCTGTGGGGGAGCAGATCCCCTGGCAGTAAAGATGCTGTGCTTTATCCTCTATTTTAATACTTGCTGTAAACAGGGCCTTGAGTGCCAGCAAGTCCCAGTCAAGGAGGGGCTACCTTCTGCCTTTCAGTGCTTTGCACATGGCAGCAGCCATGAAAATAGCTGGAGCAGAATGCCTAATGCTTTCTAAACTACCTCAGACATGGAGGGGCCTCAGGCACCTGTTTCAAGCTGCAGAAATATCAGGACAAGTGTCACTGCTGTTCCTTTGTTCTCTTACTTTCCTGCAGACAAAGGATGTTTGACAAAGGTTCTGTTGTTCAAATATCCTGTTGTCACGAGTATTCCCATTTGAAACAAAGGGTAGCTGATTACAGTGGAGAGTTAAATAAACTCAAAACATATATTCTTGCTCCTTCATTGCCTGACTTAACTAAAGTTGATCCCAAGCATACTGGAAAATACCTAGGAATCTTTTCATGACTGTACCTTCCAAAAGTGGGTTGGTTTGGGTTTCTGTGGGCACATTTCATTGGCTAAAAATTGGTCCTTAAAAAAAAATACAGAAACTCTGGAGTGGGATAATGCAGCAAATGCCTTGTGAGCTGATAGGACCCATTTATGCTGGGCTTTGCAGAGAGCACATGTTGACAGAAGGTAGAACACCACCTTTTAGTTCTGTCTCAGTTGTCATCACTGCCTTTGACTTGTTTTCACTCTGCAGGCTTCCTTGGAAAAATTCCTCCTCTGACTTTTGCAAGGGTGACTGCTAGAGAGAATTTTGAGACTGTCCTGCTGTGACAACTGCCTTCAACAGCCCTTTCACAAAACCAAAAGAGCAAATGCATTTGAAAAGAGCTTGTTTCAACTGGTTCCTTTGAAAAGTTTGTAAATGTTACTTTTAAGTGTTTAGCTCCCAAAGGTCAATTCTTTCTTTTCTCTTAGAAATGAAATTGGCCAGCTGAGGAGAACAGATGGTATAAAAGTGGATATGGGACTTGGCCACTCGTCATTTGATGGCAGGACTTCCAGGCCAATGGATAAATGGCTTGCACCAACAGTCTCTTCTTTCTGAAGCACAGCATTTGGCATTGAGCTATCCACCCAGTTCCCACTGCCCTGGTATTGCCTATGCTAAGAACATGTGTTAGAAATACCTGAATTTTAAATTCTATACCTTTTTCCATCTTTGAGAATTGTCAGTTTTGTTATTCCTTCTGACAGCTCTCATCTGTCCATTCTCAGTGGGCTGTTATAAGTTTGTTTCCCATGATAAGCCTTTCTAGTGACATTTTACAAGCTTATTATTTTCTCCAAAAGTTTGCATGCAAAATTTCATGGTAGAATGAATCTCTGCAGCTGAACTGGAGTGTTAAGCTGGGAAAGTGGTGGGTATAAGGAAAATGCACTCCTAAGAGATGGCTTTAACTGGTGTTATAACTGGGTGCTGCTATCTTTCCGTTCACAATTTACAATACAAATGTCTTTTGGTTCTGCAACCCTAAAACACATAGGAAAGAGACAACTGATTTGCATGGGTAATCTTACAAAAGCCATCTTTGTAATTAAGTGCAAACTGAGATTCCATCCACTGCCAACATATTATGCCACTTCAAAAGACTTACATTTCATTACTAGAAGTCAAGATTCCCTTATTAAACTTTTCTATTAAAACAGAGTGAGAAGAAGCTTCCAAAGTCCACATTGCTTCTGCAATGTCACTTTTATTATAATGTAATGTACATAGACAAATATGATATCCCATTGTGTTTGCCTACGGATGTTAAACATGCCCTTGAAACCAAAGGCAAAATAAAGCCTAATAAAAAAAACCATAGCAAGGCAGCCTCATGGCACAGCTTCCATTCTTGGCTCTGTGAAGCAAGGTACTGAAAATTGAAGCATTTTGGGAGGCTGAGAGCATCCTTAGAAGACTGCCTATGGATATAATCCATTCCTGGTCCGTGAGCTGGGCTGAGTTCACAATGAGATAAGATAATAGCAAATCTTTCTCTACAGCTGAGCAGGCTGCTGTCAGCCATGACCTTGGGACAGAACAGCAGTACTTCAGGTTGCCTAGGAAGCTTTACCCTAAGGCTTTCTGTGCTTTGACAACCTAAAGTCTAACAGGAATTTCAGTGGGACTGTGCTTATCTGCAGGAACAGTTACTTCAGTGGTGCTCTGGTCATTGCCTGAGGTGGTGTGCTGAACACTCCTGGTGCTCTTGGGAAACACTTGAGAGAAAGTTGGAATGGATATGTTAGGAAGACCACTTGAAAATGGGAGAACAATAAGAGAATATTTGTGATGCAGGACAATGCAGGTCAGATTCACATAAGCTATAAAGATCCTTGAGTTTCTCTCTAGAACTGTGTGGAAAAGAACTGTAGTGTGCCAGGTGTGGGAATTACAGAATCTCTGAAGTTGGAAATAAAATGCTAAAGACTTGAAGTGCCCATTGAATGTGAATATTAGTGGTCGGACACCCTGCTCCTGGATACCTGGGAGCATAAGAATCAGTGCCCTTCCACATAGTGGGCTCTGCTAGAGATTTGGGTTCCTTTTTCATCCCATTTCGTTATTCTTGGTGGATGAATAGTGATTAGGATGAGTGAGGTCCTTTCAAGCATTTCTCCTGCTTTTCATAGCTCTTAAAGAAAGGAGAACGTCACATTCTTTTTTTTTCTTACAATGTTTTACCTCCCCTGTGTTGCTTCTGCTTAGTAAATTTAGTGGAATTAAAGGGTGATTATTTGATCCTAGTGGAGAATCTCTGCTGTGCCATATTTCCTTGTGGCTGCCAGGAATGATCAGCCTCAAGTGACTGGAAGTTGGGCAAAGCTGAGGACAGACAATAGCAGAGATCCTGATGTGGATATTGTTGATCCAAGGCTTGAGATGCAATTGGAATTTTCTCATAATGCAAAATGAAAGCACAGATATTTCCAAGGATGGCAGAATAGCTTGAAAATATTTCAAGCTATTGGGGTTCTTGAAAATATTTTTCTGCTAAAAGAACTTTCTGTCTTCTGTGTTCTTAACCAAAAGATCATCATATATCCTAGAAGTAAAACCATTATCTTCTTGGAGCCTGTTTGTCAGCAAAATTCTAAAAGCAGCAATTAAAATTACTCTAAAATGTTGGGGGAAAACTCCAGACTTGCTGCTCATACTGAACTTTAATTCATCCTTTTCTGTGTTAAAGAGGTGGGACCTTTCCTAGATTGATTTTTTTCCATTCTAATTGTTATGGAATTATTAAGCAACATTTGAGAGTGCACTAAATTTATGGCCATTATTTTCTAATGAATTCTGGTTGAACTGACAACTTTAATCAATTCTACCTTTCAGAAATATAAATAGGAAGGAGAAAGAAATAAATAATGTTTTGACCACAAGGCAGTGCAGCATTTGGAAATGAAGCTTGAAATGTTCAACTAAGTTGCATTAATGAAATATCAGGTCTTGAGTTTGTAACCCTGGCTGGGATGTCATAGAACCCAATGCTGGCATGTGGAGACTGTCTTGGAGATTTCCTTTAATCTTCCAAGCTGGCAGGGTATGAAAGATTAAAATGCTCTGCATCTACCAGACTTGCCACCTCTAGTTCAGGCTAGTTATTCATGTGCTATGTGGACAGCAATACGTTATTAATTGTATTGCTGGCCAGTGATCAATGTGACAAGCTTAGCAAAGAGCACGGTTATTCATCAGGGAGTTGTCAAGTAGTAATTGCCCTCATATGCATTAGAATAAGGCAGTGTGAGGGTCAGAATGGGTGTGCTTTTATCATTTTTAGAGGCAGGTGTCAACAAAATTAAAATCTGCTAAGGTACTAGTAAATAAATTGGAAAGGAATTTATTTGCTCTGATACTATCATACAAAGCAAGAAAAAGGGGCATACTTTAACAGCATTTATATTTCTTAATAGTTTAAAAAGTATTTTCAACAAATGCTTTTCTGTATACACTATCTGTTATCAGTTACACTTTTGTAAGGGCGGGCACAGGGTTTGCAGTTCTTTTCTTATAATGAAAAATGGGATAGATGAGATGTAATTTTGTAACTGTTCTTTAAATTATAAAATGTAAAATTGTGCAACCATTGTAAAAAGCAGAGTTTATTTAGATCTGCCATGACACTCTTTCACCTTTTGTGGGAAAGCACATCAGTAATAAAATGTCAATGCTTTTCTTCCTGCAGAGGTGAAGACTTACACTTTTCACCAAAGACTGCTATTTTAGGGGTTGTCAAAAGCACTGTGGAAGTGACAAAGGTAGGGCTGCATGTGTAATCTCTGCCCTGGTCCCTGCTGTACCTGACAGTATTAAACTTTCTCACATTATATATTGCCCCTGTTGTCCAAGATAATCTCATACTCCAGCTGTGGTGCTAGCCCAGGCTGTCTGCTGGATGCAGTGCTGCTTTGTGCATGTATATGATTAAGTGCCTTGCCCTATAACATCAATTGTCATGGAGATTTGTATTTCAATTTATCTTTAATACATGCACAAACAGAACTTATCTTTTAGAATGCACATTATCTGCATTTTGTTTTGCTTTTACTGTGCTTACTTTGTTTTTGTGAGTTCCTGAGAACCTATTGAACAGAAGATTTAGAGTGAACCTATCCCAGAAGTTAACATTTCAGAATATAGCTGACGTTAAACCTGACTGTAAATGATAATTTTTTATCATCCACCTTAATAATGGTGTGCTAGGCTGGTTCTTCAGGCCTATCCATCTAACACATTTCAGATTGCTAAACTCACTAGAAGTAACCATAGGATCATAAAATGTGTTGGGTAGGAAGGGATCTTGAACATCTTGTTCCACTCCCTACCACGGGGGATGGGGCAGCCACAACTTCTCTGGGCAACCTGTGCCAGGATATCACCACCCTTGCAGTCAAGAATTTCTTCCAGATATCTAATCTAAACTTTTTTTGCTTCAATTTGAAGCCATTCTCCCTTGTTCTCTCTCTACATGCTCTTGTAAAAAGCTCCTCTCCATCTTTCTTTTAGGCTCCCTTCAGGTACCAAAGGCCACATTTATGTCACCATGAAGCTTCCCAGACCAAACAATCCCAATTTTCTGCACCTTTCCTCATAGCAGAAAAGAAGGGTGTTGCTTCCCTCTAATTGTCTTGGTAGCCTTCCTCATAGTAATGGATTGAGGTCAGAGATGAGCTGAATTCCAGAATAAGGTAAGGTTTGTTGAAAATAGAGCACTTTGGTAGGAAAGGATGAGCAAAGAACAGTCAGTATTGAGGCTATTAAGGGGAAAGCTGACAATGTGTGTAGTTTAGACTTGCTCATGATAGTCCATAGCATGTGTGATAATGAGACCTATTCAGATTGGATTTCCTTGGAATTCAATAACATTATTTTTAACGATCTCATCTGGATTTTCTGCTTCTGCCTTGCTAGTCAAAATGATCTCATCTAAATACTGAGGAAAGTGCTGATAGAGACCACTTTATCACACTCCTAATGCGTGTTATCAAGATAAGAGGAATAAAATGTTTTGAAAGTAGGTATGAGAGATTCTTTGTCCAATTTCAAACCCACACAAATAGACAAGGGTGAAACCATTAGTGTGATCAGCTTAGAAAAAAAAAAAAGAGCAGTGAATGTGAAGTGGGAGGAGGGAGAATTCATTTATGGAACACACTGAAGCATCAAGCAGAGGACTGTTCAGGCATTTCTGCTCTGTCTAGTAAGATGAGGCACAACCGCTGGAAACTCTCTCATGCTTCACAGTATATTTTTATTGTATGTGATACAAGGAAGGCAGTGTCTTATTACTTAAAGGACAAACTCAGCCTTTGACAAAAATCTTAATTCACGCATGTGGGAGGGGATTCTTCAAGAAGAAATACTCTGAATGGCAGAATCTTTCAAAGACTCAATTCAGTGTATAAATTAGTAAAGCCTCATCTCAGCTTCCTCAGCACAAGTGTGAGCAGTGCTCAGGGCATGTAGTCATCACTGCAACCTGTGGCAAGACAATTAACTTGACAAAAGTATTCCTTGTAAATTCTCTGTAATATGTTTTTTCTAGTAACTCATTCAAATGTAACTTGATTTAGCCACATTCTGACATCCAGCCTTGAAACTCTTTGCCCACATTCCTGAAAAATTTTGTCGACAGCCTTATAGTCTGCTTTGACAAGTGTCAGACTGGCTGCTGTAGTTTCTGTTCCCTGATTCCTCCTCATTGTGGTGTTTACTCCAGTTTTCGATACTCTGGCCAGTGCTGGTGTGGTCTGCAGAACACAGGAATCTAAGGCAGAGTACCCTGGTGTTTATATGTCACAGTCAATTAGAGGATTTAAATCAGTGCAGTTTTAAAAATAAATGTTCCAGTATTCTGAAATAGGAGAGTGAATTCGTTTCACCACTTATGTTTCATGTAGACAGGTTTTATTCTGTTCTCTTGGGTTAAACTGGGGCCTTTGACCTTGAGTAATGGATCAGTCATCAAAGAGAGAAGAGTTTTGAGGAATAAACGTAGCTTGATAGTAATGCTTGAGCAGTTAAAGCTTTTAAATTGACTGGTGCTGTCATCTGTTTTAATATTTCATGGACTGAGGGGGAGCTTTCCATCCCTGTGGACACAGGCAGACCCCAGCATGTTTGTGCTTGTGTTGTGCATGGATGTAAGCAGGGGTGTGATGTTACATGAGGAAATGAGGAAAGATGTACTGCTTTTCCTAAATAACACAGAACTGTGCTGAGTACTGAAGGTGGACAAATTGAAACTAAGCACATTTTTAAGAGTTAATCTTGTGCATGTAACATCTGAACTGAAAGCCTCATTTTTGGACTGCTCACTGCAGGCAGGAGATGCAGAGCAAAATTCCTGTCTGATATTACACAGGAGATTGTATTGAATTTAACATCCCTTTCCTTTGCTCTTTTGATCCTTGGATTTTCTTTAGCTAAAGGTTATGGCTTTTAATGATAAATTTAGATTCTATAATACATAGCTGGAGCCACCAAGCAGTCAGGGCCTTGAGTACATACATGGGGATTACTATGTAATATTTTTTCTCTCAGGATGTTTTTGACTTTGTTTTTTTGTCCTGGAGATCAAAAATTCTCCAGGCACAGTTCTCTTCCTGGGCATTAGGAATTGATAATGTGCCCTTTGAATAGTGAGCCCCATCCAGACGTGAGATAAAATGAAATTCAGGGCAGTCCAAGATGCTTCACTTAAAAAAATGTAAACTCCTGAACTAAAGGTGCGGTGGAGAACCAAAGCCCTGAAAAGACATCTGTGTTTTATTTCTTCCCACTATGCAAAGGTTTTAGCTATGTCAGTTTTCAGCATCATGCCTGACCATTGTAGTGCTTGACAACAAATAATATTCTATCCAGCTGGAAAAAAACCACATTTGATGGCATTTTCCTTCAGTAAGCAGAGGGAGCTTGGTAGGCCACCTGACCAGCTCTGAGTAAAGTTCAGCCGAGGGAGTTTTGTGTGATCTTTCGGCTGGAAAGCACAACAGAAGAGGAAAGGTTGAGTGCTGTCAGAAATCCTGTGGGTCAGGCAAGACACTAAACAAGTTGCTGAATGTGTCATTTATAATAAAAGGTCAGATTTTAATCTGGCAATCTGGTGTGAGTTAGAGTTTTTTATAAAATCAAATTCTTATAAACATCTTACTTAGTTTTCTTAATTACGTGGAGTTTGAGGTATATTTGGTAAATATTTCTAAAGCAGTATCCACTCAGATAGGCCTGATTCAAACAGCTTGTCAGTTGTAATTCAAACCTTTTCCTAAGTCTGCCTCCAAAGTCTGTTTCAGTGTGGATTTAGAGTGACCCTTCAGGTGACACCAACACATAGCATGGCTGTCCACAGCAGTTTTGTCTGGCATTGTCTCTTCCGTTTTCTTCCCATAAGCTTCTTCATCTGTTGCTACCAGAGTTTCAGACTTGGAAGAATGGAACAGGAAGAATGTGGGTTCATTCTGCCTCTAGTATTACGCACACACCTACATATGTGCTATATAGTTTGGGCAAAATCCAACTGGAACTCCATCAGCCTAGTGCCGCAAAAGGCAGTAATAAGTAAATATATAACAGCAAAATGAGGGCTAAGGAGAGTCTCCCATCTTTGCTGGATGCAGAGGAAAATGTAAAGGATGAGGAAATGGCTGAGATACTTAAAGCTTTTTATGCCTCAGTCTTTAATAGAAACATTGGTCTTTGTCCAGTACACAACTCCCCAAGAGGCAGGACAGGGATAGGGAGCACAATGAAGCACCATAATGCAGGGGGGAATGCTCAGTGACTTGCCACACCACTTGGACACACAGGTCGGTTGGGCTGGATGGGATTCTCCCAAGGGTGCTGAGGGAGCTGGATGACAGCTCACTGTCATCGTTTACCTGCAGTCCTGGCTACTGGGAGCTCCCAGCTGACTGGAGGTGAGCAATTGTGATCCTTGTCTACAAGAAGGGCCAGAAGGAGGATCCATCAGCCTGACCTTGGTGTTGGGGAAGGCTGTTTAGTCTGCAGAAAAAGAGACTCAAGAAGGACCATACTGCCCTCTACAACTGCCTGAAAGCAGGTTCTAGTGAGGTAAGGGTCAATCTCTTCTCCCAAGGAACAAGTGACAGGACACAAGGAATTAGCAGCAAATTGCACCAGGGTTTAGATTGGATACTAGAAAATATTTCTTCATGGCAAGGGTTTTTGTGCATTGGAACTGGCTGCCCAGGACAGTGGTGGAGTCACCACCCCTGGAGGGATTTAAAAGATGTGTAGATGTAGCTCATGGGGGATATGGGTTAGTGGTGACCTTGGCTGTGCTGTGGGAATGATTTGACTTGATGAACTTAAAGGTCTTCTCAAACCTACAAGGGATTCTCTAATTCTATATGTGTTTGTGTGTGTGTATATATTTAAGAATGGGCCTTACTTCCTCATACACTAAACTTTGTGTTTCCCTTTTGAAATATTTCTATTTTGCAGTGTCACAGTGTATGGATAAGACAACTGAGATCAGCAGTTGTCTGCTCTGGTACTTTGCAAATATCCACAGTATGTCTTGAGTTCACTCCAGGTGGGAGAAAGAATGCAATGAAAGAAGTAACCCCTAGTTGGGAGAGGAGATGTCATGTCAGGGAGGAACAAAATGGTCTGTCCAGATTTAAAAAAAATGCAAACAAATGTCAGATGTTTCTGTGCCATTGTCATGCCCAAGCCACTGAAGAAGACTTTTTGAATGTCTTGTTTGATCCATATGCAGTCCTACTTGGTGTCTTAAGTTGTGCCTATATTAGTATCACTCTAAGATGAGCAATTTCCTGTAGGAATATTTGAATTGCACATTATAGACAATTAATATAAAAGTCTTTTTGTGGTGCCTTTCATCTCAAGAGTCTGAGAATTCTTCGTTTTTGAAAAATGAAGATGAAAAAATGTTCTTTTTCTGGTCTTTTTAAGCTTCACTGTATTAAAGAGCTCTTGTGGTTGGCATCAAACCATTAAAAAGCCAGAAGCTGATAGCCATAATATTTCATGTGTGGTAGGCTTTACAACAAATTACAACACTGACTGCTGAGACTATCTAAGTTGCTGGAGAAATGGATTTAATTGTCCATTCTGAAACTATTTCCAGGATCAAATAGAATTTCTTTAACTACACATGCTCTTTATAACCCTGGTTCAATTCCATTGCAGTAAATCTGAGGGGAGAGCAGAACAGCAAGTTAAAAACAGCACTGAGGTTTTATAGCACCAACATTAAACTATATGTCATCTTGAAATTAAAGTACTGGGCTGAAAGGTTTTCTACTTACAATGATTTGTTACTATGTGGATATCTAATTTGCATTTTAAAATCTCTTCTTGCCCAGTGGCCAGAGGCATGGTGTGTATGTGTGGAGGGGTGTGTTTCTTTGTGACCACTGGCCTGTTGGCATTTTGTCTTGCTCAGGTTTGAAGAAGTTACTCCCATTTCGTGAGAAGTCTGTTTTGTTGCTGTCACCAGCTACATAAGCAATTAAATGACAAATGGGGACAAAATAAGTATTAAGCACAAACAAGACTAATCATTACTGTTTTACAGTCCTTACTGGACTTGATTTTCAATGTTTGTTCATATATGAAATTAGTACAGATACTTCCATTTTGTTCTGGTTTAAGTGGTTGCTGGAGATTCAAGGCAATGGAAAATTTGGCCTCTTACACCTTACACTGATTCTGGAATATATAAACATTTTGACACTTGATATTTGTAAAGTCCAATGGTAAAGAGCAGTGCTCTCTGTAAGTTATATATGCTTGCATGTAAGTTGCCTGGAATGGGAAAAGTGCTTTCTTCCTTAGGTCAGAGGAGTCTGAAGAAATGCTTTTCTGCAGCCTGGCTAATTCTCTTTCCAGTTCTGATACTGCTGGCTCATTACACCAGCCTTAGGCAGTGAGCTGCTTCCCATGTCAGGTGCATGCCTTGGGTTTAACTGACTTTCAGTGTGTGAGTGCCCAGCTTGGTGGTGCAAGAGGTCTTGATCTCCCTTGCTGCTTACTAAGGTTGTGCACTTCCTAAGAGCACTTTTGTGGCTGAGGCCTCGAGCCTGCAGGTCTGTGACAGGGGGCTGTTGCCCCCACATAACCTTTTCTTGTAGTCAGCAGTACTCTGAACATGTGAAGTGGCTCTCAGCATCATGCAGCAAAGTTTTTTCTTGAAGTAACTCAAAAGTGAAGTGTCTGAGGGCGTGATTTCCTTTTTTCAGCTTTGGAATGAGCAAGGATACTGAGATGTATCACAGAATGGTTGAGGATGTCATTTGCTCCCCAACAGGGAGCCTGAAGCAGGGCTGGCTGGAGCTGGCTGCCCAAACCATGTCCAGATGGCTTTTAAATACCTCCAGTACTGGAGATTCTACAAACTCCATGGGCAAGCTGTGCTAGTCACCCTCACAGTTAACAAAGCATTTCCTTATATTCAGCACCTCCTGTGTTCCAGTTTGTACCCATTGACTATCAGCCTTGTGGTTGGTGGGAAGGGCACTTAATCTCAGTCAGTGTAGTTGAAGGGATCACATGGGATTTGAAGATGGGATGTGAATTTTTGACTGGCAGTTCCGACCTGTGGAGTATTTTATCAAAGTAAGAGGGTGAATATTTAAATTATTTAAAAATAGTTTAAAAATATTTAAGATAATTTTTTAAGATTATGAGCATAATCACTGCAAAGCCCATGCTCATTTTACAGCATATTTGTAGTTTGATTGTTTAAAGAGCTTTTTATTTTCATGTTTATGCCCTGGGGGCTTTACAAACTGTGATCTAGTCTAAAAATATGTGAGATTCCTTCTGAGAATACTTGCTGTGACAAAGTCTGGGGTTTTTTTTCTTTCTAAATAATGAACAATGTTCAAATTAGATAATTCCAGCATTTAAGAAACAGTGTGGGGAAAAAAGAGAGGAGGAAGGGCCATGGCAGGGAGCATCTTTATTATGTTTTTTTCCTTTTGAAGGGAGAAGGAAGATTAGTGAATCACTGTAATGTGTTAATAAAATTTTTCTGCAGTTTTGTTTTATAAATCATAAATGACATAAATCAAATGTGGATTTATTTAAATATATATTAACAAGACTTTTGAAAAAAATTAGCTTATGAAAATGAATAGAACATTTTTCTGCTGTATTTTTGATCATTCCTCTTTAAGCAGTGTGCATCTCAGTTCCTGGAATGCATGAAAAACAGGCTTTTTATTTGGAGATGTAGAGAATTTCACTGTCAGGAAACCGAGTTATGTTATAATACAGTAACAGTGTATTAAGCCTTGGTAAGCCAGTTGTGATAAATCTAAAACTGAAATTAATTAAACATGAATCTTCCTAGATTTTTATGTGTTACTTTCACCTATTATTTTTAGTACTGTCCACTTAAGATGGAGTTAATAAAAAGCCAAAGCACTGCAAGAACGTGACTATTCTTTGGTTATGTAGCACCTCATGGAGCACAGCAGGATACTTGTGAGGCAGCCTGTTCTGAGAACTTGATATTCTGAAGAACTAAAAGATTTGGGTGGCTTACCTAGCTGTCAATTTTTCAGGCTTTTTAGCCAAGGTTGCTTCTGCATGCCAAGCCTTGCAGAGGCTTAATTTGAGATACAGCAGCAGCTCAACAAAACTGTGTCTGTCCAAAGTGGAACTGTAGGTGATAAAATTAAATGAATAGCTATGCTGTTTCCAGGGTAATCAAATTCAGTAATTAGGAGTTCAGTAATCTCTGGTCTTTTACATAGCCCCTCAGTGTTATAAGTAATTCAGTCTTCAGTTTGGCAGGTTGTGGGCTATGTTTAGATTATCACCCTGATGTGTGCCAGCTGGGCTTCATTGCACCTGAAGGCCTTTAATTTGAAGATTATCTGGAACCCTGATCCTAATGCTGGTGACCTCTGTTATCTCTGGTCTTCAGAAAGCGTTTCTTTGCTGATCCATTTGCACTGAGGAGCACAGCAGGCAGCCATCCACAGAATTTGTGGAGGTTCTGCTAATGGCTTAGGATCAGCACCTATCCTCCAATTACAGTTTACTAATCTGGAAACCAACAGCTGCTGAGGTCTCTGTGGTTTTGTAGAAATGTGATATATTTTCTGTATCTAAATGAAGAACTGTGGTTTTGATTAGGAGTTAGAAGAGCTACAGGGGCAGTGGTGCTGTCTGCCTGATTAGCTAAGGCTGAACCTTTAAAGTAGCTGGCTTTAGAAGTCAGTCAGACTGGGAATTGAGCAGGGATATGTTTTAGGGCAGTCTGTGAGCAGAGAACAGAAGAGATCTTTCTAAAAAATAAACTCAGCTGCTTACTGTTTATATGTCCATGTCCTTGATCTAACATGAAGTTGTTGCCTCCCTTCTGTTCAATGGAATTAAGATCAAAGGCTTGTTTGAGTTTTAAATAGCTCCATGGGTAAATGCAGACATCTAAGACATAGGCTTTAAAAGGACCCCTTCAAAAAACAGGTATTGGAAACCCTTTCCAGTACTGCAATTTCTATAAACTTACCTTCACACCATATTGTGTCAAACAGTTCACTGTGGTTTATGACACTATGGTGGAGGATTTGGGCACTGGGGCACTGGTTGTGATGGTGCTCTTACTTGTATCTATTCCAAACTCAAACTTTACCTCTATTTTTCACCACTATAAATAAAAGTCAGACTACTGGCTGTTGGCATTAATTTGTTTCTGCTATGTGCAACTTGCTGGAGGCTGGAAAGAAACACTTCAAGTTACGTGGCATTATTGACAACAAATACATTAACAGAGAAGATTTAAACATGTAAGGAAAATAATGCCAAGGGACTGTGTGGCTCTGGCTTTGAATCACAACATGAGCCTGACCCTGTATCTGATACAGCCAAGCTGTTTGCTGCTGCTGTTTTTAATGCCTTCCATGGAATTCCTTTGCAACTGGCAGATTTTAGGTTGTGCCTCAAACTGGGATGTTGTGCACACCCATGAGTTCCAGCATCTGTGTTGATACAGCAGTGGATAAATTTCCTCTGTGATATGCTCTCCCCATAACTCACATTACTCGTAATGGGAGCTTAATGAGTAAATCCCATGGCAAACACAGCACTGAATTTAACTCAAACTTGTAAAGAGTCTGAACTAGATAATTTACTTTTTTTATCCTCAGATAGATTCCTTGAGTAGAGGCTTGCCCCAAACTTTCAGATGTCAAAATGTTCTAGGAACAGCACCTTTTTATGCAACTGATACAGTCATAAGAATTCAAACAGCCTTGGGAGCAAACCGCTTATGCCTAAAGACTATTCCAGTTACAGGAGTTTGTGTTAAGGAGGATTTGTGTATTCGGCACAAGCTCTGGATTTACAGCATTTAACTTGCAAGTTTCAGTCAATGGGCTCTCTGCCCAAAACCTCTAAAATACTTTTCCAGACCACAAAACCAACAAGACTCCTTCTGAATCAGTTGTCAGACTCTTAATTCATTACTTATTTACTCTGAGCCTTTTCAATTAGTCTGGCAGTATCTCTAGAAAGTTACCAAAACGGGGTACCGAGCCACTAAGAAAAGAAAAAAAAATCCTTTCTATCATGGGATATTTGTTGCACAAAATGTGCAGAAAGTACCTCTGAAGCTGCTTCAGTGCAGTGACTTCACCTGCTCAAAACTTGAGCACTTCACAGAGGTATTCATGGGGACCTGTGAAACAGCCTCCCAGCAGCAGGGGTGATGGACAAGCTTTCCAGTTCTATTTATGGCTTTCCTTGGCGGTAGCTCTCCTACAGCTTTTCTCACAACATGTTTCCAGAAATTATAAAGTGCTGTACATGATTTGTCTTTCTAATCCACATTCTTTAGAGCTATTGAAAT
The DNA here is from genome assembly GCA_013400515.1 of Erpornis zantholeuca. Classification (NCBI taxonomy): domain Eukaryota; kingdom Metazoa; phylum Chordata; class Aves; order Passeriformes; family Timaliidae; genus Erpornis; species Erpornis zantholeuca. The sequence continues at coordinate 49,857 of VZTN01004277.1, forward strand.
AACAGGATTTTTGGTTGTTTTTATTTAGCTATGAAACTGGTGGATAATCCTTTCTAGCTAATCCAAAATATTCAGACATTAAAGAAATATTTTAATTTAAAACATTTCCTTTAATTTTTAAGGTATAAACAGCTTTGGGGAAATGTATCCAAAATGTTTTATTGAGAATGTTAAAAAAAAAGAACTAACTTTTGAACTGTATTTTTGCTCAAACTCTCTGTGTTCAGTCCAAATATATACATAATTTAGATATCAAGTTATGGATTTTTAAAGCAAATGTAATAAGGAAAAAATCTTGGCAAGCTCTACTAGTCTCATTTTCCTTTGAGCATAGCAGAGAAAACTTGGATAAAAAGCCAGCTAAACTTATTTTGTTCATTTCAGTACAGCCTGTGCCTCCTGACCTTCTGAGGTTGTGCACAGAAACACCCTCTACAGCTTCAGATGGAGTTTTGGGAGAACCCTGCAGAGTGTGATCCCTGCTAGCTATGTGTGGCTTGAAAGAGCAATCTCAACAAATTCAAGACATTTTGTGTTTCAGATCAGTTCTCATGTTCAGCATGAGATCAGCTGGGCCCAGCTCCTCCTCAGGGGCTGCTTCTGTTCTACTGTTCCTAAGGAAATGGCACAGCTTAGGGCCAGCTTGGGGGGCATCTTCTGAGACAGGACCCTCTGGCAAGTCGAGAGTAACTCACAGCTCTGAAATCTGAGAGCATCATTTCAACCTGTGACAAAGCAATCTGTGACAATCTGTGGGGAGGATGTTTCACAAATACTACACTGATACTGTGGAAAATCCTCTGTAAATAAGTGTCCTTTACCTGTCACACCTCTGCATTGCAGGGAGTCTAAAGGGAAAGACTTTTGACTTCATCTTTTCTGCTCCTCTATGTGACAGACTCTGATGAGTGTTTGAGCCTTTTTTGAAGAGGTAGGAGATTGGTGAGTGATTTCAGCTGCAGGAATGTCTCATTGAAGGGTTTTTTTGATGAAATGGGTAATTGTTTTTGTAAAGATATATATGTGAGGCAGAGGAAGGGAGCTGATAGCTGGGATCACTTACAAGTAGCTTCCTGATCTGAATAAATTAATTCAGATTGAAAATGTTATAATGCATGCCCAAATGAGCACTATCCTCTGTGAGAGATTCTCCAGAATTTTACACCACTGCAAAAACAGTGCTTGTGGCTTTCTATAGGGAGGAGTTCCAACAGTTCTACTTATTTAAGGAAGTTATGGATTGGAAAATATCAGCTCTTCATGCAATTTGCTGTTTTGTTTTTATTGGTCCTCCAGAGTGTCAGACCTGAGTTGGATTTCCATGGCATCATGGGATTTACTGGATAGCCTAAGGGACTTGGAACAACATGTGTAACTTGTACTTAAGGGGATCATTGTTTGGTGCCCACCTCTAAAGATGCTGCTGGCATCATGCTGTTGAGGAGATAAATGTTTCTGCAATGACAAAAAGTGGAGAGAAGTCCAGCAGCATTAAACACTGAAGCTCCATGGAGCATCTTTGGGATGCCAGATCCTGTATCATTAATGTAATACAATGAAGTATTTAGAATACAATTGCAAATGTCTGTCTGATATTTAATAAGGCCAGAAGGGTGAGGGCTTTGTCTGGTTCTGGGCTTAACACAAACCCTTAGCATTTTCTGCATCTGCAGTTTAAAGTGTGATTAGCTTCATAGAGAAAAATTTAATTTTCTTTATAAAATGCTATTATTTCAAACTTTAAAGACTTGCTTCTCTCATGTAGACAGACCTTGGAAGCTTTCCATTGAATTCTTAAGATTCCCTCTCCAAACGCTGTTGGCCTTTAGTTCAGTTTCTTCAGAAGCTGAATCTCTTGAGGAAAGCTTTTTCTTCTTTGAAGATTTCAGGTTCCAGGCATCTGAACTCCTCAAAACCAAATTTGTTTTCTCATTCAAAGCACCTCTTTGCAGCTAGAGCCCTTTGTTTTTAAAGGGATATAACCAATTAAAATTGGCCACCAAGGGTAGATATATCAACTTCAGACCTCTAAATTCTCGTGGAAGTGTTTTCTGAGTAAACAAATATTCTCTTTGCAGTATTTAGAACCTGAATATTTTAGCATCAAAAAACTTGTGGTGAAGTGGGTAAACAGAAAGCCCCTTTTTCCCTACCCTTCTCAAGCCCCCTAAGTTCTGAGGTGCCAGCAAGTGGCTGTACAGAAAATGTTTGCTTAAATTAGCTTTTCCAATTCTAGTTTCTAATTTTCAGTCCAAAAACTAAATGAGCCATTAAAGGAAACCACACTAATGAGATGCGCTACAAAGCAAAATATGCCAAGGGCAAAAAAGCAGGTTTGTAATTTGTTCAACTTAAATCTCTAACATCTGGCTCTGATGGACGATGTCACTAAGCACATTAAGAATATCAGAAATAGACTTTTGCAATCAGTGCCTCCTCTGTTTGCCTTTCTCCATTTGCTCACTCATTTTCTTGGCACACAGTGGTGCAGGGAAATACTTTAAAGGGCAAAGACTCTGAGCTGTAAGTTGAGATTTGGTTTGGACGTGGACCATTGGGCCTGGTTTCTAGCTCCTTGTTCAGTCAGCTTGTGCCACAGCTGGAACACACACACAAGCACTCTCTGTAAACACTGAGTACCCCTGTGCTGCTCAGGAGTCAGGGTGGGTAGAAGCACCTCTTAGGACAACAATCTCAAGAAGGCAGGGAGGTGGAGACTTAGAGAAGCAGTAAATCAGAGCAGTTTGTGTTCAGAGTCCTGGTGAGATTCCTGGGGCTAGTATTCCTAAGGCTAGTATGTGTAGTCTGAGCTTGCAAAGCAGGAACCTGGGGGCACAGCTGTACTTATATGGATAAATCCTGCTGTTGATCACAGGACAGCTTCTTCTTGAGAATGTCTGCCTTGTGGTGACTCACTGAGAGCATCAGTGTGGCTGGCACCTGGTAGCACTTGGCAAAGTGTACCAGCACAGCCACAACCAGCCAGGCTTATTCATCTGGTCAGGACAATTTTCCCTTTTGTCTTTTGCTCCCAAAAGCAAGTGTCTATTCATGCACATTTAGATTGGTCCCAGGGAAGAAATTTAACACTTTACCTGCCCTGCTATGCAATGTGGTGCCTCATTATGGTTCTGTTTGCACTGTTAATTGCATACCCAACTTAGAATTGCCCAAGCCAGAGAAATAGGTTGTTCGACCACCAATCCTTGTAAGCAGGCTAAAATGGGATCTAGATGACCCTGATATCAGTTGTTGTCTGTAAAACTGTTCTTGATTGCCTTCACTGAGTCGTATGCTGACAAAGGGCACTGTGAGCTCTGACCTACTCCATTCAGTAGTGGAATCCACCCAGATTGTTAGTAGGAGCAGTTTGTTGGGTGGCTCCCCAGTCAGCTACAATCTGTTGAAAGGGCTGTTATAAGAATTTCTTCTGTGCAGTCACCCTTGATTGTGGGTTTCCTTGTGAAGCACTGTAAGTTCTATCTTCATAGAGCAGCAGCCACTCTCGTCTGCCTGGAGTAGTGATTGCTCCTGCTGAGGCTCACTGCCCAGTGGGAAGTTCTCTGTCCTTGGCAGGGACCAGTCTGTGTGCAGAGTTGGATTTGTGATTGTCAAGTAGCCTGACTTTACCAGCTTCCTCTTTTGTGTTTCTTTCTAATAAAAGAGTAAATCTGTGTGGAACAGGACTACTGTTCTGTCTGGCTAAAAACAGGCTTTGTTTTGCTGAACTTTAATTTTTAGAGAATGTTAGAAAATGCAGGCAATTGTTTTATAAGTGAAGTAGTATTCACAATTCCCAGCTTCTGCTCTGTGGATCTTTCATACCTCATTGTCCTTTGGGCATTTTCATGCACTGACCTATCCTTCTGCTTTGCATGTACCTGAAATCATATCTGTATAGTCCTTTACTAAATATAGCAAATGTCAATAAACCATTTTTCTTTGCTAAGTTACTCTTTTACATTACTTACAATAAAAATAGGTCTGCACAGAGAAACTTGTGTTTTTAATGGATAAAACTTAATGATGGGAGCGGCAAGAATCACTAGCACCATCTATTCATTGAGAAGCACTCTGTGTGTGTATCTGTGCAGAATTAGGGCACAAACCTCAACAGCTTGAACTATGAGAATTGCTCCTTTTACAGTTTCCCTCTAGTTCAAAGGCAGTGTGCCAAGTGGAGTATCCCACCTTTGCTGATTCATGTCTAAATTTCAAGTAACAAATTCCCAGCTTCTCCACTCAGTGCTTCCAGCAGAATTATAAAAAACAAGGATTCCAAGCTGCTTTCTGATTCTTACTGTTTGAGAAAAATATAATATTGTGAACTTTAATGGAAGCAACTGAGAGGCTGACTTTGATTTCTGTCTGGAAATGCTGATGGCAAGACCTCTGCTCTAAGAGCAGTGGGGGGCCCTGCCAAGCCTTTTTCATTGGGGGATCTAATCCATCTCTCTTAGGAGGTTCACGGAAGGCATAATCAGATTGTCTAGTCTGATCCACTTGGTGTCAGAGGTCACTGAATTTCATGCAGGTTGCTCTGTAATGAGTCTTATCTGACATTCTCAAGCACTGAAAACATCCAAGGGGTCACAACACTGGCAGTGGAGCCAAGACCATGAAAAACTTTCCTCTTGAGTGGTTTTAGCTTCTGCATTGTCTTAATTTGTGTCTAAAATTTGACCCCAGTTCCATTGCAGTATTTAACTGGGCGACTCCATCAATTCCAATAGTTGCTATCCTTCTAAATATGTCTTGACACCTGGGTCCTTGTGTGTACAGCTGGGTTTTCATTCTATAGAGTAACAATTGCATGGGTGTGTTTGGCAACTGCAGAGCATGCTGATGAAGTGGACTGTAAAATGAATCCAAAGTGGCAAATGGTAATCTGAAGTGAAGTGCAAACAACCTCTTTCTTATTCCAAATGTACTTTCCTACCAAATTGTTTGGAAATGTCTGCAGCACTTAGAAGTTTGGGATGAAATGTTTCATTTGTTTTTAATTCTACCGCTAATACCTGTGTAGGGAAATTAATCTGAAACATACTTTCAATAGTAGGAGGGAGGAGAGGAGGGAAACCTATAATCAGTAATGTTAGAGCTGGATATGATGGAGGACAGAATTTTGGACCTGTATTTATTATGTGAAAAGGGAAATTGGCAGTTCTGAGCAGTTTTGTTTTAAAGGGGCATAGTGGCATACAACAGGAAGGTATCAGACCTCTCCAAGGCACAGAAGGGGGAGAGATTCTCAGCTTTGTTCCTAAATGCCAGGTCTAACTAATCAAAGCAAATGGGATGAAGAAGTGGGAAATTACTGCCTTAAAAACTCTCAGAAGTTGAAAAAGTAACTAGCATCAATGGGTCATGAGTTACAGTATCTAATTGCAGTCTATGAATATTTTGTTTTATGAAAGAAGGGAGTACTGAAATGTAGATAGGGATAATCTTAATCCTTTGAAAAATGATCCTGCACTGGTCAAGGAGAATCATCCCCATGAAAAAAATGCTGCTTCCCAAAGATATTTCTATGTGAATTCATCAGATTAATCTGGAACTGAGGTGCTTTTGGTCTTTTAAACTTTGTTAACTTAATGGTCTTNCTGAAATTCTCTTCATTGGATTGTTTTAACTTGGAACATGCAGCTTCACTTGATGCCCCCCTTCTCTTGCACTGAGAGAGGCAGTGAGCAATCGATTCCTTTGTGGGATCAATTAAAGCTCTTGTGGCCGCTTTAAAATGTATAAATATATAGTTTCCCTGCTGGCAACCACAGTGTGACCTTAGTTAAAGTTGCCCCTTGTCACCCTGCCACCAGCCACCTCAGAACACTTACATTCTCATTTGGATGAGAACTTTAGCTTCAGAGTGCTCTGAAACAGCTGTGGTGGCATGTGGTTTGTGTAAGCAAGTGATAGATATTTTGATGGAGATGTTGGGTGTTTTCTTTTTAAATCTGATATGCCTGGGGATGTCAGTCTGCTGGGTCAAATTTTGCTGGCCCTTGGAGAGTTCTGCAAAGGAATAACTCTCCTTTTTTATTAGATTAAGTGTCTTTTTTATTAGATTATTTATTGTTGCCAAGGAGAAGAAAGCCCATTTCAGTGCATGTGGGAAGCTGTGGATCAGTCCAGCACGTGCTCTTACAGCTTGAGCTGTGCTTTGGAGCAATAAAAGCTAAAAACCATCAGAGGAGTGCAGGATGCAGAGCTTGGAATCTGAGTCTTGAAGCTTTTGTAATCTCTCTGCTACAAGTCTCCAAAAAACAAGCTTTTCATCAGGCAGAAATGCTAAGAATAGCAAACTCCACACTCAAACTCTGCAAATAGAAGACCAAACTTGTGAAACTGAAACATATGGCAGAAGGCGAGCTGAAGTGCTTCAGGCTTAGCTTTCAGTTTGCAAATGGGAGAGAGACTTTTGCCAGCTGCATGTGCAAAAATGTGAAACCAAAGATCCTGTTGGTAACTGAGTTCAGAGGAATGTAGGAAGCCTAGTTACTTCACCCTGCACAAATACAGGTAAACAGGCTGGAATTATATCAGGTTACCTGAGTTAATTTATATTGTACCATATTGCTCTTAGTCAGAGTTTCACCAATAGTCAGTTCTGTAATATTAAATCTTTTTGAGTTTTATATTCATGTGGTTCTCTGAACCTTCTATTTGAAGTTGTGAGAACTTCAAAATTATCAGGAAGTTGCTGTGACAGGTATGAGCCTTGCCAAATAAGAAGTTAGAGAGGCAAAAGCATTCTTCTGATGTGATGAACATTTGAATTTTCTGTTCAAAAAAGCTTGAGATGAGTTTATTACCCTGATGTGTGGTTAAGTGGGCTAAAATACATGTGTTTGTTAGGGGAATAACACTGAAATATGAGATACCTGGGCTTAACCAGGAAGGACAGTCCAAGTCCCTAGAATTTGTTTCCGTCCAAAAATAGAGATAATTTATTTGTTCTCTTGGATTTGGTTAGTGCTGGATCTGGATCTCAATCAATCTTCTATATGTTTATGTAGAATTTCATTGGGCACAACTGGAACATGATGTATGTCCTGCTGTAAAAAAACAAGACTTCAAGGACATCTAATCTTGAACTGGAAAGAGGCAGTTTGATATGTCATATGTACTATTCTGCTAAATTTTGGCATATTGACAGGAGTGGGACAGAATGAAAAAATGACCCAGTAAATCTTTACAGGAAGACTGAAAGGACAAGGCTGAACTCCAGTGCATGGTTCAGGCTTTGCCTGTGGAGTGAAAGAATCAGAGGAAACTTGAAGTAATGGAATTTTTATATATTATTCTCAAAGTGTGGTACTGGGAGAAGTGGGGAGCTGCCTTCTTATCTGCTGGGACTTTCTTGAACTGAAGGATATTTTCTCAGCTGAGAAATCAATGCGAGAGCTATTTCAGGATATATCCCACAGATGCCATTATTCAGTACACCTGAAATTCAAATCCCGATTTGACACTGAAAATAGAAAGTTAAGCATACGAGTGCAACAAAGTGCTTCAGCATTCTGGTAAGGACACACTGTATGAACTGGTGGGTACTGCCTGGTAGGCAGGTGGTGATAACTTGTCACACTCTATCTGCTGTAAAGAGCTGAAAACTGACTGAAGGTAACCTTGTAAAGAGTGGAAAGTGTGCATGTTTGTGCTGTGGTGGATCACAGAAAGCTTAGGACTGCCATGACACAGGCTCCTAGCTAAAGACATGACATACCAGGAGAAAAAAAAGAGGAGAATATCCAGTTTGCTGAGTGATGTGAGGAGTTTCACAGGGAGGATAATCTGTCTCCAATCCTGGAACTGCAGCCAGAGCTGCCATGTACAGCCCCACTGTACAAACTTCTATTCTGTGCTGCACAGAGAGAGACTCTCCATCACAAAACGTAGCTCATCATTTCCTCACCAATCTGTCCTCACTGTACTTTTGTAGACAGTTTATTGTTTTTTCTAGGTGCAAACACATAGAGAAAATAGCTAGCAATGCTGAAGAGCTGCCCTGCTATCCAAATCGCTTTACTGTAAAGTGGGTGGGGTTTTTTGCAATTCTTACCGATTTACCCAGGGGCAGACCTCCCCAGACACAGGACTGCTGTTTTCCCCAGGTCTGTACTTCCTGCTGGCAAATAACCCAAAATGTTACAGAGGCTGGCAGGGATCATTTGAGAAAAATGCTTTTTACAAAAATAGAACTTTGCTTCTTCTCTAGTAAGTACCTTGAAACTTCATCAGCAGTGCTCCATTCAGTTAGTTCATATTAACATGAATTGCAGTTAGGCTGAGACATTTTACATACAATGTCAAAAGAATCATTGTCAATTAATAGGTCTTAAAATTTTTGACATATCAATTGCTGGAAGCTCTAACATGCAGAGTCTACCTATTTGTCTAAGTTTAAACAAAAAGCAATTTGGTCAAGTCCTATGGGCTGTCTTGTGTGAAGTCAGACAAGCTGATCCAAAGCAGAGGTGTAGCATTAGCTGTGCACAGAAGGCAAAAAGGCTGGGTCTTTCTGTATTTCTTGTGTTCCCTATGAATAAAAGGATAAAAGGCTCTACACATCCTTTCCCCTACCCTGCAGCCAAAATACTTTAACCTAAGTCTAGTGTTCTCACCTCCTGAATTATTGTGCAGTTGGCTATTTTTAGTGAGTCTTAACTGCCCCAGTTCTTTTTGCACTGAGACACTGTGGACATCTTTGGAGTGAAAGTTGATCATACCTTTTGCTCTGATGAACTGAGATGCTCAAGTTAACAGGCACACTAAGCTGCTTTACTCGGGGTTTATTTATTTTGAATTTGATTCTCCTGTTCATCATATATTCCTATTGTAGTGTATATGTTCAGAATTGTTGCTTGAATCTGTAGTTGCATAAAACGGTGTAGGAAGGGATGCTTTCAAAATATGTAGCTGCTAAATTATGCAGCTTTATTTCTAGTAGATGATGTCTGTGCTGTATAACTGTAGTGGACCTGATAATTTCTTGAGGTGACATAAGTTAACTCTCTGCACTCTAGATCTGTTTAATTATATTCAGATGTTAATCTGATGCACATGTTGTAATTTAAGATCATGACATTGAATTTTTGTCCATTTATCCAATACGGTAATGGTTTTTATTTTGGGTTATCAGGTAATAGCTGTTCAGGCTCTGGCCACTAGAGTATGCACTCTTCTGCCCAGGCTGGAATATCAGCCTTCTCTTTTCCCTCTGTAAAACAGGTGGGAGATGCCAAATACGCATGTGCATCTAGGTCTCCTATTGGTTCCAACAGTAGTTCGTTATTCCTTATTTGAAAATACAGTTTGTGTGATCTTCAGCATAGCTCTTCCTGAAGTAGTAAAAAATAAACAAACAAAGAGTTAAATGAGTTTGGGGTTTTTGGTTTGTTTTGGTTTCCCCTACACACCCTGTTGCTCCCCATCTGGAGACTGCAGCTCTAAGATGTTCCAGTCTTTATTCTGGGAAAGTGGCAGGTCAGTGCAGGAAGTGTGTGTGACTGTCTGCTTGAGTGAGAGCAATCCCAGGGGTGGGAGCAGGCTGCCAATGACCACCTGGAGATACTCACCCTACACACAGGCTACTTGTGCCTTGGTGGTTTTGGTGTTGCAAAGGTGGAAGAGCTTTCCCTAGTTGAAGTTACACCTCCTGTTCTGGTATTGTTTTAATTGGGAGATGGCAAAGAAAGGCTGCCAGAGCAGTGCAAACAGTGCACATGTAACAGGGGTCACTTCAGGAACAAATGCTTCACTTTTCTGAGGCAGGATAATTCTTGTCTTGTTGGGAACATTGACCAGGAGTTGTGGATAAGAAATTCCCAAAGGTAAGTAAACATATAGACCTTCTCATTAGTTTTACCTCAAATAGAAAGATTTCTATGAGATTTTGCTGACTTTTGGTGATAGTTATTTACCAACAAAATCCTGTTTCCTTCTGAAACCTTGGCTTTGCACATTTACCTGACCACCCACTCACCACCTGCTAAACATGATGTTGCTTCATTAAAGAAAGAAAGGATATGTTGTTTTACGGAGGAGGTGTTTTGGGATTTGTATGTATATAAGTGTGGATCACAGAACTAATGGTCTCCCAGCACTGCTATTACCTCACCAGCCCATCCCTAACCTGTGGCAGTACATGGAGTTATGTCTGAAGTTCAGCATGTTGTATTTGGCTCCCGAAGTGTGTGGTGCTCATCAGCCCATTTCTCCTGCTTGTTGAGGCTCCTCTGAGCTGCAGCTCCGATCTGCAGAGATGTGCTGATATGACCTTGCTCTGGGCCCAACGTCCCAGTCCCTTTTCCCAAGCAGCCCCTGATGCTTCTAAGTCTTTTGGAGCTCTTTTTGTTCTTTTTATAGGCAGCTGCCTTGTAGTTTTAGGGCCCAACAGATCCTGAAGGTGCTCTGAAAGGATTTTACCTAAGTCTTCTAAGCATTGCAAAGTATTGAATAAAAATTTACACACCAAATTTGATATTGGCATCATGGGCATTAGTAATATGCAGGTCTCCTAACTCTGCTCTGAAAATGAGCAATCTGTCATTGAGCTATGAAAAAGTAAATTGGGAGCAAGCAGCAACTCAGCAAATACCTGTAAATGTTTTCTTTTTTATTAGCACTGTATCATATGCCACAGTCTCCAACATCTGTCCTCAGAGTCTGGGACCTTGTTAGCAAGGTTGTTGCCTCTCTGTGGCAATTGCATCAGTTTGATGGTGAATCATTTCATGCACTTCAGCAGTGATTTCTGCTTTTATTCTTGTCTAGTCCAAATGATTAAGGAGGAAAATGCTGTAGAGATTAGGTGGAAAGCCTTTATCTTAGTCTAAGTAATTGGATAAAGGTTTAAGCATCTTGAGTCTATAATTTTCCATGACTTTTCCACTAGATTATTGGAGGCAATAGTTAACAAGAGGTATGATGTAAAACAGGATATCAGGGATAATATCTTCTATTAAATGTTCTGGTTTGGACTTATGAAAGTGGGTGTCAAATACTATTTCCTGAGACAATGAACTGAATCTTGACAACATGAGAATGTACAGAAAGACCCCAAACCATTACAGTGCCAGGAAGGTTGGTTCAAGAACAGAGAGGTGTACCTCAGGAGAGGGAAAACCCCATAAAACCAAGCAGTCCTGACTGTGCTATAATGCAAAGTAACAAGAGAGAATTCCATTGTAGCAGAAGGAAAATGAACTGTTCAGAGAGTACAGTAACTGCCATGACTGACCTCTGCCATAAATATTTTGGGCATGATTTAGTAAAGTTGAAAACAATTTCATTTCCAAGTGTGACTATTGATTTTTCTTCTATGTTGGCATGAAGTTACAGAGGCCACAGTTTAGAAAATTTGGGCCTGATCTTTTGGAAAACCACTTTGTCCCAGTCATCTTGTACTGCTAAAAATGAAGTTCATGTTGTTCAGTGGTCTTGTGCACAATCAGGTACACATCTCGTGGCTGCCTTTGAAAACCTCTTTTAAATCCTTTTGCTTCCTTAGTGCTCACATGGGATATCCCCAAGTTCACAAGAATTATGTATAGCTTAATTTATTAAAAATTTTAAAACAATTTCAGATCTTCTGCAACGTTCTAAATAAGTATGAAATCTTAGAAAATAATTTTGTGCTTGATCTTACATTTGTTTGCAGTTAGTGGTGAATTTCCCATTGATTTCATTAGTGTGGCATGAGGCTCCTGGGGCAAAAGTCCCAGTGTATTTTGGTCTATTTTTGGACTTATGTTTGCAAGAAGAGTGGAATGAGTGCAGGCATCTCTCATGAGTCAGAGGAGAGAATTCTCTAGTGGGCATAGTTATAATAAATTTAGCCCAAATTCTTCAGCTAATAATTAGAACTAAGGCAGGGAGGAAATAGTGAGTACCTTGTCAGAGGTAGTTTAATTCCTGATCTCCTCCAATAAGCTGGAAGTCCTGTGGTAAAAATAAAAATATTTTAAAAATAACTGGGATGGCTCTGATTGCTGTCGGATTTGCTTCTTTTCTAATCAACATGATAATATCTGCTGCAACTAGATCTGACAGTAGAAACTTGAAGGTATATTTTATTAGAACCTGCTGTATTCTGTTTTGTTCAGTATATTGTTAGGGTTTTTTAATAGGGTTTAATTGTTTGGTTCTCTTAAGTCTACCTAGGTTATATTACAAGGTGACTATAAATATATTTGTATATTGGATTAAGCATAACCACCTCGATTTTACAGATAGCATTTATAAAGCAGAGTAATCTGTGCTGTGAAGAGCTGCCTGGTTTGCCAAGTAGTAGTTTTTGATTAATAAACTCAGATTTGATTCTGATCTCACACTGCAGCACAGTCAGGTGGCACTGCTGGTGCCTCTGGTGCAGGTGGTGAAGGAGATCAGCAGGTTGCTGTGGGTAGTCAGGAATATAAAGGCCAAACTATAAAGCCATTCAGGTACTCAACTCCTGGGATCTTTGGATTGATGACTGATGTCTTGTTTTTTGGTGATTGGTTTGTTTGTGTTACAGTTTTTTCCTTCCTATATTACAATTTCTAAACTGGCCCTTGGTTATGTTTTTAAAGGTCAGATTNCTGGGATGGCTCTGATTGCTGTCGGATTTGCTTCTTTTCTAATCAACATGATAATATCTGCTGCAACTAGATCTGACAGTAGAAACTTGAAGGTATATTTTATTAGAACCTGCTGTATTCTGTTTTGTTCAGTATATTGTTAGGGTTTTTTAATAGGGTTTAATTGTTTGGTTCTCTTAAGTCTACCTAGGTTATATTACAAGGTGACTATAAATATATTTGTATATTGGATTAAGCATAACCACCTCGATTTTACAGATAGCATTTATAAAGCAGAGTAATCTGTGCTGTGAAGAGCTGCCTGGTTTGCCAAGTAGTAGTTTTTGATTAATAAACTCAGATTTGATTCTGATCTCACACTGCAGCACAGTCAGGTGGCACTGCTGGTGCCTCTGGTGCAGGTGGTGAAGGAGATCAGCAGGTTGCTGTGGGTAGTCAGGAATATAAAGGCCAAACTATAAAGCCATTCAGGTACTCAACTCCTGGGATCTTTGGATTGATGACTGATGTCTTGTTTTTTGGTGATTGGTTTGTTTGTGTTACAGTTTTTTCCTTCCTATATTACAATTTCTAAACTGGCCCTTGGTTATGTTTTTAAAGGTCAGATTTGGTGCATGTTCCAGCTAAATGGGGTATATACCCATCCTGCTTCCCCTCCATCTGGGGAGAAACTTAGTGCTGCAAACTCTACTCCACTAAAGATCATAAAACTGCATGTCTCCTTTGTTTCTATGAATTGTGGGAAGCCTTTTAGCAGGAAATGTTGAATGTGGGTTCCCACATACCACCAAGACTATTATTATCCATTGCAAAAGGGCACACAGCAATTGAGCTCAATTTGATTTGGCCTTTACTCACTTCATTCTTGATTCCTAGTAGACTGCCTTATTTTTTCTGTGAATTCATTTTCCATGTAGCTTAAGATCTTTTGTAAGCTATAAAACTTATAATGGTTGTAATTTATTTGCCTCAGTATAATTTTGACATCTTTTGGTCTCTCTTTGCTGGATGCATTCTCCCTAATGGTCAAGAAGATGAACATTTCTGGAATTGCCTTAGGAGGAGTTCCACTGGATTAGAGACTAAAATCTCCTGGGGCTACCAAAATGCCTGCCTCATGAACAAAATATGATATGGATAAAGCGAGATGGATTTTGAGAGTATAGTCTGTTCACTTTAACAGGAATTGTGTTGTGGCATGGGCACAGTTTTAATTGAAGACTCTGAACATATTTTACATACATCGTAACTACTGGATGAAACAGATGTGATCATAATTCATTTAACTGGAACTAATAAATCTGTCCAGTCAGAGGGATTTTTTTAAATGGCTGTGGTAGAATGTGAAATCCTGCACCTTGGTTTTAGAGTGTCCACAGCCCATTCCCAGCAGTATAATCTCTTAGAGAATTGAATGAGTCCTAGTGGGCACACACACCTACCCTGGACACACTGTGAGGTGTCTGGTCTATGTGGAAACAGTGGCTTCCCATGGATCTTTCAAGCCATGCTGTGAGGCATGAAGAGGTCAAATGACTTACCCAAGTCTTGCAGAATGCCAGCAGAAATTAAGATCTAATGTGCTTCTGGCTTGATTCAGGTTGCTACTTGAGCCACTGGAACACAAAGCAGCTTAGCCAGGCTGGGAGGTAACCCTGGAGCAGTTGGTGAGGCACTTAAGGATTGCAGTTGAAAATGCTGAGGGATTTGCCTGTTTTTCTGGATTCTGCATGGAAATATAGCTCATTTAGAGAGTGACAGGAAGGTTTTGCTTGTTCTTAGTGAACCCTTCTTGTAAAATTCGAATTTCTTCTCATGTCTGGAAGTTTCTGATGATAAAGCAGAGTTGTTCCATGAAGCCTGTAATGATGTGGGGAAGTGGGTGTGAATTTACTGGTGCTCAGCTGGATTCCCATTATTGCCTTCCCAATAAAGTGGCCTGTCCTGAACAGGGTATGTTCCTTGTCTTCCAGGGGAGAACAGCCTTTAGAGGAGTGAGTTAGTCCCTCCAAGGACAGGGGCAGTGCTCTGGGATTAGAGGAATTCTCTAGGTCTGAGCTGCTGTGCTCTGGGTTGATTCAGGAGATGAATGAGAAGTTTCTGTACAAGAGAAAGAATAGTGTCACTGAGCCACTTATGAACATAAATCCTTGGTGATGGGCTGACTGTCAGACCTGGGTTTTCAGCAAGAAAAAGGTGCATTAGCCTTGCTAATATTTAAGATTATAGATGGAGTGGTAGCATTTTAAAAGAACTCCTTTTCCTTGGACTTTCCCATTTTACCACACTGCTCTACTAAGAATATTACCTTAGCTTCCCTCTGGAAAATAGCCAGCGAACCTCGTGAAAGTTTTATGGCAGTTTATTACTGCCTAATTCACCTTTCAAAGTGAGAGTGAGATTTTCAATTACTTTCCAGAACTTTGTCTTTGCTTGCTACATCAGAGGGCCAAAGTTTACACCAAATGTTATACTGGCTGAAGCAGTTGAGCCCTTGTCATTAATTTGGTGATTACATTTAATCCTAAACAGGCAGTGATTTTGTCATGTAAAAAAAAGGCTAATTTTGGAATATTATGCTAAAATACCATACTGAAGTGCTGAAAATCTTTCCTTTTTGTGATTTGTAATTAAGGAATTTTGTCTTTGAATAATACATACCTGGACATGCATTTCAGTGTATCTATTTATATTCAGCATAGCAGTAAAAATATCCATTAAATATCAAAAGGAAAAAGTGTTTTGAAACACCTTTAATATTTCAGGGGTTTTTTTTTGTTCTTTCCGGCAAGTAAAATAGTTTAATTTTTTTTTAATTCTCTAGTAAAATATTTTATTATGCTCTTAAGACTTAGTGAGTTGCTCTTCTACTCATGAAGGTGTTTTGCTATCCTTCACTACTGGACTCTGATTAGAGATGGTAATTGATTGGTTCAGTTCAAATGATAGTAATGGTCTATTAAAAGGGAGATCAGAAACTAATCTCATTGGTCTCTGCTTTCAAAAACTACCAAAAAGCCAAAAATTAATTCTTGCTTTCTTGTTTCATATTTTTTAAAATGTTGCTGTACCTTAATACGTATATATAATTTCCTAGGTGCTTGTTCAGTGGAATTAATTTTACATCTAGCTCCATTATTTTAATATGGTATTAAACCTGTTTTCCCTGTCTGAGGAATTGTATTCACATAGCAAAGGTGTGTCAAGGGTATGGAAGCCTATGCTTGATTAGCAGTGTGATATATTTTACCTGTAATTTTCTTCAGAACAAGAAAGGAAAAGATGATGTCCTTTATCTGTGGACTTCTGGAGGGGAGATGTTGCACACAAACACAGCTGCTAGAAGTAAAATTGTCACATCAAGCAGTCAAGTTTGAGTCTGTCTTTTGAGGGGATGTAGTACAGCATTAACCCACTGTTAGGTGAGTTTAAATAGTGCTGTTTTCATAGGAGTTGTTAAACTTGGCAGGGACTAATTTTATTATGTGCTGCCTTTCCTCTATCCTGTTGACAGACAGAATTAGATAAAAGCCCAGATATTCAAGCTTCTTCTAATTTTGGATGGCCAATTTCGAATTCGAGGCAGTGGTTTTGCAAAATGTCTAACAGCTCTTGGTCATTAAGGTGTGGCAATGGGAAAGAGGAAGAAATGATCCTGATTTAAAAGGCACAAATTTGTTTCAGTCCTCAACCCAAGTGATCTGTGAGGTTCATGCAAAGTTGGGGGAAAAAATCATATGTTGCAAATATTGAATTCATGATAAGATCTTACCAAAGCAAGATCAAATAATTCTCTAATAACAATTCTGTAACCTTTAAAAACTCAGGGTTTGAGCCCTGTGAGCAAGGATTTGTGTTTGTGAGCACTTGCTCTCAGTAACACTATTGCCCTGTGCTGTAATACTGGGGAGTGATGGAGCCTGGTAGATGCCAGATAACATTACCAGCATTCTCTAGTGTGGGGTGGTTTGCTTTTGCTTTGGTTTCTTCTGTTTGTGTTGGTTTGGGGAGTTTTTGTTTGTTCTTTTATACTTTTTGATTTTTCTTCTGTGAATAAAGTGGAATCTATTTGGCGTGGAGGATTCATTCCAGTTTTTCCTCTACAAAATCTGTTTTGGCATTTTGATAACAGGAGAAAATGAAACTTGCAAAGTAATCCAGTCTACTTGAGACAGGATTATTTTCAGAGGCCATCAAATAAAAGAATCATCACAAATGGAGGTCATTTTATGCTATAGAGCTTTCATGCAAAGTTTTGATGTAAATGGGGTGCCAGATTAGTTCAGTTGAAATTGCACAAATGCTCTAATGTGTTACAGAAACAGCAAAGTGCAGACTTCCCAGCCTTGCTAATATAAAATCAAAGTTGCAATTCTGTAATCTACTAGCAGCCAACTATCTTCAAACCACTCTATTTCTAAAAGAAGCAATTTGGCTATAGTGGCCCATTTTCTAGTTGTATGACTTTGAATAAATGCTTTTAGTGGCGCAGCACTGGAGTGTCACAAATGCTCCTCTTTGGTTTTGAACTATAAATTTGAAGATAATTTCCTGCTTTTAGTTGTGGGGTAAAAAGAAAATCATGAGTTTCAACTGTTTCCAATTTCAGAATTACCTGTCTTGCATTTGCTAAAAAGTGTCATTTAAAAACATGTAATGAAAGGATCAACTCGGTTGCTCTTCTTCTGCCCTTTATTGTGTCAGTTCTGTTTCCAGGTGTGCAAGCAGGATGGGTTCTGAGAGAAAACAGTGGTTTCTCTTTGGTTCTGATAGTAGCAATGCCAAATCCTTTGGCTCAGATTGCTTTCTGTGGTAGTTCCTCTGTGGGATATTTTGCCCTATTCTGAGACCTAGCATGATTCAATTCCAGTGTAACTTTCTGATCGCTCCTCTGTGTGCTACAGAGCTCATCGCTTTATCAAACATTTGGAATCTTCTTATTTCTGTTATCCATAACAGTCACTGCACTTACTCATGCCTAGCTTACCTACAAGATTTAGTGCATATTGAATGTGTAACTCATTTATCACAATGTGGTGATGAATTTACCTCATACTCCCCTATTTGTCTATGAAACATTTCTTACTTCCAGAAATCAAGCTCAATTTTGAAAATACTGTAATATTTCAGAAAAACTACAAGAATTTTAGTCTGTTAGCTAGTATTTCTCAGTGTGCTCACAAATAATGGTAATGGAAGTGCATTTACCATGTTTAATTGCAGAATTTCTTGTGCATCACTTTAAATAAATCTAATAAATACTACACTTGTGCCAGGTGAAATGTTATATAGCTAGTTAGGAGTCTGCTATGTGTATTTCATAAGTGAAGATTTTTGGGAAAAGTGGGTGCTGAACTCATTGCAGGTTTGCTGGCATTTTTTTTTCCTGTCAGCAAGGCTTATGTAATTCATGGCAGCTTTGCCTTTTAATGAACATTTAACTTATTTCTTCTGCAGGGTGGGGTAATGCTGGCCACAGGTCACAGGCTGGGGGCTGTGAGCAGCCTGTGGGAAGGAGGCAGCCTCATTGCTCTCTACAGTTTCCTGAGGAAGGGAAGTGGAGATGGAGGCGCTGAGCTCTTCCTGAGATCCAGAGATGGAACATGTGGGAATGGCTCAAAGCTGTGCTAGGGACAGGGCCAGTTGGACACAAGGAAGTATTTCTTTACTGAAGAGTGGGGTCAGACCCTAGGAAAGGCTTCCTGGAGAGGTGATCAATGCCCCATGCCTGTCTGTGTGTAGGGGACATTTGCACAGTGCCTTTAATAACAAGTTTCACCTTTTGGTCAGCCCTGAAATGATCAGGCAGTTGGATGAGACATGGTTGTTTTCAGTCCCTTCCAAATGGAATAGTCTGTGCTACTTTAACACTTAGATTATGTTACAGTGTCTGTCACTCTCAGTGCAGCAGAGCAAGCAGAATTTCTCAAGTACTGTCTTGCTTAATTCTCAGAGAATCTCAAGTATGCTCCTACCTCCAAGATCTCAGCTATGCTACTGAACCAAATAAGGATTTTTGGGGTGCACAGAGTCATCTGCATGGCATCCTGGGCTGTATCTTACACTGCATTTGGGACTTGGGGCCTGATCTGGGCACCCGAGGTGAAATTAGCTGTAATAGATGATGATCACTGCTGACTTTGGAGTTAATGGGGGACCTTTCATTAGTATTAGGGCTAGTGATATGCATCTGCCTCACACATGCTCTTCCATCTCCTGGAAACTGAGCATATTTCTTTGCAACGTCCCCATTTTGTTTCCAACACAGGCTTTCAGTTCCCCTCATGAGCAGTGTTTGGTGATGTATTCTGCATTTAGAAAATGGCCCAGTAGTTGTCAGTATTTAAAAATAACTGCTCAAAAACTATTTGTGACAATAAGGGTAAGAGTCTGGAGACACTTGTGCATGTAGATCTCCCAGCAGTGATCCCTAGGAAGGTGGGCTGCTGGCCTGAAGTGCTACCCCATTCGTCTTCCTAAAAAAATGATTATGTGACAATGTGTGACAACTCATCTGTCACTGAAAAGAAATGCTAATCCACACCTTGCTAGCCTCTGCAAGTAAAAACAAAGCCTTATGTACAGAAACAGGTTTTTTTAAAAGAATTCTAAATTAATGTGAAAGTACCACTTTGAATCAATTTCTTCTCATATTGTGTATTTAACTGCACAATGGCATGTCAAGTTTGTCAAGAGACAACTCACTTCCTTGTTTATGAACATGACTTCCCTTCCAAAGTCATGTCATGACACTGGACTTGAACACTGGGAATCAAACTTTGAAAGATTCCTTGAGAGAACATACAGAGATAGCTCTCACTATTTAGCTTTGCATAAAATAGTTTTCCTGTGGTTAGCAATAACTTACTTTTAAGGCCCATTATTTCAGGACTCTTGAGCAAAACTTGGCTCTAGCAGGAAATGAGTTTTTCTGGGATTTTTTATTTTATTTTTCTCACTCGTGATTTATGGCTCAGTGTGTTAGTGCTGAAGCAATACTGCCCAATATCACAGGATGGCTACAGATGTCTGCAGAAGTTTTCTTTCACCTATTTCATATCTTTTCACAATATAATTTTGGACAGACCCTAGAAGGTTCAGTGTTTCAGCTGTACTGTTATTCTTGCTGGAAAAGATAATATTGAGCATTCTTCTTTCTGACACCAGTGCCTTTTACCTTGCTAATGCTGCAGTAGCTAAAACTGAGAATTGGAACAGCTGGATGGATGGCCCTCCTAACTATTCCATTAATCTCTGGGAGGCCTATTTTACTTATAAGCTGCCCTGCCACATTCCTATGCCTGGCCTCCTTTAAACCTGGCATTTAGGTCCAATTGTTTAAAACAATCTCTTGTTGTAGCTGGTTGGGGTGAAATGGAGCTATCTGTCAATTTGAAAAGGTCACTGGCTGTGTCAGAATGACAGTGATTCCAAATTATCCATTAATCTCCCAATTTAAAATTGTCATCCTTCTTATTACAGCCAGCCAGCCACAGAGGCTGAAATAGACCTCTTCTCTTACACCCATGACCAAGCAGCTTTTTTATTAGCTGGCAGATAAAATTGGCAGTGCGTTCCAGCATTAAATATTCATTGACCACTCTCTTAAAAGAAATGTCTGCTAACAAGTTGAGAATATATGAGAAAACAGCTGAAGAAATTACAATTGATTTTCTTGTCTTATCTGCCAAGATTTGGGCTACATGACTAGTGTAACACACTCAGCATATTCCTGTATAGGTGTGAGTCAAAGGGTGATAGAGGCCAGAACTTCCTTGCTCCCTTTTACATTTTGGCATTGGTTGGATCCTGGAGACCTACACAGTGTGTTAAATGGAGGGTAAATTAGCATATAGGAAGTGTAATTCTCTATGGAAAATAAGATTTAGTAGCTTTTGCAATGTCAAAGGAATAGCTCTGGAGAATAGAAAAAGTCCCACATAAGGCGTTCAGGCCTGAAAGTTGTTTTGTTTTCTCACGGGATGATGGTGTGGTGCTGATGAGGTTTAAGAAAACAGGTGAGACCTCTGGGCCATCTACTGCTCCTGAGGACAACGAGGGCTTGGACTCCTCTTTTCCATGTCTGCCATCCACCACATGAGCCCCAACTTCGCTGCTGGTGCTGTTTGGAATTTAATAGTTGTAACTTGGGGGCTTTATGAAAGGTTTAAATGGTGGGAACATGGCAGTGCCCCTGTTGTGAATGAAGTGTAATCATCTATCCTGGCAGTGGGAATCCAGACAGCTTGGGGAGGTTTTCTGATGTGGTGTCCTTGTGATGTGATGCCCATTTGTACAGAAAAAAGTATAAGGCAGGGAAGGGTAAAGAAAGGAAATTCAAGGCACATGAAATGGCAGAAGGCACGTGGTCATTTTGTACTCTGAGGAACAAAGAGTCTGCTTGGACACCCATAACCAGGCAAGACTGAGTGCAAATGGCAATGGATTTACCAGCCTTATCTCAATCCTTGTTTATGCAAAACTTTTGAATGTGTCCAGAGCCAAAGTACACACAGAGAACCTTTTTTGGTACTTTTTGCAATGGCCATAGTGTATTCATTCATGGCAGACAGCATGGCAGGTGTTGTCTGTGTACCACAAATAACTGTTGTACCCCAAGGAAGGAACTGCTAAGACTTTCCATTCAGGTATATCAGATAAAGGGCAAGTCTATTTTATAGTCAGCCAGAGATGCACAAGCTGTAGGTTGACTGCAGCTTTACCAGTTAAACTCTTCCAGTGAGCACTGGGGTTGTGTGCAGGTGCAGCTCTGCTCAGCTCTCCTCTGACTGCTCTTCTATGCCATTTGTTGTGAGTGTGGAAAGCAGAAGGTGAGAGGAAAGCAGGGTGTCTGCTGTATCACATATTTTGTCTATTTCCAGTTCAGAGATATTTGACTTCAGGAGAGAATATGTGTGCATTTTTTTACTCTAGATTTTTTTCCCCTCTCTGTCTTTTGCAAGTTTAATTGCTCATTAAAAGTCACAGAGAACCACACACTGGCACAATGTTTTGATGAAACACCTAATGACTTTGAGCATTTGATTTATGGACAAGGCTTAGGTTACACAGGGACTTGTGTCAAAACAGGCCAGAGATAAACTTACATTTATCTATGGAAGTTAAGGGATAATTATGTAAAAGCATTGCATTTTAAAGGAAACAAAGACAGACCTGTGGGAAGTGCATTTTCACAGCATGTATTAGCAAAGCCCAATCAACCTCCTTGTGGGAGGACAATTAACAGAATTAAAAGTTGGAATTTTAATTATCATACAAATTAGAGGGAAATTAATCAGCTTGTATTTTGTGACTTGACTTGGCTTTGAGCATTGCTGCTCGAATTTTATAGCAAAACTTTGATTAAATGAGACACTGCATGAAAGCATAAAATCCTGACTTAGGTAGCATTTTAATGCCTGGCTCAATTTCCATCTGCTACCTACAGTATGAGCAGTGGCAACAATGACTCAATGCAGCAGCCAAACATTTGTTTGCCCCAGCAGAAGTGTCCAAAACCATTTCTCTGCATGTGGGCAAACACAATCTTTCTAAAAAGCTCCTCTTTTTGCTTTCTAACTACACAATAGTTTGGTTTACACCTATTGCCCTGCTATGAGTTAGATGCAAAAGTTAGAGATTTTTACTGACTGACTGGAAGCAACATTTCAGCATCAATCAAAGCCCAGCTTTTTCTTTGGTTTAGAGTTGTTAATTCTGTACAGCTGAACAAAATTTTGTACACCAGCAGCCTAAATAACTTTAAGAGGAAAGAGGGTCAATGTTGTGGGTTGTCAGGAGGGAGTAGTTTCATGTGAAATCTAAAGGCACCCACAAGCTTGAGTGGGACCTTTGGAACTGCTACCCCAGACTCAGCACTGCCTTGCCTTGGCAGGTATTTGACCTTGTTTTGGGTTGTGATGATCAGAACTTGATTAGAATACTTTGTGGCACTGTGGGAGGATGGCAAATTCCAGTTCTGCTGCTGAAAATGATAAAATACTCTTTTTTTGATTGTTTTTTATTGCCCCAGTGATGTAATTTGATGTTCAGTTCCAGTAAATTAGAGTCAAAACCTAGAGTTCTCCTTTACTAGAAAATGGGAGATCTAGGTTCAGGTCCCCTACATACAGAAAGGTGCTGAATTTGGTACTTGCACTTTATCATTCTCTTCCCTCCTCTTCCTCTAGTAAATATGTCAGGTTGGGTCTGCAAATCCTGAAGGATAGCCTTGCCATATTTGACATTGAAAATCAAAGAAGGGCTAAAGCTAAACTCAGTCCAGGAAAAATTAAATAAAACACTTTTCACTGCTTTGTTTTGGGTTGTAAAAATAAAATTCAAATAACAAAGTCTCAGAAAAAGCAAACCTGTGCTTCAGTCAGAACACAAGGCACAAACAGATTGCAGAATAAACTAGACTGCAATTTTATAGGGTCTTGAGTTAAAAGAGTAGTTTAATTATGATGCTGGATTTAGTTCAGAGCTCAAGTAATGATCTAGGAAGCTGGAGAGAAGCACTGGAAATGACTGTGTGCTAATGAGGACCCCAGTCGCAGCTCTCTGTGCTAGTTAATTTGCAATCTATGTGGAGATCTGTTGGCAAGCCTATAAAGTGAGGTTTTGCAAAAGTAATCACCACTTCAAAGTCTAGAGATACAGCCTGAGGAAGCAGAAGCATGTTGACTGTTAAATTTCCACTTTGAACATTGTTTGGAAAGTTGACGTTGGTGCTTCCTACCTGCTGGCCTGAGGAAAGCATATTGTCCTCCACACCAAAATAGATCTGGAGTTCACCTTTTCAAAAGACAGCTAACAGGACTGGTTTTTTGGTGACTGCCAGATATGGCATCTAACTCAGCGTTGTGCATTTAGAAACACTAATCTGTTTGTGGGTGTTTGGCTGAAGTGCAAGGGTACAGTCGGTTTGCTGAAGGGCTATGGTGAAAGCAACCTCTTTTCTGCTCTGAATGTGCTGCTACTCAGTACTTTCCTGGATTAGATCTGGGCATGATATAATGTGGTGTTTTAGGGTGAATCCTTAGGCCACCTAACTCTTTAAAGCATGTCTGTGGAATAAGGTGATGAAAAGGCCTGAGGCAAGAGTGCTGTGCTATTTTCCCTATGGAATTCCAGTTTGGTTTTGAATGGTAGGTAAGCCAAACATGCTACCTCATGACCAGCCCTCTCCTCTCCTCTCCTCTCCTCTCCTATTCCACAAGGCTGCAGTGTTAGAGGGACAGAAAAAAGTCAATGAGCTGGTAAAGGTCCAAGGATTTATTGCAGAGCAGGTATTATGCAAATCAAACTAATTACTTCATAGAACTGTCAGGTGGTCTGAATGGATGTGGCCATCAGGATCTGTACAATGTCACAGTTTCACTTACCTGTCAGTTTACTTTGAGTTAAGTTGAAAACAAAATGTTCTTTTGTCAAAGGTAAAAGTGCAACAGAATTACTCTTTCTTTTCCAAACACCTTGATTTTAAAGCTCAACCAGAGAAGTTGAATAAGGCAGGGTTTATCCTCAGCGAAGGCTGATGGATGTTGAATAGTCTCAGTTGGAAGGGACCTACAGTGACCATCTAGTCCAGCTGCCTGAGCAGATGTGGCACAGAGGAGTGCCAGAGAGCCACAGCTGGTTCTGAACAAGTTACTGCCCAAAGTGAGGTCAGTAGCTCTGCCTAGAGAGCTTGAGACACTTGAGCTCAGTGGGGACCAGTTTTCTGCTGTGTCCCTCAGGGCTCATTTGGGAAGCTCCAAACTCTGTGCTGTGCTTTGCAGTGACACTGGAGAGGAGCTTTGCCTGGCAGTGACAGAGGCATCCTGCTCCTTGGGAGCACACCTGACTCAAAGTAATCTCTCTGATCTGGATAGTACAAGCAACAGGTTGCAGCCTGGACCCAGTGTTTAAGGGAGAGAGAGGCTTAGTTCACAAGATAGAATTACATAAACATCTTAGTCAAGCTTCCATAATTGGATTTTTTAGGAATTATTTTGCCAGTGGTGCTTGCCACTACGTTAAATCAATTGTCCCTGCCCTAAAAATAGATTGAGAAATCCTGAGCTGTCATCCATTTTATCTGGGGAAGTGGACACATTCATGACCTCCAGCCTTGCAACTGTTTGCTTAAGCATAAAAGGACTCTGGGTTTTCCTCCAGAGTTTGAAATAAAGAAGTCACTAACCCCTGTGTGAGACGAGGGATGTTGCTGTATCCGCGTGGTGAATGGAGCTCCATGCAGGGAACTGAACAGCAAAGGAGGGAGGAAAGCAGGAAGCTCTAGGCTGTCAGTGTTACATAATGGAACTTTCAACAGTATCTGAAGCTCGAGGATGTCAGACAGAGCACACCTGAACTCCTCCCAAAGGCTGCTGCTGTAGCATATGGTCCCCAGCATTCCCTTGGCAATCTGAGTTCCCTGTGGGGCTCTTGGTGCCTTGCAGCTTCCTCTCTGTGGAGTCCTGGGGACACTATCTGGTTGTAACTCTGGAAATGGAATGCTTACACCATGTGGCATTTGTTACTTGAATAATTTGTCCTTTTAACTTACACACACACTTAATTTTTGACATGGAGGGTCACTTGAGATGTCCTCTGAAAATGAGGGGGGAGCTGACTCCTGTGCCTTGACTTAGCCCAGCTGGCAAACTCAGTTACAACTCAGTTTAAAAAACAGATTCTGCAATTGAACCTAAGCATTCTGTGGTAAATGGAAGAGCTTTTTAATTTTCTTTTAAGTACTGTTTTGTTTTGGAAGGATCTGGAGTTTGTGTCAAGTAAGAAATATACCTAAATGTTAGATTTTGTAAGTGTGCTTAGAAAACGGGAAACAAAAAAAGCCAACAAAAAAGTGAACTTAAATAGTTTACCTTAACTAGAGGGTAAATATAGGGTAACAGCAACAAGAATTTCACAAGCACAGTATCCATGTGATGACCTGGCATCCCAGCATATGGCTTACATTAAAGTAAGCCCTCCAATTCTATACTCCAGATAATGAAGTTTACTTTTCCAGTGATTGTAGAAGTACTAATTCTGTTATCTAAAACCATATGTTAGAGGGAAAAGAACTCCATTCTTGCTAAGTAATTACTATTGGTAATTAATTCAGTACAGACTTCCCAGTCTAGAGTATCATTTTCTAACATCACGTTATTTGCAACCCATGTTAGAGTTATGTTTGTGAAGCAGATCATATGAGGTGCCTGGTCCTGACCATTCTTGGAATATTAGATTAGGCAGTCCCTAAATGCACTTAGGATTTCAGGTCTTCTGTTCCTTGGCTTTCTTTACTGTTGCCCACACTGAGCTTTAAGGCTTTGCTTTCAACCACCATGACTAGCACTGTGCAATTGGGCCTTATCTTGAGATCTGAGAACTAGTTTCAGATTTTTAGTTCAATGTCCTTTTAACCTCAAAGATTGTTTTGGAGCAGATACTGATGGGAGAGAGTCTAAACTGGAGAACAGAAACAATGAAAACCTTTGCTGGGTAAGAGGTGAAAGTTTGCATGGTGTCTGAGGTCTGACAAGAGTTTGCTCCAAATGTTAAATGAATTCAATTATCATCTCTTTTAACAGAAATCCTGTAGAGCTTGGTTGACTTGGGGCCAGCTGTAACTATTGTGAAAAGGAGATCATTCCATGCCCAATTAGACTGAATCTCCAGCTTCTGGACTGGAGATAAGGTTTGAAATGCTCTGCTTTCATCATGTTTAGTTCAGGTGCATCAGTACATATTTTCTCTCCTGCATAAGTTTTAAACAGCAGCCACTGTGCCCTGTGACTGAATGGTGGCATCAGTGGTCAAAAGCTGGCCTGAAGGCTGGCAGGTTTTCTGACAGTGTGCTCTATGATGGGGTCTGTTCCTCCTCTTAGCCATGGAGGTGCTCACAGCTGTAGAAAATGGCTGGGGTTGGTCATTCACTTGGAACAGCACCACTCAGTAAAGACAAGTGCTCTCCTGGCAGGCATGGTGATCTTTATATTTTGGGAGAGTGTTTAGAGTTATCCCCTCCAGCTGGGCTTGCCTCCACAGGGAGCTCTGAGCACTGGGCTGTGTTACAGGTATGTTATGTGCTCTTTGTTTTGTTCATCCTGTTTGACTGGGGGAGAGCAATGTTTAAACTCAGGAAAAATGCATTTGAGGGTGTCTCTGAACAACAGAGTGTTCTCTGAGTGAGACCTTCTGTTGTGATTGGCTGTTGTGCCAGTGCCTCATTTCACTGGCATTAGCCCAGAACAAATAGTAACTCAGAAATACAGTTGCTCTTAGAGTCATTTCATTTGTCAGCTCTCTAGAAATTTACTTGCAAAGTTATTTCATCTCAAGCAAGATCAAACCATTGCTCTTGTGCTTCTAATGAACTATATTTCTAGTGTGGCATATAATACATGGAATTCCCTGATTTTGATACGAAATATTGGAGGTGCACTGCCTTATAAAACTCCTGCAAATAAAAGTCAGGTCCTAAAAGTGTAGTTTTGTCTTCCTGTTTCTTAAAAATAACCAGTTCCTAGTGTGTCCTACAATATCTTCTTATTAATCAAGGACATAAATCTTTCTATATAAATATTACACGATTACAAAGACATCCTTTTTACAAGTTTGAACTTGTGTAAGAGGAAAAAAGCATGGATGAGTGAGCTTTGTATTAAGTTAGAAGAGGTAATTATAGGCTGGAGGTGTGAAAGATTTTTACTTCTTTGAAAACGTGTGGTCCACTTGTTCATCCTGAGATCCACATCCTGACTAGCTGGAGGCTCCTAACTATGCATCCCTACACTTATTCTATACAGTAGTGGATGGGAAGAATGTATGCTACGTTATCTTCTAATAGTTTGAATGCCATGGATTATGGGGAGAGCTCAATGCTGAGCTCTGAGCCACCCTGAAGGAGGTATTTCACCCACAGATTTCTGAGTGTTAGGCTGCTAGATCAGGCTAAAGGAGGAGAGTTTGGTTATGTGGGGTAGTGATGTGGAAGTAATTTTAACTACCAGAGTCGAGCAACTGAGTGAGAAAGGCATTGTGTCCTTGTGTTTGTTCTTAGTGCTACAAATGAGCAGGCAACATCCCTTTCCCATTCGCTCCCAGCCCACTGTAACCAGAATGCACATCTCCTTTGGCTGGGGAAACCTCCACGTTCTGTGGGCAGTGACATAAGCTGTCCCCAGACTTGGTGCTATAGGTAACTCAACTGTGCTACTGAGGCTATTCTAAAACAGGAGACTGTTGCTGTTATGCTTGAAATTGCTTCTGCTTTCTCCACATCTTGCTTTTGAATCTTCTTTACCCCTTCTGGTCATGTGTGTCCAGCAGTATTTAATCAGGGGGAGTTGCTGTCTCCTTGACTATTACTGAGTAGTGTGGTGACCAAAGCTTGCTCTGTGAGAGGTGCATTTGGAAGCAAGAAAAAAGGCAAACAAAAATTGTGGAGTAGGTTTTATTCAATGGTATTTGAAGTTGCAGTTCTCTGTGGTGTGCTAGTTAGCACATTTCCATAGGAATCTAAATCTTCTGTGATTTTAATGCAAGAAAACTGTATTGACTGCAAGCAACTTTCTCAGTCTCATATAGCCTCTGCTATTAGAAACTATGACTTTGAGCCATGTCCAGTTGAATCCATTCCATGTTGATTTTAAGAAATTGCTATGTAGAACACAACTGTTCTCTATTCCAGGTAATCTAGTACCTCCAGACTGATGGATAGAATTTATTTGCATCTTTTCTTTTTCTTCCAAGCTTGTTCTTTGTTCACACTTGATGTTTTGAATTTTCAGTGCTTGCAAGCAAATTGTGCTCAAGGAGGTATATGGCTTCCCTTGTTCTTGAAAGGAGTCTTGCTTACCTGGCTGACACTGATAGAGTTCATCATAACTTCAGTTTCAATTGGATTGATGTTGATTTCTTTTCAAATATATGCCCCTATCTTAAAGGTTTAGGTCAGTGCATGCTAATTTTGGTATACAGCATGTCTTTCTAAAGCTAGTGCTTGTTCCTTATCTTTGTGCATTAGAATTCGAGGCCTTCTCAAGTCCTCCAAAGTAGAACAACTGCTAACAAGAGCTTTCAGCTGCATCTTGGTGCCCAGGGCTGTAAACATGAGAAGCAGTTCAATATGACTTGTGAATTCTGTTCTGTTCTCTGTACTGTTACATTCACATGTGGCTGCTGTGATGGGAGTCCTGCTCTCCTTGCTGGAGTCTGCATTGCCTAAAGGTGTATATTTGCTAATCAACATTTTTCATAGGCATAAAGTTTTCAATGCATTTTCTAAGTGCTGAAAGATGTAGCTGAGCTAGTAACACACGTGTGGTTTCTGCCACAGAGAACAATTGTGCATCTTCTGTTGTGTAGCCTTAAATGATGAAAGTGAGAAGAGCACCCTTACCCTTTTAAAGTTTTTTTTTGGGTTCCAGAAGCTTTTTCTTGGATTTTTTTTTTGTTTGGCTCTGTATCAAACTGAGGGTAATGTGGAAAGGCTTGAATCTCATTGTGCCAATTATAAGCTCACTTCAGCATTCATTCAAACCTAGAGAGAAAGGATATGTAGGCCCAGGAACTGTTATAACCATCATCTGATGCTGTTAAAAGTTACATAAAAAGTCTAGAAAATAGATATTGTGGTTTTGTTATAAAGAGTGTGTAGGAACTCAAAAAGATTTTCTGGTAGCTGAAAGATGAATCTGCTTCTGCCTAAATTAAAAAAAAGTAACCAGAGTGAAAGAGGGCAAGTAACTTAAACCAGATGAACCAAAAAGAAGAGGAGTTTTAAGTCAACATTCAAGTCTCTCATCACTGGCCTGCAAGGCCTCTCAATTCTCTCTGTGGAATGAGAAAGAATAACTTACTCATTTGCACTTATACGACTTTTATTGCAACTTAAATGATATTTTTTTACTCTAAGGAAGGTCATTTGTACTAATTGATATCATCAAAAGAGAATTCTGTGAAAGATATGTTATCTGTTAGTTAAATGCTAGCATTTGAAAATAGGGAAAAACAACCAATTTTTCCATGTGGAGAGAGGAAAGATTTGCTATTTCCATGTGTCACTGTCTTATGTAATTTTGAGTAACTTATTATTCCTCCTCTAACACTATCCTTCTTTCCTCACGTTAGACACCAATACAGTACAGGTGGTAAAGGATAGAACACTTCTCTGGATAGAATATCAAGCTGCTTCATGATCTTCACAAGCTGGTGGCTTCTGAGCAGTCTAACCCAAGGGTCAGCTGGAACTGACTGACTGAAACCTGCCTTCATCTGCATCATCTACTTTGCTTTGTGAGTGAGGATTTCATCTTGAGAAGCCATTTCCTATAGTGAAAGGCATGAGAGAGTTATGCTTTCAAGTTACATAGAAGTCAAATATTTTGGATTCTGGCGTCTGTATTTCTGCAGAGATTGGTGTGATCTCACTGGATGCTGAGTGCTTATGAAGCCACCAAAGACATCCTTTGCCAACACTCTCAAGTAAGTATCACATTGTGTTTTACTGTGTGCTTGGTTTCTTCTTTGAAATTCCATGTATGGGACAGGAGAGCTTATAAACTCTATTTAAAAAAAAATGTGCGTGCAGGTTTTAGTTATGCTGCTAACATATCTAGAAAAATGTCATACCTCTCCAGTTTACCCTTTTAATGAGGTCATGACATTCTAACTAAAGAACTATTGAGGAAGAAACCTCAAAATATGTCAGAGCAAAGCTGACAACATATGTTGCATTTAGGCAATCCCATTTTACACCCTCTGTCCTGATTTTATTCAAATAATTGTCTCTTTTTTCTTTCTTTCCCTCTGTTAATGTTCCAGTAACAAAACATTTTGCTGAATAAAATGACAAGGGAAATCTATGCTTAAATTCACAAATTAGTGTTCACTCTCCAACTGTGATCTGAATTATTGTCTAAATAATGTGGATGAAACACCTATTTCAAGAGCTGCCAGGATTTCTCCTTTATTTTATCAGTGTGTATTTCAGTGTTTTTAGCAGAAGATGAATACATATAGTATCTGTCAATAGCAGTAAATTGTCTAATGATATGCCTGCCATCTCCACATGGGAAACAAAATGTTCCTTTCTCAACTGCAGATCTTAGGGGTTATGTTCATATGATAAACAAGACATTAGTGTAATTGCCAATTTTGCTTGTGCTGCTATGGCACAGAAAATGGCTGGATATTCCAATATGGTTGGGAATTGAAATATTTAACTGAGGAAGCCAAGTGTAGCCTGCTTGCAAGAGCCAGAGACAGCAGATTAGCAGCAGTGAAGTTGGTGTTTGAATCAGAAGTGTCTGAGACTGCACATCCTGGAATGTTCCCCACTTCTCAGAGTGGGGAAAGTGCAGAAAGGATCCATTTCCTGTATGTCCTGGCTACACGCTTCAAGCTGGGCATCCAAAACCTGGATTAATTGCTTGGCAGGGTTTTCTTATGTCAGCATTAATGACAGGAAATTACTTGGAAAAATCTCTGGGAAACTTAGGACAAACACTGAACTATTGGAAAAAGCAGTGTTACTACATATATCTCTTCTGGTTAGAGAGTGGCTCCCCCAGCGTCCGACTGCACCTAAAACTGTACCTTAATATTGTACCTTAATGAAGCAGCATTCCTGGTGGTACCTGTGTGAAATGTAATCTACAGATTTTTCAGTTTTAGATAGAAATATGTAACACAAATCAAATTTCCCACTGTCTTTCAAGGCATGTGGACAAGAACAAGAGTTGAAAATTGATGTGTCTGTTGTCTTGGTGGATGTAAAGTCTTGCTCCAAGCAGCTCCTTACAAAGCAAGGAATATGAAAAGGGCTCTATGGAAACACACATGAACAACTCGGAATGCTTCCTGCTGTGCAGTGGGTGCTCTGGGGAAACCCAGAGTGCAGTGTTCCAGCAGCAACTGCCTGGATCCTCCCTCCTGGGAAAGTAGGGAAAGCACCTTTTGGTGCTCTTATCCTTACCTGAAGTAAGGTGTGAAGATTTTTATCTGTGGATCCTCCTGAAGCTCTGTGCAGCTCACTAGTGTCCATGTGAGCCAAAGTCAAGTCCAAGAAAGGATGCCTTCCACAGTCATGAGTTACCTCAAGGTTCATAATACTCTAACAGATGGAATTTTGCATTGTGAAACACAAAAAAATAGCCTCCTAATATGGAATTTAAATTACTGCTTTTTAAAGCTCTTCTCATGCCAAGTATTTTTTCTGAGTGCAACTTGTAGCTGGCAAGTAGAAGGGAAGGGGAGAAAATACGGTGATGAAGTGGTCTGATTTCTTTCCCAGGAGCACCCAGGGATAAGTCAGACTTCTGTTAAACAGAGGTTTCGATTTTTTTCATCTCAGCCTGCTGCACATCAGGCAATCTTTTCAACTCTCATTTGTCTGTCAGGCATATCACTTATCTTGGAGCTAGTAGAAGGCTTTAGAGCTATGAGTTCTTTTTCTTTTTTTTTGGTGGTATAACGCTATTTCTAACACATTGTCTCAGTCTCAATTTGGAGTCATTTTCCTCCCTCTTCTATAGGTGCTCTCCTGGAGTTTGATGGTCAAATTTTGTAAGAGATATCTCATCAGTGCTTGTCCCATCTCTTCCCTAAGTGATTGCATTGGATGAGCAGAAAAGGATGGATAATTGCCTATTGGATTGCGGTTAGTGAAGGTCAAGGTAGTCTCTGCCTGGCCTACCCTCTGCTTGTCATACAACTCTCTTATTACAGGGTTTATTCAAGCCTATAATCAGCTGAGTTTCACTGAGATGGAACCATCTGCTTCACTGAGTAGGTTTTTTTGTGGCAGGGCGGTCAGGCTTTGTCTGCCCTTGACAGTATAGATGAAATGTCCACAGATTTTTCTGTTCTGGAGCCATTGTATTATTAGTTCTTTGAGTTTTCATTTAAGAAGCTGGTTTAAGGAAAGAAAGAAAATGCTACATAGTGTAGTTGACATGCTGGAGGGGAGGGATGGCACCCAGAGGAACCTGGACAGGCTGCAGAGGTGGGCCTGAAATACCTCACAGAGTTCAACAAGGCCAAGTGCAAGGTGCTGCACCTGGGTCAGGGCAAACCCAAGCACGTTTACAAGCTGGGTGGAGAATAGACTGAGAGCAGCCCTGAGGAGAAGGAAATGGAGGTGGTGGTGGGCGAGAAGCTGCACATGACCCAGGAGTGTGTGCCTGCACTCAGAAAGCCACTGTGTCCTGGGCTGCATCAGGAGAAGTGTGACCAGCAGCTCAGGGGAGGTGATTCCCCTGAGCCATGGCAGGCAGCTGCAACAAGAGGACCTTTAAGGTGCCTTCCATCCCAAGCCATTCTGTGATGTGACTGTCAGTTAATGAGTACATGGCTAAGGATGAGTTCTGTCCTCACTTCAATCTAACTAGCTGCAGGAGTGTAGTGCAGCCTGGATATCACAGCAGTTTGTGCTTGTCTGTAAGAGCCTGAGGTGTACTTACTAGTGATACTGCTCTGTCAGGATTGTATTAGTCCTGTTACAAACACGTTATCAAGTTTGCATAATAAAATTAGTTGTGCCTGCATGGAAGCTGGTATGAAATTGAGCCATACTATAGAATACCTTGGGGCCTTGGAGAATTCCATACATTCTAGTAATGAATTTCATAAGCATTAATTCTTGAAAGTTGTGTTTAATGTGTCTGGCCTTGGCCAAATCAAAGTCAGACCTTGTCTTGCCTATTTAAGCTAAAAGATCTCTGGGGAAGAGAATATAAACCACTCTCTGCATGTGCTTTTGAGGCTGCTTGAAAATTCCCTTTGATGCAAGTTTTAGCCTGGTCTCAAGGGTCTGCCTTCTGACTAGTTCAAAACCAGCTTTGCTGCTTTTTTGAGGTTTTATGATAAAGTGAGGGGAAATCTGTTAGATTTTACATTATAGAATCTGTGCTAAGGAACTTAAAATTGTGGCACAAAGGCTGGAATACTTCAAAAGTATAAGAGGCTGGGTCACCACCAGTCCTTTGGACCTTGGCTGTAACGAAATTTTCTAGAAAAATATCTTCTCCTATTTCCTCATACCATGATATTTGAGAAGTACTGAAATAAGTGGATGAGGTTTCAGAATTCTGAAATAGTTTCAGTGCCAAAATGTCTGATACAATGCTCTGGAAGTTGGTGAGAATTTGGGGTGAATTTTTATTGGACTTTCTCTAAGACTTCTGGTTTAGTCATACTGACTTACCTATGGGAATTATTTTCTCTTTATCCAACTTAAAAGTGAAATTCTCTTTGAAAAAGACTTGTCTTGAGTCTTGGCACTCAAGAGGTTTATACAGCCTGAAGGTCATCTGTGTGGAGGATGTCCTTAGTGTTGTTCTTCCTGAGCTGCTTTTGGGTGACAACTCTTGTAACTGGAATTTTGGTTTCTGAGTCCAAGTTCAGCCCATAGATTTCTTGAAAATAGCTATTTCATAAGCTGGTGGCTTGTGTCATAGCCTAAAAAGAATATTTTTTAGAGGTTTTTTTTTTTAGGAGAGGTATATTCTACATCTGCTTTTCACCCTTCTGTCCCTGGGGCCTACTATTTGATTTCCCAGGGGCAGGGTCTCAAGTGTAAAATACTCAGTGTGTGCATTGCTTCAAGAATTTTATATTGGAAACTGCAAAGAAACACTTCAGTTGATCCATGGAGATGAGAGAAGTAGGGACAAGAACTAAAAATTATTCCATGCCTGTGTATAACATCTCTTGCTGCTTTAAGTAATCAGATGGAATAAATTAAATTATGTGGCTTTCATGAAAGACAGCTTAGCTGTCTTCAAATACAAAACTCCTCTTTAATTAATGTGTTCAGAGCCTTTGTCACAGTGGAAATACTTTGTCAATGTGGAATGAGTATTTAGTTGGTTATGAATTAATATTGAAGAAGAGAAACAGCAAAGTTATATCTATCTGTTTGCTTCAGCTTAATTTGGGAACTCAGAGCTCTTACATCCATTTGGAGTTATTTTAATGTTGAAACTTTTTGTTATAAGGGCAACTTAGAAAATGCCCCATCTGAACAATTCCTACTGTGTCTTCACCTGTGATATTCTCTGCAGATGCAGTCACTTCTGAAAAGGGGAGAGAAATATATTCCCTGCTTCCCATCTGAAGGAAACAACTGTCTCTCTGGAACAAATCAGTGGTTAAAGGCTGAAATTGCTTGAAGATGATGCCTAATACTTTGTTAATGTCCTCTGGTTTGGGGCTCTTATGCTTAAAAACAAGAGGGTCACGCTGAAAATAAACCAGGCTTCACATCTGGCTTTTCCTTCAAAAAACTTCCCTCATGGCTATGTGAGTGAACTGCCCACCATTAACAAGTTGCTGATTTTTTTTTTTTGTTATATCAACTGAGTGTGAAGTGACAGTCTCTATTTTCTGCTCCCCTCTAATGAATAAGCTGCTTACATCTGGGACTGTTGCTATAGAAGATGCTTTCTGCATATTTTCCTCCACAGAAAATGGATGCTACGTAAGCCAGTGGCTCTGGGCTGTTCCTTCTTGCCAACAGGGTGCAGATGGAGGGGGGAAGTGCAGCTTTTCAGAGTCTGGGGTAAATTTTGTGCAAGATTTTAATAAATTTAGCAAAGAAAGGACCTGTCTTGTGGACTGAGAAGAATTGCTGGATGCTTTGAACTCTTTGACCTCTGCCACTGTTAAGTCAGAGTAGAGGAAATGGCATTGGTAACTGAGTGCATTAGAGTACTGAGCCTTCCCTACACAGACATCATTAGTGTTCCCTGCAAAAAAATTCACTATCTCTGCAGTGATTCACTTATTCGTGCCTGGGGAGGAGCAGAAGAGTAAGTGAGGGAGTTAAAACAGTTCAGTGTATACAGAAATCAATGGAAAGATTCACATTAACTTCAATGGATTTTGGATTTGGAACTTAAACTCTACTATATGTTCTCTTCAATAAAAGACCTTCTGTTTTTCTACTTAAACAAAAGTTCTTGAAGACTGATCTGAACTTTCCTCTCAAGGTGCTTCCACTGTAGATTTATTACAGTTGCATTAAAGCAGCCATTTCTGTGCTTTTAATGCATTAACAGGCTTCCAGTTGAATAAGATTGTATGTCTGGGTGGAAAAGAAATCTAGAGATGTGCTACAGACAGTGCTTGGAATGGTAATGAGAATGGCAGCTCATTAGGATTAGCAATGCAAAAAAGGTTCCAGTTAATGAACAATGAAAACATTTTGGCAGTTGCAGGGTTGATTATTGCAAGGCTGTTCATGCTGCTATAATTTAAGCATCTAACGTGACTGTCCATTATCAACTCAGATTTTGAGAGGTTTATTATTCCATCAAAACATTAATTCTGTGCTGAGAGTTGGCATGGAAGACAGGCAAGCAACTAAGTTGCATTATATTTGCTATTTGATAGAAATTGTAAATGAAGCCAGGAGCCAAGTTTCTTAGGTCCAAATTAAGGTGCCTGTTATCTGGTTCTTATTAGAAGGCTTGAGAGGGACTGCATGGGCAGGAGCAGATGACGCTGCTGGAAAGGGTCCCATTCAGTTCATGGGCAAGCACAGCTCCAGCCTGTCCCCTCTGTCCCAAGGTCTGGCTATAGGAGATGAACCTTTCTGAGCACCAGCTGTGGTAAAATGGCTCTGACTGAAGTTACTTTTTGATGTAGAACAGTAGAATTTTGCTGCTACTGAAGATGGTGAAGTTTGACTTCACTATTCCTATGGAAAACAAGTGCTTTGCCCCTGCCATTAGGGAAAAGCCAGCTAGCACTGGGCTAACCTTCATAGGAAAGTTGCTCAGGAGAAGAGTAGGGGATAATAAGAGAGATGGGGAGAGTAACTGCTGGCTTATGGTGTCCTCTGCATGATAGTGCAAACCAAGCTTCCAGTCTCACTGAAAATTAAAGACTTTGGGCTTTGGTTTTCTGGGCTTATTATTATTACTTGGGTTTTAATCTGATGTGAAACCAAAACCACTTCTGATTTCCTCTTATTATTATTTCAAAGCTGGTTTCTCAGTGTTGGCAACTATTGCTGGCAATCCCTAACAGAGTAAAAATGACCACAAGCACCTAAATATAATGCTTTGTTAATAACCCAGGGATTGTTCTGTGGGACTTGAAAGATCTTGAATTTGGAGGGAAGATTTCCCTTGACTTCTATTTTCCACTCTGATTATTTGTAAAATTTATTTACTTCCATCTAAATTACACATCTTCTCTCTAATGGGGCTTTGAGCCAGCACTCCCCCATGCCCTGCTCCCCGCTGCAGCAGATGGTGTGAGTAACCTGGCCCCATTTCCACCATCAGTGAGCAGCAGAAGGTGCTGCCAGGTTCTTGGATGCTGTGGATGCCTTGTGGTGGTTACAGTTTAGCTGTAGAAAATTATGCTCCCTGACAATTAAGTTGGTATTAAGCAAATGTGAATATTATTATCTTGAAATGGTATAGGGCTCTAATCAGTGTGATTTTCTTATTGCTGTGAAATTATCTGTGAAAATATCAGCTGAACATGATTCTTTCATGTAAATTGTGTGCGTTATTCCATGGGATGGTTGAGTCTGGGCAGAGGACCTACATTCCCTCTGGTGTGGAGGGGTTTGAGCACTCCCTCACCAGTTCTGCCATATTAATTGTTATGGAGGGGGTTCTTTTATATTCACATTTTGGGTTAGAGTTGGCAGCATTGTCACTGGATGTAAGTCAGGTTTGATGTTGTTTGTGATGTTATGGTTTTACCAAGGGGATGGTCTGGCACTGGGTTGGGTCCCTTCTCATGCTGATGTTGATGGGGATTTTGGACACTAATTTTTTGCAGGATCTTAACCACCTTTCAAATTAATGGGCTCCAAGAAAAAGGTGCAGCCAGAGTGTGTTCATTAGGTTCTGTAAAGATAACAGTTTTGTAATACATATATCCTGAAACTCTTTTTGACCATTATTATTCAGGCTACATTTAATCGATAGTTTCTTTGGGCTGAGGCCTTTGTACAAAACACTGTCCTGATGCACATGATCTGTAGCAGTGCCTCACAAGCATAAAGATGCACCAGCATAAAAAGAGCCCACAGGTCCTCTGACCCCGTGCTGCAAAGGCCTCACATGGGGAGTTTTGCCTCATGCTCCTTCCTTCCCTTCTGCCGACCATTCTCATCTCTCTTTGGTGGCAAACTGGAGAGAATCAGGGCAGGGTCAAAAGGTTTGGTTTTGGCTCTGTCTGGAGTGAAAATGGGGATCAGTAGTGGTATGGACAGGCTGTCTTTGTCTTGTTTCTTCCATGATGTGGAGGAGTAACCGAGATGCAGAGAGGGAAGGAGTTGAGGTGGAAAAGAGATTACAGATAACAAGGAGAGCACATAGGAACTGTGAAGAACATATACAGTAGCTTAGAAGTTGTTTGCCTCTAGCCCAGAGGAAGTGACACGTCAAAAGCTTCCCTCCATTGGAAAAGCCAGGGTGAGTAACCACCTTTCCTGCTCGATCTCCCAGTTCAACCCTCAGTCTGCTGGGTACTGCTGCCTCCCTCTTGCACATTGTTGTTCTCACTTCCTGGCCATGCAGCAGCTGAAACAATCTAGTGAGCTTCAAGGAGCTGCAAAGTCACCTGAACTGTGTACTGCACATTGCTGGTCATGACTCCTGGCCTGCTCAAACCCTGCTTTGACTTCTTTCATTTGATGATCAAATACGATAAGGGGAGCTCTGTGTCTGTCACTGCCCTACAGATACTTCCTTAGCTACCAAACTAATTAAAAAATATCAGCCAAATGGTTTCTGCTTCCCCAAACTTAGGTACTCAAGCCATGAATTAAAAAGCTCAGCAATTCTAGAGAGGAAACACTGCAGTGATGCCATAGTAAACACCAATTCTGATTGAAGCACCTGAATTTATAAAGAAAAGTTTAAAAAAAATTTGCAAAATATTTTTGGGCATGGCTTCTGCACAAAAATCCTTTCCCACTAGAGCCTGCCAACTACTACAGAGCTACTTAGGGTTTAAAGTTTTACTCCAGGTTGTGCCTGGGCCAGCAGGGGCTGGAGCTCTGCAGTAAATTCCTGCCATCAGGCAGCCAGGAGATAAGGGTTGGGAAAAGAAAAGAGAACACAAACACAACAAACCCCAAAGCCCCATTGGCCACGTCTCCTGACAGTCAGAGACATTGTGAAATGTTTTTGTCTTCCCTGATGCCAAACTCCTGATGGGAGGTTCAATAAGGCATAGGGAATGTGGAAAGAAGAATTGAACAAACCTAAATTGCAAAACTGGTCTTGGACTTCCAAGTGTTTTGCAATTTTGCTCTCAGAAAGTCATGCAAGTTTCATGAAACTTCCATGGATTTAAAATCAAATATTTAAGCTGCAATTTTTAGCCCTCTCCTTTCTTAGGCAGTAAACTCACTTTTGCACTCCCTGTCTGAATTCCATAGTTACGAACAAATTCTTCACATGGATAATTTTGGGATTACTCTGTTTGACTCTTCCAAGAGGCTAGGCGATACCAAAGTGAATTAAAGTGAGAGCTAGGTGTGCTCTGCTCTGCCAGCCAGGCAAATTACTCTTATGTCTTCACTCCTTTTCTAAGAGAACCACAGAGCCCTACAGCAAAATTGCTTTAAATTAACACAATTACAGTTGTTTGCAAGAAACAAAGGACTGGAGTAACCTCAGGCTGTGAAAGAACTGCCCTGTGCTCTGCTGGGGGATGCAGTGCCATGAAGCAAAACCAACTTGCTCTTCCGAGGCCACAGTGCCTGCACAGTGCTCTGCAGGTGTCTGCTTTCCTTTGAGTCACACCTGCCCACGTGTCCTGCAGCCACATGAGCACTCTGGAAGACCAGTCAGGGACCTCTCAGACTCACTAGTCAAGGCTCTGCATTAGTTACCTGTAGACCTGATCCTTCTGGCCTGGTTCATGTCCAACAGGCTGCACAGCAAAGCAGTAAGCCTGACTTGGTTGCACCTGACAGTGCAGCTCCTGGGACTGTGAAGGCATTTCTTGTGATCATAAATTTAATGATCTGGATAAATTCATATTTTAATTGTGTTTTAATACAAGATACTGAAGAATTTTCTAGGGGCACAACTGGCCAGGAATATTGGGCTCATGAAAGGCAAAGCTGCTCCAAACTGTAGTGAAATATTTGCAAGTGGGAAATTTCCCTGGCCTATCTGCACAAGCACAGTCAATGCTTCCTGAGCAGCTGCAGCTGACAGGGTTGAACAAGCAGTTTCAGCCCAGGCAAACAGTTCATCAGTTCCCTGTGCTTGTCCCGGAACAAGGCAGGTACATTTACCTACTTTACACAAGACTTTTGGCTGAATCTTGTCTGCTCCACCTAATGGTGTGCCTTGTGTGGATGGTTTTCCCACTTCTTGCTCACCTTTCTGACAGGATGGACTTGCACAAGAGAGGCTCCTAAAGGGGCTCCTTGCTGCTGTAGTTCCTGTATAGCTCAGTGGTTTTGCAGCAAAGTACAAGCTGCTGAGTCCAGGTCTGATCACTGCTGTACAAAGCAGAGCAGCCTTTGAGGTGCAAAGACAGCCCAAGCTGGGGACAGGACAAGGTGTGGCTGGGGCTTCTAGAGTCTGGTAGGCTGTCTCCCCTGTGAAAGCACCACACCTATTCCATGGTGACAGCACAGCTACTCTGCAGAAAGCTATTGCCACATCTCAGGGAGTTACATTTTCTCCCAGATGGCTTACTAAGTTGTTGTGATATCCTGGGTGATTCCCTTAATATCTTCTGTGACAGAACTACACATTTGCAAACTGTTTGGCAGAAGGTGACATTTGACTCTCTCCCAAAGCTTTTCACAGCACTGACAGGAGCAGAAGATAGGCCCCCCAGTTTATCCTTGCCAAAAAACCACTCTGCAACTCATTGACAGATGTGTTGTATAAGGAAGCACTGTTTTTAGAGATGCTTTCTAAAATTGAACTCACGCTCACATTTCCTGAACCAGCATTCGATGCCTAGTGCTATTCTAGAAAAGCTATATATCAGCAGAGCATTCTGCTGACCATTCAGAACACCCTGTACATCAGAAGAACACATTATGACTACTTAAGTCAGAGCACTGCCAGTGGGAATAACTGTGTGATAGCAAGCATTCCAAACTCAAGGTTACATGGTTACCTGGGGCACAGGGAGGAAGAGTGACACATTTTAGATCATATCCTGCCTTGGAACCTTGATGACTTTTATAGACCAGACAAAGATATTTTGAAAATAGAAGGTATCACACAGTACAAGACATCCAATGTCAGGTATGTATTCTGTGGCAGGACCGGAAAAAAAATGCTCTTATAGCTCAGTCTCAGAAGCAACTCTATTCTCTATGTTTCCATAATGTCATTTTTATCAAAAGCCCAGCTCCTGCTCTGGGCCTTGCGTGTGCAGATTGTGGTCCACAGAGTGAGTGTGCTGTGCATAACCCAGTATCTGCTCAGTCTGCCTTGCCTTCAAACCAGGGACACAGTCCTTGGAACAAGAGTTTACCTAATGGACATGGATTTAGGCTTGCTGCATGACTTTAGGCCTTAAAACTGGATGTGGGTTTATTTGTATGGTTTTTCCTCTGAAAGCTTGGTTCTCCTGTCTGAAAGATGTTCTTCATGTGAAGGGATGGGTAGGAGAGAGGTGGAAGCTTAGGCCAGTGAACACAACTTCATACAATTGCTATGTTCATTGCTATGTTCATATCAGAATAGCTTCTGATCCAGAGATGCATGTGTATGGGTGTATCCTTCCCATAACCAGGCTTTTCCAGTTTTACTGGCAGACTTGAAATAAACCTCTCGGGGATCTGAGTCACTTCAGCTCATTATATTCTTTTGTTCTTTTTGCTATTTGTGGCAGTTTGGGATTTTTCCAGCCATTCTTTACAAAGGCTTCTGCACGCTCTGTGCGGACCTTTAAAATGCCTTTGAAGATCATGATAAATTGAAAAATATATGAGAGAAAAGTTTCATCTAGTTGGACCAGATCTTTAATAATGACCATGGAGGCCTAGTCTGGAGGGCAGTTGCATCTGCTCGTGTGCTGGGAGCTGTATGTGGAGGGGCAGAGATGTAGAAAGGTAGCAGCTGCTTCTTATCTTCTTATCAGTAGCATTTCTGTGCTACCGGGGTTCCTTCAGCAAAGGGAATACAGCCTCCACCAGGAAGGAGGTTTGTGCTTCCCAGTTGTGTTCTTAACTTATTTGAATTCACTTATTTGGATTTATATTGGATTAGGATTCTGCTCTACCTGTTATGTCTTCTTTTTTGGGACGCCAGCTCTAGGGATAGAAAATAACCGACAAAATACAGAAGCTGTTAATTTTTTAAGGCAC
This sequence comes from Erpornis zantholeuca, assembly GCA_013400515.1. NCBI lineage: Eukaryota > Metazoa > Chordata > Aves > Passeriformes > Timaliidae > Erpornis > Erpornis zantholeuca. The sequence continues at coordinate 91,758 of VZTN01004277.1, forward strand.
ATCGGGGATGGAGGGACAGTTATCAGAGAAGCTGTACTGAAGCAGAGACCTTGGAGCACTTCTAGCTGAGGTACTCCTAGGGGCTTCTAGGAGCTGCTTTTAACATCCACATGTCAGCTGCTTTGGGAGATTTTTATTGTGCAGTGAAATTAATTTGAGTTTGCTAATTGTGTTCGCAGTAGCTGCTGCACTGTGGATAAAGGAAACACTGCTGAGACATCAGTGTGTGTAACAAACATCATGCACAATTAGTGGTTGGTTTGGGCTTTTGTTGATGAGCTTGGTTCTTATATTTACATTTGGATATATTGGAAAGTTCCTCAATATCATGTGGGTGGGGGATAAAAAAACTCCAGTTGAGTCTATTAGTAATTGTGTAAATAATTTAGCATAACTGTATGGCAGCACAAAATACTCTCCACAAATATGTACTGAGTTTCAAGTATCCAGCTATACTTTATCCTCTTCTGCAAATCATTTGTATACCTTACAAGAAGTCCAATTGATTTCACAGGAGCTACTAACAGATTAATACTCGATGCATAAAAAGTGGCATTCATCTTTGAAATTAATTCAGCTTTGATTGTGATCTTCTCTTAATATATTTCTAAAAAAAATTAATTGGATAACATAAGTATTCAACAAACCAGCTAATTTAACTTAATCTTGCACTGTCCTTATTAATAAAAAAGCAAATTTCAATTTGTAATTAAGTCTCACTGAAAATCTGACTCTTCATTTGAAGAAATGTCATGTGTGGAGACAAAGTAACCATTTCTTGGTCAAAACCAAATGGCCCCTGGAGCAGCCTGCTGTCCTTCATCCTTTATACAGAGACCAGGCACTGAACTTCTTTCTTCAGGGCTGATGCTCAAAGCTGTCCCATATGAATTACCTCTGTAAGAGAACATGTGATAGGAAACAGGAAACTGAAGAGATTGCTAGAATAGTGCCTAAAAGGGAATAGACAGAAATGTACAGGTGTTCTAAAGAACCTGGTTCAGGTTAGTAACTTGAGTGGTCACTTAGGCTCTGGTTGCTCCAGGAGTTTGGAAAGCTTTCCAGCATGCAAGGGCTGAGCCTAAACTGAGCTCCATGTAATGCCTCCATTCACCAAGTTATCCTCTAAAGTGACAGGGTGCTCTATGCAATAGATAACATTGCAAACCCTGGGAATAGCTCATGGACTGAACTCCCCACTAATGTATATCTGTTGTGTTCTATAATGTATGTGAGGAACAAAAGCAGGCAGCACATAATGGGACCAAGAGAAATGCACTAGGAATTCCAAATCTGAAATATGTGTTGCAGAGAGAACATAAAACCTACTCACCAGACATTGACCTTCTCACCACAGTATGTGAATAGTAGATCTTGCACTCTCTATAGATGCTGTGAGACCAAACTGAATTGAGATGTACTGATAGTGGCCCAGAAAGAAAATTGTTTGCTCATTCTCAGTAACCCTTTGTCATAGTGTATGAAGAACATTCTTTTCTATTGCTGCTAATAATGTACATCACAATGTGCAGGGACTGGGCTGGCAGAAACCCCAGCAAGTTGCAGTTGGAAATTTTAGTGTCAGGCAAAGGCATCCAGTGATGTTGCTAGAGTCCACCTTTGCCCAGTGTGACATATTTGACTGCAGTCACTCAGGAATTTAGCAAAGTGGCATCTATGACTCCTCTGTGGGCTGCATCAAAACCAGCAATGTTCCTGGAAGCTGAAAAATGAATCATTTTTTTCTATGGTTCCTGTTTTATGGTCCTACGGAGTCCTTCCTTAGCCACAGAGGGCTGTTTTATAGAGGAGTTCTTTACAGCTCATTAGATGGTTAAGATGAAGTTACACAATATCTAAAGTTTAAAAACTGCTTGAGATTTGGGAGTGCTGAGAGCAGGAGGAGGCAGTTTGGTATGAACTCAACAAGGAGCTTTAAGGAAATTACCAAAGACAACACAGTATTTGAATTAGCCTATGAAATTTGTTGCCCAGGGAGCTGTAGGAGTTTGGAGCTCTGGAGAGCAGCCATTGATGTGGATTGTGGAATACTAGTTGCTATTGTGGTGTTAATTTTTTCAAGAGGGCCATTAAGCTATAGACCTGGGATTTTAATGGTTATATATGTGAACCAGTGAAAGCAAAAGATTCCTCATCTTCTAGCGGAAATTTCTTACATTTTCTTCAGATGATTCCAACAAGGCCTCCGAAACCTTTAGGTCTTACATAGTTGGGCAGTGTCACATCTAATGTTCACACTACATTATATATTTGTCCTGTGAGAAGCTCTTATTTTTCCTGAAAATTTAAGCCTTTTTCCATTTCACCTGGGGTTTTTTTCCCACTTTATTGACACCCTGCTGCAGTTTCACTGGAGTGTCACAAGGCAGTGAACATGAAGTATACTTTTCCCATTATCCATAAGTATTGGGTTTGGGAGCTGAGAAGGCTGTGCAAGCCAGCAGTTTGTTTCAACCTCCCACTAGATTTAATGTTATAAATTAATTATGTTTTCCTTTTCTTCCATTCAGAAACATTACTGCATCTTAAAGTTAGGGGAAAGTTGGATCAGCTTGAGTGACCACTTTAATGGTTTCTCCTGACAGCTTGATTTCTTCAGGAGCAAAACATTAAGTGTCTCTTAATGTTTTAAGTCTCTGGCAAACTTGTGTTTTGTATGGTTGGGGGTTACTTGCAGTGGCTACTGCTTTTGGGTTTTGGGAATGGAAAAAACTACTACTACTCATATTTTTTTAGGGGAGAACCGATAGGTTTAATAGCTTCTCAGGAAAATATTTTTGTAGGGGTCACGTCTGAAAAAACTTGCAGAAATCACAAAAAAATACTTTAGAATACATTTTTCTTTGTCAGTGAGGCTGCCTTGGCCCTATATTTGTAGTGATAGGAATGATGGATCTTGGATGTTGGAGTAATGGGAAAGTCTAATATTGCATAAAGTTTGAATTTGGCAGTTGTATGTATTCTGCAGTATATCTATAATCCAAACACATTTGGGGTGCATCTTAATGGATCAGATTTGTGGATCTTCTTTCAAGATCCTGGCTTTTGTTTTGGATTCAAAACAGTGCCTCAGGGCATCAAACTCTACTTTTATAGCTCTCTAAAATGTGCTTAGAGTGGAGTGTGTGAGGAGATGATCTGCTCTTTTAGGTGCTTAAGTGAGTTTAAAATCATAAAAATTCCCACTTCAGTGGTGATTGCCCCATCCCAGCGAGAACTGTGTGGAAATCTGAGCTCCCCTATAATTAGCTGTAGTGAAGCAGACTGAGGGTGGTGCTTGGGAGAGCCAGCAAAACCATAGAACTTGTGCAAACCTTTACATGGAAGTTCTGCCTTCAGCATCTTCACCCTTTCAGCCTGTATGTAGCTCTGTGATATGGTACTGAAAGTGCTCATTTGGGGACCAAATTGAGAGCAGCAGCTCTCAGCTACTGGTATTGCAAAAACTCATTCTAATTTGCTTTAAGATGTGCTACTCCTACTGGAGTCCCTTATTGCTGGCACATGCCATGCTTGTTCTGAATGTCTCTGACTCAGGACTGTCTGCTCTCCAGGATGGTCTGTGGTCATGGAGCTTTGCTGTAACAGCCTTTCCAGCACTGACCTGGTGGGGAATATGTCAAAGTCTCACAAATAGCTCCAGTTTTTCCTCCTGCACTGGTTTCCATCCCCTCATTATTTCTCCTGCATGTTCTCAGAAGAACATGATTGATTTCTTGAGATCTCATTCAGTATTTGTGTGGAGTTTCTTTACAGGCTCCAGATGTGGTTTGCCCCAAGGCAGGCAGCTTGGGTTTCTCCAGTTGCCTGCCCTGGATGGTGGGAACTGCTAGCCCAAAGCTGGCCTGCATTGCAGCCTCTTCCTAAGCCCCCTTGGGATCACCTCCCTGGGGTGTATCAGCTGTATGGTTGGGGAAGATTCTCCTTCGGGAATAGCTCGCTCAATTCGTATTGTTAAAACGTAATGAGTTCATGGGATTGACTCTGCTGCAATTATTTCCTGGTGATGTATAACAAGTAGCTGTTCTTACAGGCTTATAAAATGTTCCAGAGCTCCATTAATTTGCCCTTCATTAGCTGTGTAATTTTGCTAATGACCCGAGATATTTAGAGGCATTGTCCTATGAGAATTATGAGTTTCACTGTGAGGCCTCACAGAAGCACAGCACACAGCTCCAGCCTGTCTAACTACCAGAAATTCGATCTGCCCTGCTGCATCTAATTGTACTTTTTACTTTTGAACTGAAGTACTCATGTGCTATTGATACATGAATAATTATTTCATATATGAAATTACACATTTAATGGAAGTTTGCATTGTTAGAGTGTTAAATGATTAAATTTGTTAATTGTGTAATATTACTGTACATAATGATTCATTTAACCATTAACAGTTTTCCACTGCATTGCCTTTTAAATTCTTATGTAGTGCAATATACATTCTCGTTGCCTTTTCATCAAGCATTAATAATAATGGAAAATAAAGGTTAGAGTCTGGAAAGGGAAGTATCCCAGCTGTGATAACTAAAAGAAAAATGATGTGTGTCACTGGAGACCACAGCTGGTAAGGTAGTATCTGAGGAATATGTGGTATCCAAAACATTTGGAGAAGTGGACTCTTTCATTTTCCCAGTATAAAGTAGCAAAAAAACCAGGGAAATTTGTAAAGAAGCAGTGTGAGGGACAATGCCTGTAATTCCTACTTTAGTCTGAACAGATTTTGGTGTCCTGAATCAACCCTGAAGATTCATATGGGATTTGTCATGTTTCCTTCCTGTGATAAGAACAGGAGGAGAACCTTCACTGAGGTCTGGACTCTGCTATCCTCAAGAGTGTAAATACTTTAATTTGCTTGGAGAAAGAAGGATTGGTCTCTCTAATTCAAGGGTGTGATGGAGAAAGGAAGTCCTGTGGTCTGTGTCACTGGGTTGGTGCTTGCAGAGGGATGAGCAGGATGGCTCCTTCTGCCTTGGTCACTGCTGCTACACAGGAACATGGCTGTTTCCTCAGCTTTTCTGATGTGAAGGCAGAAGCTGAACCACAGGGGCTGAATAAGTACCAAAATCATGGAATCACAGAATGGCCTGAGTTGGAAGGGACCTTAAAGACCATCTCGTTCTACAACCCTGCCATGGGCAGGGACACTTTCCACTGTCCCTGGTTTCTGCAAGCCCCATCCAACCTGGTCTTGGACACTTCCAGAGATGGGGCAGCCACAGCTTCTCTGGGGAACCCATGCCACAGCCACAGCACCCTCACAGGTGTGAGGGTTCTTCCTAACATCCAATCTAAACCTTCTCTTCATCAGTGTGAAGCCATTCCCCCTTGTCCTGTCACTACATGCCCTTGTAAACAGTCTCCATGGTTTTTTTTGGTTCACTTCGGACACTGCAAGGCCACAATGAGGTCACCCTGAAGGCTTCTCTTCTCTAGGATGAGCAATCCGAGCTCTCCCAGCCTTTCCTCATAGCAGAGATGCTCCATTCCTCTGCTCATCCTGGTGCCTCCCCTGGACTCCAAAGGTTCCTGTCCTTGCTGTGCTGGGGAGCCCAGGTCTGGATGCAGCTCTGCAGGCAGGATCCATCCTGGGGGACAGCCAGGCCTAGGCCCATCCCTTCTCTGGAAGTGGGGAACTGCATGTGACCGGGGAAGTGAGAGGGGTGGGCAGCAGAACTGGAGAGAAATGCTGCATTTATGTCCCACAGCAACTCCTCATTACTCTGTGCTTTCAATGTTTCCCCTTTCTGCAGCTTGTAGCTGTAAGAAGCTGACTGGCCTCAGTGTTTTGGGTACAAGATAAAGGTTTCCAGAAGGGTTACCTTTACTGATACAGAAGTAAATCACCTTTTATAGATCAAGCATATCAGGCAACATCGTATTACCGTTAGACCAAAGTTGAAACAATCCCTAGGAAAGCCAGAAAAGCTTCAGAAACTGACTTTAACACTATCTTTGAAAGCAAAGTCGTTTTGCTTCAAGATTATCATCACAATTTAGATGCTGTACATTGTAGTCGGATAAAGAGGGAATTTGGCAGATGAGCTTTTGCCTCTGGAGCCTCCAGATGACTGGAACAAGCTTCCCTTTCAGCTTAAATCAGCAAACAGCATAATCTCCTTTAAGCCTGGGGTTTAAATGGCTGTTTGAAGGAGGATTGTGCAAAATCTATTTCCAGTAATATGGTTACTGGAGCTAAAAACTATGTGTTGTTTTCATGAGATTTCTGGATGGCCCTGTAGTGTGCATTAAATTATTGCAAGAATGATGCAGCTGATGGTTTTCACTTAATCTTTAGATATATGTTGCTATTTCACTTAATCTTTAGATATCTATCTATCTATCTATAGATAGATATTGGGCTCTCTGGTAAAGCTGAAAGCAGCTCTTACTTCTTGGACATTTTTTCCACAGCAGTAAACAAAGTAGCTGTCAAAAGCTTGAGCAGTCCCTCATGGTGGCTGTGGGAAAGGTGCTTGTGTTTGCTGTGTCCACCAAGAGTCAGTCAAAGGTCCCTCTCCTGACGTGTAATGCCAGTGTGGGGGAGTCACTGATGGAAGCCAACAGCCACAGCCTTTCCTCCACCTGAGTGCTGGCTGCAGCATTTGTACCTCAGGCAGTGTAGCTGTGTCCTCACTGCCATTCCTGTTTGGAATATTTGTATTCCTAGTGACAATTGCCTTTCCATTCTGGCTGGCACACTTTGAAGTCCTGACATTTATGAAATCAAGTCCAGAGTATGTTGCCCTTCTCCCTGTCCAGCTGGGAGCCTTAAGCCTTCTCCATTTCTTTGGGCAAAGTGTACCTGAAAAAAAAACCAATTCGTGGGCTTAGGTGATAGAGTTTTCTTGTTGAGAGATTAACTATGTGTGAATATTTATTAGGAGTATGAGCAAAGAATTTTCCTGCAAAGCTGCAGGCAACACTCAAATATCTGAGCTAAATCACAGGCTTCTGCAAATAAAACACTACATGTTCTCTGCCTTTACTAGAGGAACTGACAGTGGTTCTGCCAGGAAATAAATACCAAAAGCATATTTCTTGCTAGATTTTGCCATCTTTATTGCTTTTGTTTTCAATGTATTGGAGTACTTGTGGACTATTCTTCTTTTCTGCCTTCGCCCATGTCAAGGTTGAAGACAGAAGCTGGAACTAACTTTTATAATTTTCCAGGGGAAGGAGTAGCAATTGATGTTGAGACAATATGATAATTATCAATGGGGGAAGAAGATTATTTTATTTTAGAACAAACACTACTTCACTCATGCTCTCACAAGCACCAAGATGCATGTGTCCAAGTGGACAGCATCCGGGCACTAAGGCAGGTTTCCTTTGTGGATTCCTCAGAACAAAGAAGAGGACAAGCTCTGCTGGCTCTCTAGTCCTGATTATGTAACCTGCAACATTCCTAAGGTTGATTAAGTATATCCTGGTTTTGAGTGTGCCTGGATTGTACCCTTCAGGAGGTCACAGTAGTTGTGATCCTTTTGTGTATTGTGTCTCCCTTCTCTCCATGGTTAGAATTTATTTATTTTCTTATCTAGGGGTTGACTTGTCTCTCCCCCTACTCTGTGTCTTCCCACCACTGTCTCTTCATGAGTGTAGTCTCTATTTCTATATCCTTTATTTTCCGTATCTGAGTTGTGTTGGATCCTGGCCTGCTGTCAGCACCTGACACCTTACATCCTTGTTCCTGCTGTTCCTTCTGGTGCTGCCGCACCCATGCCTTCCATTCGCTCTCCATTCACACTGCTCTCAACATTGTCATGAGATATTTCTCCAAAGTGGCCATATGAGTTCATTCCATACCATCACACCATGCTGTGCATCCCTGCATTCCCCTGCAGTCTGCTGTGTGAGTATGGCAAGTTGCACGAGCACATAGTTTATTTATCCTTTCATATTTCAAATAATTAAGTGAATTGCTGGCACTGCACAGATAATATCTCTTAACAACTGATCATGTATGGTTATGGTAATCTAGAGAAAATGCAAATAAGCTATGAAAACTGCTTTGTCTATAAATAAAACCATTTAGCTTCAAAGCAGTATTGCCATGGAAATTCTTCACTGATAAAGTATGGGAGTGAGGCTTTTCTCATTTAGATTTCCTGAGCCTTTTTATTTTATGCTGACAAGATGCCAGAGGGAAAAGAGCTATAAACTCAGTATTGCATATTTAAAAGATGGTATTTTATTTCATCTTCTTCATTCCAAATCTTTCCATTTACTGTATACAGCCATGAACTGAAATTTATAACAAATGAGGAAAAAGGGATAGGAAATATTGTTGCCAAGCTAAACCCAATGCTTACTGAAGACTTTTGACTTTGTTTGGAGGTGGCTTCCATCCTATATTTGTAAATACTCTTCTAATCAATATTTCTCAAATGCATTCAGAAAGCTTTCTCTGAACCACACACAAGATGAAGAGTCTCTAAGGATACCTGAGAGAAAACACACTTAACTGATCTATGAGGTGGTGCACATTAAATCCAGTCTCCATGAATGCAAGATTCATGTGCCTGTCTTGCTAGGATTTGCTTTCTGTTGGAGCTCTGGGTAGGACTGAGCTCCGTGTGATGTCAGCCTTGCTGCTGTTGCACTGAGGAGGTAGAAGGAGCTGGTTAGAAGCTATCTTGGACATTGCTGTGCACCTTCATAGCAGCCTGAGTCTCCTGTGCCTTGTGCCTTGTAATCCCTGCATAGCAGAGTTAGCAATTATCACCTTGTTTCCCTTTTCTGAACCTGTAATTCTGCTATTACTGTATTTGTAGGATGGCAGTTGGGTCTAGGTAAGGTAAGGGTGTATTATCATATTTCTGTGGGGTTATTCAAAGCAGTTTATAGTGTTTCTTCTGACAAAGTTTAGGCTAAATTATGTTGTGCTGGACTGGATATAAAGTTGGCATAAAAACACCCTTTATTTTCTCTTCATATGTGAGTTGGCAGAAGTGAACCATACCAATTCAGCGCTTTGCTTCTCTGCCTGCCGTGCTTTTTGATTTCATAGCAATTATCTGTAACTGCATATACCCTCTCCTAGAATGACAATTTGATATTGAGGTCTCTAGATCCTATCAGACTTTGGTTTCTGAATCAAACACAGAGACTGCTGGATGCAAAACTAATATGGAGCTATGAAATGTTGTATCACACCTTTTATCCCGTGTCTCTCTGTGGAAACTTCTTACGCAGCTGCACAATCTTCAAATAGATCTGGATGTAGAGTGGTGCAGTGATAGGAATGGAAACCATCTAAGAGCTTATTGCAAGGTATGGAGAAAGAGCTTTGTTCAATTTCCATTTTTTAGCATACATTAAAAACAATCAGGCAAACCAGCCCATCAGTGTTATTGGGAGAAGCCTGGCATCTTTATGAGTTAGTGATCAATGGTTAGGATAACGCTTCCCTTTATTGATCATAGACTGCTACATTCAATTAAAATGAGAAGTAATTTAATGAAATTAAATCCAACTCACTGGGGGCGACCAAGCGTGCCATGCACATTGCGAATGTCACCCAAAGGAAAACTTCACGCTGGTAATGCATCCATTGAACATCCGCCTGCTCGCAGCAGGAGCTGGCTGAGTGCCCTCTGCTGCCTCTGTGCTCACACAGATTGCTGGTCCCTGTGGCCTCGGCTCAGTGCTGGGAGGGCACAGGTACCTGCTGGGTGTGCATCTCATTTTATCTTCCCATGGTGACGGGGAGAGGTGTTACCCACTTTGATGAAGTGCATTGCTGTCCCATCATGAGGCCCTCTCCCAATCCATGCTGCGAAGAGCCCTTGGCTTTTGGATCATGCAGAGTAGGAAGGCAGCCTAGATCCCCATGTCTGCTTAGCAGAACTGAAGAGTCTAATTGCAGTCAAAAGTGCAAGTTCCCTTGAGAAGGTCATGTCTGACAATTCAAAAGAGAAAGCTTTGTTGATAAGACAACAGACTTCAGAAGTATCAAAGTGTTCAAAATGGACCATTCGACTTGACACACAAAGCAGGAAGCATTTGGCTCCTCTGTGACCCTGGGAGTTCTGGATGCTTTCCACACACCCCTTTTGGCTGGCTTTGCCTCTCCTCAGCAGATGGTGTTCCACGTTCTTTCAGCCTGCCTCAGCCAGACACAGAGAGGCGTTTGGTTTACTGGTGAGCCACAAGGTTATTTCACTCCAACAATGCTTGATTTCTCTTTTTCTCACCTGCAGAAATCAAAGTGTTCCCATACCTATCCCTTAGCAGTTACTCCTCTGAACAGTTTGTTTCCTTTTCAAGTGGAAATCTACAGATTTGTCACCCTTTGAGGATTAGATGAGTGATCACCAGCCTCTTGCCAGGAGCACAGACAGTTTTGGCTCTGTGCTTCACTGTGCTGTGCAGCAGTAAATTAGACCACCACTATCTTTTGTGGGGAAATGCCAATATGACTCCTCTGGTGTCCCCAGTTGCCCCAGGAGGGAAAATCATCAAAGCTAGATTTTTCTTTTTTCCTTTTCCCTGAGAAGATGAATTGCAATAGTGAATTGTCCTTTAGCTTTCCTTTTTTTTTTTTTTTTCCCCCTGGAAAATAAATGGAGATATTTCATCTATGATAACTTGCATTTTTTACTACAATCTCTGAACCAGGCCAGTTGTACTGAGAGCTGTGCATACATGTAAAACAATCCCTAACCTTGTGCCTGTGAAGGTCAAATAGCAAAAAAAAAAATCTTCTTTGAATGTGTGGAGAAAAGGAAACATAAAAACAAATAAAGTATTTTCTTCAGCCTCTGAAACTAGTTCTTTTGACCTGGTAATACTTAATTATCTAGGCAAACAGAGTACTGGCCAGCAGGTTCCAGATTGCTTTGGGGGTTCCTTTTTCTGATGAGGAATTAACCACAGCTCACATTGATGTAGTTTTGCATTTGGCTGTGAAATTCAAGCAGAAGCAGCTCACATTTTATGGTTTTTTGATTAGTAAAATGTGTAAAAATCAGCAGAGTGAAGATTGTTAGTTTTGCATATTTTTGAGTCACAGAAGCACAGTTTCTTTGGCTTTGTTTAATGTTTGTTTAATCTCACAAATTCGTGTCACTTGACTTTATGATACATTCTCTTCAGGAAAGGAGAACTGGTTTAAAAATTAAACTGGACAAAGCTTTCTCTATAGATAGAAGTGTTACTTTATCTGCTGAACATTGATTTAATAACGTAGGGCCTCTTCTGGCAGCTAAAGCTGCCTATAAAACTTTTATGTCACCATTATTACAGAATCATCACCTGAAGTGTAGGTTATATTTAGTGATTTTTTAATCACTAAATTGCCTTCAATGAATTTTCTAGCAACTAGACTTTCCAAATGAACTTTCCTCTTTTTCTCCTTTATTCCTCTACCCAGGTGCCTTGTGGAAACCAAAGGTCTTCCTATCTCTTGAATGCTCATTCTAGTGGCAGGAACCTGCTTGAAATAAATTCTTGCCTATGTATTTTTGCATGTTTCTTTGATCAGAGAAGCATTTTAAAGATTCTAAAGAGGATGTTTCCATCTGACACAGCTGTAGCCAGATGTACATCACATCTAACCCCATGGGAATGGCATCCTCAGAATAAAAGACCACTAAATGAGGAAACCTGGTGTGGGAACTGAGCAGAAGCATCTGCAGGAAGTCCTGGGTGAGGTGGGGGTGTTTGGAGGACTGCTCTGTATCCTGTCTCAAACCATTTGCTTGAAGAACCTCCAAGGCTGAACAAGTCAGCTCCTGCTGTTCCAGGCAGAATTTTACTTTGGGTTTATTCAAAGCATTCACGGGCAAGATAGAGTGTTAATTTTGCTTCAGTTACTTTAATCTGTTTTCATTACTTTTCTGTAGACAAATCCACAATTCCTCATTTTGACCTTTTTTCTGTCCTCTCATGCTTTCTTTATGACAGTAGGTTGTTAGCCATCAGACACCAAGTTCAGCCTCCAATGGAAAGAAACAAGACAAGATGAGAAAGAGAATTAATTTGCCTGGTGTCTGAGAAGGGTTTTCCTATTACATATACACTAGATTTTAATGATGTTGATGATTTGGGGATTTTTTTGAGGAAAGATTAGAGTTCTATTTCTGTGAGTGTCATGGGATTGCTGAACTTGGATGTACATAAGGAGGAGTGGGAGAAGAACATGTTGCTTTCAACGGTGTCTCAGGAACGTAAGGATTGTTTGGATATCAAACCCTTTCCTCCACACCCAGCTAAACTGTGTGCTGCTGGGAGCTGAGCAGGACAGAACAGAGGGAATTGCACTCGCCAGCCCAGCCCAGCCACCCTCCCCTCCCCGTGGTGACAGCACGTGGGCAGTGCTGTTTGGGAGGTTTTCCTAGCACACAGCTTAGAGCAGTGGTGTGGAAGAGCAGTGATGTGCTCCTGCTAAACAGACCATCCAAGCATCATGGGAATTGGCTTCAGCTTTCTGGAGCTGCTCATGCAGAAACTTGTTAAGAACTCCAGAGGGTGAGTGCTATCTGCCTGGTGTTACATGGCTGCTGCTTCTGCATTCAATCCATGCTGGGTCTTCATGGGTTAAGCATTTACAAGTGTGAGGTTTCTTGTGACATGCTTGGCCAGATCTAATGTATAGACTTCAATTGGAAGTGAGCAGAGTGTTGAAAAATGAAATGTTTTTGAAAGTTAAATTGCAGTCATTTATATGAAAATGCCTTAGGTAGTTCATTTCCCACCCCCTCCCCCCCAAATATACTCATTTTATAGCACATTAATAATTCATGTGCATATCGGTTGCAGACATAAAGAACAAAAATATACATTCTTTGTAAAGCACAGATTTTTGAAACAAATAGGAATTGCTACTATCTGATGATAGTGTTGCTTGATTAGCTCCATACTATTTAATTGTTGATGAATGTTCACAATTATTCATTGACAAAAAGAAGAAACAGGATCCTCTGCAGTGGTTTGCAGAAAGTCCCCGGAAACACATCTCCTGTAACATCAGATTTATAGGCACAGCAAGATACATGTGAGGAAGCCAAGTCTAAGCCTTGGCTGCACTCATGGCAAACTGCTGCACTCTGGTTTGCTAAGCCAGGGCGGGAAGAAGGTGTTGAATATATGGGATAACGTGGAGAGACACTTCCTCTGGGCACTAAAATAGGGATCTCCAGGGAGTCCTTGATTTGGGATGAGTCATTCTCTGCCAAGAGTCAAGGAGGAGCACATCCTATCCCCCAGGTCCTGTGGCATGAACATTTTATAACAAGGACTAGGCCACTAATGGTCCTTTGGCACGTTGTTGTATTAACATTGCCCTTACTACTGTACTGATGTATACAGGGTTTTTTGACTAAACATCCCTGTGCCATTAAACATTAAAATATTCTTTATGTCCTGTCCACAGATGCCTGTTGTATACAATGGTAATGTCCTGCTCACACATGGCTGAATTTTTGTGGTGTAAAATAGACCAACAACCTCCATCATGTTAATGTTGATGGAGTTGCTGTCCTACACAGCTGAGAAAATTGCCTTTCACTGCATTTGAAGTTGGTGTAGATTCCTCTCTCCTGGTAGGACTTGAGTTATAAAATATGTTGGATCAGGTGAATACCTTGGTGCCCATACCAGTGGAATGGGAGAGTTGAGTGAAGAATGCCACAGGTACGAGCACAGCTCAGGTGTGTTGATGGAGCACAGCTCTCGCTGTTCTGGAGCAGGATGCAAGTCACTGCCATTGGAATGAGGGACTTGGGCAAAGTGAATTTTACTCTGGGTCCCAGGTTTGAATTTATGTATTAAACTCAATACTGATTTTTCAGAAATGCCAGAAGTTAATGACTTCTTTGCTTGATTTCACTTCAGCTCCCTTGATTAGTAATTAAAGTGGCAATGAAAAGGATTCCTGTTCCAGGGGAAGGACTGTGGAAGAAATGCTCATTCTCTTTCAATCCTGCTTGCCATAGAAGACAAGGCCAAAGCAGTTTCATTTTTGTTGGGAGGGCTTCCCAATTATCTACCCTTTTGCATTTTGGTGTGGAATCAGCTTACCTCTGGCATGGGGCAGATGTGTCTGGTCAGGGGAGTGTGGCCATGTCCTGCCTGGAGCTGGTGGTGAGAATGGTGATAAACTCATGGGCGTTAGGAGGATGGGGCCCCAGAGGAATGTGTGGTGCCTCTCAGTATGCAAGCCCAGCTGCCAAGATAACTATCCCTGAAATAGTGTGGTGTGATGAATCGACTCTGAGGAAATTGCTGGAGACAGGAGAAGTAGCACATGAAATATGGGAATGACTTTACATTGCAGGATGATGAGGACTCTTCTGAAAAAAAGATGAAAACTCTTTTGCTGCAGGTGAGGCATGCTGGGAAGAATAACTTTCCTGTGATTACTCTCTGAGAAATATTTAGAATTTTTTAATCCATCAGTGCTATTTTTGTCAGCCGCTAGAGACACTGGGGTAAGTTCATTCAGAGATACCTTGAAGGTAGCAGTGTACTATTGAAAGAAAACAAGTCTGAGCATGTCACCTCTGTTGTTGATAAGTATCAACCCATTCGAGGTGCTCAACAATTTTCTGCAGAAGTTTTAAACTTTTCATTAAAACTTCTCTTTAAAATTATTTTTCAGTAAAATAACAATTAATATTTACCTAACATTTACAATTAATTTGACCGAGCTTGCATAAACACATTTCAATAAAATTCTTACACATGATCAAAATATATTTCTTTTTCCTTGAAAATATTTCCAGTTATCCTTTCCAGTCTCCAAACAGCTTCACTAATGGACTTTCCTGATCTGGTCAAAAGAAATGCACTGGGAAAAAAGAGCAGCATGAATGAGGAGTAGAAATGGGAGAGATTAAGTTATACAGCATCAGTTTGAGATGTTCAGCTCAAGTGCCTGTGTTTTGTGTTTGGATAGGTATTTTAAATAAGTCATTTCATGTGTACAGCCAAACTTTACAACATCGCCTTGGTGGAAAAAGCTTAGGTTTGCCTTAGTAGAGAAGCTCTGTTTTAGAGGCTTTTTCCTTCAGAATTCATTTATTCTCTGGCTTTGGATATACTGACTGCAGGGCATGGTGTGCAGCATTATATTTGCAAGTATTTTTAGGAGGAAAAGTTCAGATATTTAGGGCTGCAGACAGAGGGGTACTAATTCGAATTTTTGCTTGCAGCTCCCAAATATTCTTACTCTTAGAAGAAATGGCCAAGGGAAGTTTGGCAAAATGCAGCTCTTTCTTATATAGGTTATTTCATGGGTCTGATTTTTAATTTCTTATGGTGCCATGGGCTAAGTAATACAGGCATTTTTAAAAACAGAATAATAATGTTGATTGCAAATGCTAAAGAGTATATTTTAGAGGAGAGAGCTGCAGCAGTACCTTTGAAGACTAAAAAGAGTTCTTTGACTCTGGACTGGGTTTTTGCTCCTGTGGTCTTTTAGTGAGGTGTATTTGGTTTTGAATACGCCTTTGAGGACTCTTGAACAGTAGGAGAGTATAATCAAATCACTTAAGAGTTGGTATGGCTTTTTCTGTGGATTATCTGGATGTGGCTGCAATAACAGTGGTTTTTTTCCCCTGGCAAATGACTGCTGCATGCTCCCATGAAATGCCTGCACACTTAAAGTTTATTGCAAATTTAAATTACATTATTTTGTTGGCCAGTAATTCCCTGAAGCATTATAAACGAAATCATTAATTGCTGTTTCTAATGTGCATGATCCATTGGAAAACATTAAGCAACACTCACGGTTCCCTTTATTGTTATTGCTCTTTCAATCCCTGAGGCAGCAGATCATATGGAAACTCCTGGGCAATCTCAGACTGACATTCTGTGCTTCTGACAGGGATGGCTTTGGGCTGCAGATGTTCCAGGGCCATATGGTATCTGCATATTGTCTTCAAGACTTATTACAAAATAGACTGTTTTTGAGGGGAAGGATAACCTCATCATAAATATTAATTACTGCAGCTGTAGTTTGAATAACTGTGAAAGTGTTGTAATGGAATTCCAGACTTCCCCTGTTTTCACTCACTGTTGTATATTTTGCATACTACTTTATAAGTAAAAATCTATTTTTCAAAGAACTCTTTAGTAAACCCTGCAGATTGTCTGTAAACAAGCTGAGTATTTGCTGGACAAGAACATCTCAGCTAAGAGGCATTGTACACACAAAATGCAATTCTCATCAGGAGATCTAAACCGGTGGCTTTCCCTGCAAAATCCTGTTGTCTCATTTTACCTCCAAAACACCAGGAATCCCAGCTGCAGAGATGAACTCTGCTTTTCTGCCTGAGTTCTACTAACACCAGGGCCTCTGTGAAAACCTGGTGCAGTCTCATGATTAAGCCTGAGTGCAAGTTCTTGTTGAATTTGACCTTTTCTATTTTTCCTGCAAATAAGTACATTTCCAATACCTCGAGAACATTTGTTTGAACAAAGCCATCTATTACTGGGTCTGCTCGAGTGCTGTGTAATGTTTGCTTGGATGCTGCTTTCTTCCTAAGGCCCCTTGATGTCAATGGCATCTACTGAAGGGCTTCTTTCATGGGTTTACAGTCATGTGTTTCACACCTTGCTTTACAGGGGCCTCTATTCTTCTGAGCAGTAGCTTGGTTAAAGATTGTGTCTGGTTTGCTAATCTGAAGTGAGACCATTTCTTGTGTCCATGAGGTATACAAGGGGAGAGTGGCACTGACCATCCAGCTTTGATGCAGCACAATCAGCAGAGATTGGCTGCCTATAAAATGTATTCCCTAGAATCATAGACACGGTATTCCAGGTGGGATCTCATGATGGTGGAGTAGCAGAGGAGAATTAGCTCCCCTACCCTGCTGGCCATGCTGCTTTTGATCAGCCCAGAACAAATTTGTCTTTGATTGTAGTGGGCTTCTAGGCCTTTAGCTCTGATTTCGAGCTAAGGCTTTTGGCTTAAGAACATGCTAAAATACTGGGGAGAGGGTTTAAATCCCTCAGTGCAGCTGATCAAATTTTCTAAATAATCTTCTTTTGATTTTGCTTTTAATTTGTGACATTAAATGATGGCTCCATGTGCCTGCTTGTAGAGAATTGTCTGCATATTTTGTAGTGCTGATCAAATAAACCTCAGGTGTTGTGTTGGAATGATGCTGCTGATGACAGAGCACTTGACTGCTGCCTCATACTGAGGGTGGTAAAAGCACGTACAAGACTTTGTGCCTTCTCAGTTCTATTCTGGTGGAAGCTGCCGTGGTACTCTGGGCACGCTTGCTGAGAGTGGATTAGGAGATATTTTCACCCTGTACGTGCAAAGGATCTCCTGTACATTCGTAACATATAAAAGTGAATGTCAGTTGTACTGGAAATTCTTCAGAAAATTATTTGACATATATGGCAGTGACCTCAGCTTAAACTGCAGGAATTAAGAACAGGAACAGAGCTGAACCAGGACAGAGTCTTAATGTCTGTCCCACATCTGAGAAGGTGTGGGGACCCATGCACTGAGCTGCATGTTTTGCAAGTACTGCTTTAAATCACTGTTTTTCTGAAAACGAAGCTAAAAGGCTGTGTGGCTAAGAATCCGAAGTTCTTTAATTTTTGCCATTAAGAAAACATGAAGATGTTTTAAACTATTTCAAAAGATTTAGCACAGAATAAGCGAAGTAGCAGAACAGAATTCTTCTCTGGGAGGAGCCCAAGTAAATCAATCATGGGTTCCCTGTTCCCTGCCATTAGTTTTATATTGCAAATATAAATGTGGTGACAAACACAGTGATACTGATGGAGTAGAGTGCAGAGCCCAATGGAACACTCCTAGTATAATGAGGATTTTCTTAGTGTAATTCCCCTCAATTACTGCTGTACCAGGTTGTCCTGATTTTTTTCTGTCTAAAGCTACTGCCATTTTGCATGTTTGGTTATTGGATTTCTGCACATTCATATGAGTCACAATTACAATGCACAAATGATGGATGAAGTACTTTAAGTGTTAAGAAACTACATTTTAGGTTTTACAAAGCACAAATATATTTATCACAACCCTTCCTAGGAAGATGTAGTTCAGTTTAATGGGCTTCAGCAAAGCTGTGAATATAGCTCAAGAGCTGGCTCAGCACCTCGTGCAATATGAGCCTCTCACTGCAGTTCTACTGCTTCACAATTTGCCTCCTTGTAATTTATGTTATTTCTTCTTGACCTCGTCCTTTTTTTGTAAATGCTAAAAGTCAATAATTGATGCAGTCCTGCCCAGGACCAAGTACTGATCTCTGTTTTTACTGTTGATTAACAGAGAAAGATAAAACGTGTCTATGAATATGCTAACTATTTTTATTTTCAATTTCTTCATTGTCTTACATTAGATTTTTTGATATGTGGAGAGCTGTGAAAGTCCAGGTGTTAGATTTTCTGCTGTAGTGGGATTGTACTGAGACAGAGTCAGAATACTGAACACATGCAGCCTCCATCACATGTGGACCCTAGATTCTTATTTGGGCACCCAAACATTTGTAATGGAGAAAAGAAATTTCTTGGGATCTTGGAATAATCAAGCTTTTGGAATAATTAAACCTAAAAAACCTGCTCAAATCCCCTCTTTTACCCCAAAATAATTGCTTGCTTCTAGCAATAGGAGTGAATTTGGAGGATACATAGTGTTTTTTGAAAAGGCAGGATTTTAAGATGTGTCTTATATGTGATAGAGAGTATTGAAAGGATACACAGAATCCAAACTTTTTCCCTATCACAACTCTACTGGTTAAACTGCAGAAGGCCCCCTCTGTGATGAGCTAAACTATTTGAGGGTGAAATTGCAGGATGATGTGACTGGTTCAAGTCAGATATTCTGTGGATAAAAGCTTCCCCTTAGGAGTTTTCACTTCTCTAGGGATTTTTCTGGCAGTCTCCAAACTGCTTAGTGGAGAGGAATTTATTGGTAACTTTCAGATGGAGTGCTAATTTCAAGGGTCTCACCCTGCCACAAGGGCAATTTTCTGGGATGAAAATCCTTCAGTCTTTACCCTCGTGGCAGTTCCAGGGAGCACTGACTATATCAGTTCATCTGTTGGACCCTGGTGGTTGAGTGAGACAGAAAGGGAGCTCTGATTTAAAATTGAGTTGTTTGCTAGATTTGCCAATTTTTAACTAGTGTTCCCACAAGAATATGCTGGAAGAAATAAAGATGGAACTTCTGGAATAAATTAAATTTATGCATAAACTATTATATTTGAGGTTGGATGAGAGGAAAGGATACAGCTTAGAAGTTCAATAATCTTTTTTCTTTATTCCTGAAGGCTTGCTCCACTGTTCAGGATTCCTTGGAGGCCACTGAAGAGTGCCCCCATATGTTCAAGAAAAATGTTCTGTGGAGTCATGGTGGAGCATGAGAGGATCGTGGACAGAAAAGCAGAGATCAGCAGTGGAATCTACTTTCTTAAACCTTGTAAGTTCCCCACAGTGGGATGGGATGTGCTCATTAACATGTGTCATTGTGATGGTGAGTGGGTAATGGACTCTGAGGTTTCTTCTGCCAGTTCCAAGCACTTACTGTGGATTGACATTTCTTAGCAGCTCTTCCCTGACACTCTGGAATTTCCCTCTTGGATATTTTTGTTTCAGTGAAAATATTTTTAGAGACTTGGTGGTTTTAGCTTTTTGGTACAAATCAGGATTCAATTTTGTAACTTAGGTAATTGAGTTATTCTTAGTAACTAAGTAAATACTAAATCAAATTTACTTTGGCTGTGGAAGCAATTGCAATAGGAGAGCAAAGGCATGGATTGCAGAGCAAACCAAGTGGTGAGTCCTAGTTCAGTAAAGGATTACCCAGAGATGTGCAGAAATCCTTTGTACCATCCTGCACTCCTGTCTAGTTACATTGGATTTCATTTACAGGAAAAAAATGAGTTTACATTCAACTCATTTCATACTTTGGGGGAAGGAAGGGAGGGATGTATTGAGATTATGTAATATTTTGTTATCCCTCTGATTTTGACATGTCCTAGAGCTGAGTGAAGTAAAGCACAAGGAGGATAAACAAATTCTTAACATTTCCAGTTGAAACTCAGTGCAGTGTAACTCAATGTAGGAACTCAGGCCAACTCCCTGAGTGCCTCAGAGCACCTCTAAGGACAACTTACCAGGATGACTTACCAGTCATCTCTTGTTATATGGTTGAATGGAAATGGCAATTCAGTTGGTCTGGCACAGTGTAACTGCTGGGTTCATTTAAACTCCCAAGGTATCCAGCTCTTCCTGCAGAGGGAGATTGAACACTTGAAGGGAAAGCAGGCTTAGGAGCAAAGCTGAGTGTGTGCAATAGTAAGATCAGGGACCTGTTGTGAGAAGAGTGATGCAGTAGCACAAACCACCCAGCATCCTGTGTGTGGCTGTAACTGCACTGAAAAAGGGTGGATGTGAGCCAGGATTTTTGCTGGAGAGCTGAGGGACATAACAAGAAAAATGTCATCTTCTTTTGGTCTGTGACTGGCCATAGTAATTGGCCTAATAATTTCATCCTACAGTTATTTATATGCGGCAGTTCTGGGCTCAAATTCATTTATTTATATGCTGTAGAGACAAGATAAGAGAGAAACCATATGCATTTTGATAGATGCCATATGACTCTGGTTCTCATCCCCCAAATTCTTCCCATTCTTCTCATCTTTTATAGGAGCAAGAAATAATAACAGATGTGTTTCTTTCCATAGTTTTAAATTTTGAGGTTTTAGCCTAGTGATGTTCCATCTACTTCTTACCATGAACTATGGGAGCAGTGCATTTTCTTGACATTGTTCAGTATATTCTACAAAGAGAGAACAGTTAGGAAAAACTAATTATTGAAAAACATAGAACGCAAAGCAGATGTACTTCCCCTCCAAATCCCAAGTGTGGATGTTGGGATACTCCTGTACCTGAGGGGGAATGGATGCATGATTGTTGGGCACGTTGTCAATAGAGACATCACTCCAAGAGGTGTGTAGGGAAGAGGGTCCACAGACTGACTGTGGACCTGACTGCAGGAAGATGTGCCTAATATGGGCCTGTCTATGGTCCATTCAAACTGGCCATGGCATATATATTGATGAATAAGCATCCCAATGCTTGGTTTTGTATCTGTTACTCTGTAAAAAGTAGTAATAAAATGCATGGAAGTCCCAGCCTCGGAGGAAATACAACTAAAATTAAATATTCAGTGTGGGAACTGACCTGGTATGAGAATTTTGGCTTTCTATGTGCAATTCCTTTCAGGATTTTTTTTATTCTCTTATCTTTGTCACCATATCTAGTGGGGAAGGACTAGCTGAAATCAGGCAGATTAGCAGGAGGGTCACAATCCCATCATTTCATACCAGAAAATATGAGTTTAGGCACCCAAATTTTGGTACAGGCCTTGCTGTCCAGCGTGGAATACATCACTGCTCTCAGTCTGGTCAAAGGGCACAATCCCAATTTCATCAAACTCTCTCCATCCGCTTTGGATCAGACCCTGCTCAAACAAAGCCAGACTGGCACAGGCAATTATTTACTGTTTTACCAAATAATTGATATTACAATAATGCCACAAGGCATATTGTGTGTCACAGGAAATAATGTCAGCTGTTACACCTGAGCTGAGCTTGTGAATTCTGACTTTCTAACTTACATTTGATCAAAAAATTGTTCTCCTTGAGCCACTGTCTGAGACATTGTTTCGGAACAGGAAAACACATCTGCAGGCATTCCAGCACCTTTGTTTGTAGGCTGGGAAAATGCAATGATTCCATACCTTTTTCGTGCAGATATTTGCCCATTTTGCACTCATTGTGAGTGATTGGAGAAGTTGGGACATAACTGGTCAGTGGCAGTTTGCACCCTTTTAAAAATAACTCCAACTTAGTAATTTTATTAATGCTAATAATTATAATTATCATCTGCACTTGGAAAATGCCTCTAATTGATAACAGGGAAGCATGAAAAATTTATATAGCTGGGGATCTGCTGAGGTCTTTATGAGTGTTTAAAATATACTTAAAAATAAAAATACTTTGTGACCTACTTGCTAACGTTAAAAAAAAATCATATAGGGTGGCTAGCTCTCTAGTAAGCAGACAAAATTAGATTGCTCATATTTTTAAAATGTATTTTATAGACCAGTGCAGCAAAAGGAGTTTTTAATATTTTTTGAGGGAAAAAAATAGCTTGTCATTGGATACCTCTGTATTTAGGTATGATCAGAGGTTTTCTTTAACCATTTTTATACATATAATGTATGAATTGCTAAAGAAAACATTATATCTAATAATACAGGATATATATATATATAATTGATATAATCATATATGGATTTAATATATAAAAATCAATGTGAAGCATTTTTCCAAAACTGAAGTAACCTGTAACCAGAGTAAGGAAATCATAGTTTTCTGGATGGCCACAGCTGTGGAGCACAGGAGGAGCTGTGGCTGTAGCCGAGGGGACTTTGGCCAGGCCCTCGGGCTCATTGTCAGCTGTGGCTGTCCCGTCCTGGGCTGCTGTGGGAAGGGCTGGTGCCAGGTAGGTACAGCTGCAGTGCATTCCCCACAGCCAGCAGCCAACCCAGAGCCCAGGGAAATCACTGACAGTGCTGGGCAAGCTCCTCTGGGACATGAACCACCCCAGGAGTGGATTGTAGTGTTCACCCTTCTCTCTGGCTGTCTTCCCAGTGATGTGAAAGGGAGTTCTGTCTGATTTAGGATTGCTGAGCACCGGGGGATTTCTCTCTGTTCCAGCCAAGAACATTTTGTGGGCCTGTTGAAATCACTCTGTATTGGCAGCGTGATTTATATGTTATTTTCTTCCAAAACACTAATCCTCAGTTAGGAAGGGCTGAAGGAATATAATGTCTAGGAGCATGTTGCCAACACCACTGACATTTACTGACACTGCCTTTAGAATTCCTT
This sequence comes from Erpornis zantholeuca, assembly GCA_013400515.1. NCBI lineage: Eukaryota > Metazoa > Chordata > Aves > Passeriformes > Timaliidae > Erpornis > Erpornis zantholeuca. The sequence continues at coordinate 114,656 of VZTN01004277.1, forward strand.
CTTAGCTCACTTTTTTCTATCACTGTCTTTGAGCAGAAAGAGCAGGTAACCATTCCTTTGTTGAGGCAGAACCACAGACACAACCACACAAATAACTGAGCCTCAGGCAACAGGACTGCTGGAAGTGCCCCAGCCAGGCACAGCCCATTGCAGGGTAGAAAGGTCAGTGGAAATCACTCTCTGCTGCTGCCGGGAAAATCCCTGAGGAAGAGTTACAGTGAGATGTTAGTGCACACCCATCCTGTGACTGGGAGAAACTGTGGGGGCTGGCATGTTTTCCTCCTTTTTATTGCAATGCTTTAAGGTACCTGAAATGGCAAAGCAGTGCTGTGGACGAGCAGGGGTTGAATTGGTGCAGCAAAAGTATTTACTGTAGGGAAACTTCAAGTGGTTGCCTGAGAAGTGTTCAGTTTTCAGGACAGGAACAATGATTACATCTCAGCATCATAAGAACACAGAGCTACTTCATGGATTAAAAGGCCAATCCTCCAAAGCATGCAGAAATAGTTAGACACTTGACAGTTTGTCTGCAGACCACCTAGTATGGGTAATTTTGAGGAGACAGTTGTTTCAGTAAGGACAACTGTGGGTCTGAACATTTGTCTGAGACTTCTTTCTAATCTGTAGCATTTGCAGCAAATCAGTTTGGAGTTTTTAAGTGTTTTAAGACAGTGCTTCTTTGTAACATCTGTTAGCATACCACCCATGGATTAATATGCTTTGCAGAGCTGTAGGGATGTAGAAGATCTCTAGAATATGTTTCTAGTTGCCAAACTCTGGATTATGGAAATCATTATCGAAGTGGGGAGTTGTGTGAGTTCATTAAGAAATGAATTTTCAGCGGAAGTCAAAGGGGATTCAGGCTTGTAGTAATCTGAACCTCATTTTTGTTAATTCCCCATCAGTAGGTAAAAGTTTCAGAAGATCATAAGTACTATGCACCTGGCTCATTGTTAAAACCTTTTTGTGTTAAATGAGATCTGTAGAATTCCCAGTTCAGTAAAATATTGAAGTACATGCTGAAGTCAATCCTGCTAAATCCAGCAATTAAGCCAATTCCAGTGAGTTTTGAGCACATACTTAAAGTTAAACATGCCCTTACCTTCTTTGTGATAGAAGTGCTTCATTCTTTAAAGTTTCTGTGTGACTCAAAAGCAGAGCTGTGGTCTGCATTATTTTATCTGAACATATTTGGTCTTCTCCATATGCTGTTCTAGTGTCTCAGGAAAACTGTCCATCCTCCCAGAAGAGGTTGTGTTATGATCTGGTACTGCATAAAAGTGCTCCAGAAGGGAGGAAACCACAGCTATGCTTTGTTTGCCATAAATACTGAAACAAGAAAGCCACAAAACTTGTCCTGAGAAGAAATGGGAGAGCTTCAATGATGTTCTTAAGCATCCCATGAGCAGGCTGTTCGAGTCACTGAAATGCTAAAATGGAAGGCAGTAACAGAGGTCCCACAATAATTGTAACCAGTGGCAGGAGGCCAATCCTTTTGCCAATAAAATTAATGCCAATAACTTAACTTTTATATAGCGACTTACAATTTCAGCCAGGAATGCAACTCCTGACCATCCCAGTAGTATTCTGGAATCTTCCTCTGAGCGTGGATCAGAGGAACACTCTCAGCTCTCGGAGGGTGGTCCTGCACTTCAAGTCTGTGTTTTGGTTCGTGTTAAAATAGGAACACAATGGAAAGCTGTTGAAATGCTGTCTTCTCCTGAATTATTTGCTAGCCTGAATTTTAAAAATGAGTGTTTCACTTTATCAGTGTTCCCTCAGATAAATGCTGCCTCTAGCCTTCTTGCCTTTTATGTTCTGGGTGCTGTATTATGCCCCTGAGCCATTTTGGTTCTGTGGCAGCACAGCTGCTCCTTCACTCACCTTGTCTGCTTGCAGAGGTTTTACATGATTCTGTGAGAGCCAGCATGAAAACCTCTGATTTTGAATATTTTAATGTGTTACAAAGTACAATAAATGACAGAAATCTCACCTAAAGAGGGGGGAGTGAAGGATGACCCATAAAGTCAGCCTCTTAATCTTCTAATCTGATTTTATTACGGTTGTAATGGGGGCAATTTCAGTTAAAAGGCTCTTGTCAGACAACAGTTACTGCAGGTTACAGCTGCATAGGAAACAGTCTTGGTCAAAGGCAAATCATGAATTGCTCTGAAAAAGTGATCATTTGCTCAAAGCCTCCTTCCATTTAAAATGACCAGACTTTAGTCTAATGAGCAATAAAGAGAATGAATTCACAAATGTTGCTACACTATTTACTGGTGTTTTTGAAAAGAGCAAAAAACTTTTCTGGAGGATTTATGGAAATTAATTTCATTAGCCACATTACAGAATCAGGCATCTTTTAAGAAGCAAATTCTCCCATTACCCTCCAAACCTTAAACCTGGGTTGAACTGACATTTTTTATTGAATGTACTTCCCTAATTAGCACTCTCAAGAGCTGGACTGAAGTGATTCAGTTGTATGGAGCATGACAGGGGTAAAGCAGAGCTGAGCGTGTAGTGTGAGATCATCAGAGAGATGTTTCTGCATGAAATGGGAGCCTCATGGAGCATTTGTCAGGTGTGTCCTGCTGCCTTCAGAGTGAAGGCTGGGGAATGGAGTTTGCAGTTTGAATAATGAAGTTTCCCAGTGGCACTTCAAAACTGCTAAGCCAGTCCTCTCCAGGAAGTTCTGTCCTTCTTTGCCTGGCAGGAGTATTTCAGTGTTGCCCTGTTTCTCTAGTCTGACCCTTCTGTGAGCAAAGCATTGTCTGCCCACAGTCTGTCCCATACCATACAGAGCAACCACACTTCTGCAGTGGAGGAGCCACATTTCAAAATCCCAACAGGGAAAGGAGTCTCCCTTTCAGTCCACCCCTAAATTTTCCCTAACAAGAAGCTCATGCCCATTTTCCAGCTTTTCTATTCTCAGATCTCTGCTCCTTGTTTTCTGAACACACACTTTGCTCCTGTATTTCCAGGATTCCCCAGCAACTGTGTATCTCCAGGACACACCTCTGTACAGCAGAGTCTCCAATCACCTTATACCCTGTTTCCTCTCCTGCTATATTTCAGATGCTTCTGGCAGTGGAAATTTAGTGCTGGTCACACCTTAAGCATTTAAATCATTTTAATATGACCACTTGAGCACTCAAAGAAGTGTAGCTTATTGTATTTGTATCAATTAGCTAACTTTTTTCCCTGTTTTGTGAAGAAGAATAAAGAAAACATGCTAAAATTCAAGGTCATGGAAGATTTGTCCCTGCTTTCTGTAGCACTCTGTAAATATTTATTTGGACATCTTTGGCTAGGGATACTAGAGGAGCAAAACATTGGTCATCTGCTGAAGCATGCACTGAAATGCAGTAAGAGCTGAGTGCTAAAGTCCCTAAGAGGCTCTGGAATTCTGAACAGTGTGAAACTGTGTTAAATGTTGTTTTTGATATAGCCAGAGTGATATGAAGGATTGGCTTTACCTCTGAGGAGACAGAAACTGAACATGGTGAGAGATTTAAGTACTGGTGATAATACACTGCCTGTCTTAAGGCACTCCTTATAAAGGGACATACATAGATTTTGGCTTGGTAGTCACATGGTGGCCACAAGCTTTAGGAAATGATTTCTGAATGTCATGTTCAGCAAGTTCTTTTTGCAATGCTAGAGCTCAAATTACCAGCCATTGTTGTAGTCCAATTGTCTGAACAATTGAATGTGCTTTAAAATAACTTAAAAAATATATAAATATAATTTTCTGACATTTGGGCTTAAATAAGAGCTCTCTTGCATGATAAGTTTCATTCTGGAGTGAATTTTTACTGCTGAGTTATAAACCCCTGGAGTAGCAGTTTCTAATAAAAATGCTGCCAGACCCATAATGATAACAGCACAGTAGTGCTGCTGTAATAAAGAGAAAAAGGGAATCATCAGACTTGCTGCTTAAATTATTTTTTTATATAGTAGGCCTTTGAGAGAGGATCCAATGCTGATGATATTCATGGAGTACTACTAAGAGCTATAAAATTGTTGACAAATATATGGTCCTTCTACAGAATACCAAAAAATGAGATATTTTTCATTTGGCAGTTCAAGAGTTGCTGGTGACAAAGGAGCCAGTGAACATTAAGTCTTGAAATTATTTATTATGAACACCACATCTCACAAAAAAAAAAAAAAAGCAGAAGCAGTATTAGAAAGCATCTGAGTGGAAAAACTGATTATTTTGTTATTCAGTGCCTGCATTGCAGGACATTTTTTATGTTAGTTATCTGTAGTACTACACACTGTTCAGAGGAACTGTTTTTTCTATGTTGAAAAGTTGTTTATAGGGCACGATGCTAATCTGATGGAAGTGAGTTGAAATGGCATTCATTAGGCTTAGGCAGATATGTTGAGGCTGTTTTGATCCCTTGAGAGTCTCTGGGTTTAGTGCTGCCCAGCACCTTCCAGGGTGTGAAAGGCAGTGGGGGAGAGGCAGCTGCTGGTTCCAAGGAAGGCAGGGAGGTGTGGAGAAGCTCAGCCATGCTGCCCTTCCACCACATGTGAGCAGCACTCCTATGGGGATCCAGAACTGCCTCCTTGCTCTGGCTGCCTTGTGCACTTTGGGTCTGCTGGCCATGGGTTAAGGCAAGAAGAGAGTTTTGGATCTGGCACTTCTGAGGGCGTTTGCATGCAAAGTCTTCTGGGAAGAGCAGCTCTGGCCCCTGCAGAGCCTCTGGCTCACCTCTGTACACCCAGGAGGCAGAGTGTGGCTTAGGGGAAAGGCTGGTGGGAAGTCATTGGCTCCAGACCGCCTGCCCAATGTCTCCAAGCACTCCAGCTCTGCCCTTTGTAGGGGCTGAAGGTTGGTGACAGCAGCTGCTCGGGGTCTGTAGCTGCAGCTCTGGGTGCCTCCCTCTCTTCTGCAGGGCTGGGTGCCTGCTTTTCCAAAGGGGCAGCCAAGGGGGATGTGATGAAGATGGGAGACATGCTGTGGGCACAGACATTCAAAGGAAGGCAGTTGGTGGGGTGTGGGTGTGAGGAGGTCCCAGGAGTGTCTCAAGGGACACACAGGAGCAGTAGAAGGCACTCCATGCAGTAGCAGTTCCACCCTGGAGGAAAGCTCCTGGCTGTGAAGGTCTTTCTGTGCCCTTGAAAGTGAGCTACAGCATTCAGATTTCATTTGGTGACAGGTTTCTTAAAGCCCATCACAAATAGTGCACAGGCTTGCTCAGATCTCGTTGTTTGGGATACTGGCAGAAGGTAGAGCAGCAGTTTAACTATTGAAATGGCATTCTAAAGACTGGCTGGGAAACAAACCTGCTGTTTCTAGAGATGTAGCTGCTCAGTGATGCTGTGAATATGGCCAACTTTGTCTGAAATAAGGGCATAGCATCTTTTTGGGTGCTTGTTTTTGAATGCTTCAAAATCAACCTGACATAACACTTGTACATTTTGGGTTTGGTTTGCTTTTTTTTAATTTTGCCATTTGTTGTGGGTACCTGAACAACAGAATTGTATAACCAGACTTGTTCTCCCTGTCTGCCTAGGCAGATCTGCAGGTCTGAGCCAAATAGATTCTGTATGTCTTGCAAGCATTTCAAGTCAAAATTTGTTGTCTTCTCTAGCTGCTTCTGATCTTAAAAGATTATTGGCATTATTGAGTGTTTTTTCTTAGGTATTTTCTGTATGCAGCAGCACTGTCCAAGGAATACATTCAGGCAGATAATGACATATTGTACTGCTACAGCTTCTAATGAGTTCCCAGAATCAAACACTTGTTTGGAGGTCCTGCTCCTTATGATAATGCCCAGTCTGTCTGCAGGGTAGCAGAAGTACTCTGAGCAAATCTGGTAAAAAAATGTTGAACCACGTTCTCAGTGCTTGTGGAGGTTGGCTGGATGCTGGTTTCCAGCCAGACCAGTAGCTGAAAGGCTTTATTAATGTTCAGAGTAGGTGGTTTCCTGCAATGAAAATAAAAACCAGGTTGCTTAATGGGCAAAATAAACCTTATTTTAATTACAACAGCTCTGGCTGCCAACATGCTTTAAGTATAATTATTTTTAGTTTAAATATTCCCCCAGGGTATGCCAGGTCCATTTCCTTCTCTGTCTCATACCATTGCCTGACTTAGATCTAATACACCACAGAGCTTGTGGGAGTGGTGTTGGTTACAAAATGAGTGAGTTGTGAGACAGAGACCACGGTGAGCTGTGAGACGTAAGGGCAGAGCTGAGCTGAGGTGTTGGCTGAGGGGGCACACCTGATCTGGGCCTAAAATACACAGGAGCAGTGTATCCAAGTGTACTGGAACAGAGACTAATGGAGTCTGAACCTTTCTGTACATTATAGACAGCTGAATTTAAGGTCTGCTGTTGAATTAAATTTATTAATATGTTTATTTGATGTATTAACTCTGGGAAATTCCTAGGTAAAGGAAAAAATAAGGCTTTGAAATTCAAGGCTAAATATTTGACAAAGGTGTCCTGAGAACTATTTTCTAATGCTGGAAAAGGGGGACCCTTTACAGAGTACCCTCAAGCCCATTACACATTTACATAAAGTGTAGGGGTTTGGGTGGGGATTTTATATTGGAATTTTTCTCACAGCACAGACTCATTTGGCAGTTAGCAACTTCACCAATGGGTTTAGTAATGAGTCTAAAGGGATATAAGAATATTTTTATGTCCTGGTCTTCTCTAAGGATTGCTGAAATTCATTTCTGTTGAAATGCCCCTGAGCTTTATTTCCTCTCTGGTTCAATTGTCAAACATACACATGTGGCAGCACAATGGGGAGCCTGAGATGGAACATCCATTTCTGGGCAGCTCAGAGGCAGGCAGCTCCTTCGATCCATCATCACCCTGGAACAAAGACACAAGGCCAGTGTAAAAAGAATGATCAGCAGTGTTTGCTCAAAGAATGGCAAAGGCAAACATAGAGAAGAAGAAAAACCTGGTAAGAAGTAGCCTTGGACTGTCTGAATGCTCATCGACCCACGTGCCCTATCCCCTCTCAGCAGCACAATGCTCTGCAGATGTGTCACTCTGAGACCCAAGGGAGCACAGGGCATTCTGAGCAGTGTCACAGCATCAAACACTCATTCAGACAGCTCAGTCTGAGTCTTCAGCCTTGAAGCTTGAAAGTGTTCATACTTCTGTGGTGAAGAAGGAAGACTTGAGGGGTAACTTAGCATCCCATCTAGGTTGTCTGCACAAGTGCTGATGCCTGACATCCTGAAGTAGACAATCTGAGATGATTTACCTTATGCTGCTAACCTGTGCTGCTAACTGCTCCTCCTAAATGATGTCTTTTCAACCCATTGGAAATTGTCATGGAGGAATGTTTCTCCTTCTAAAGTTCATTAGTGGTAGAAGTATTTGTAGAAACTTGCACTTAAACTCATACTAAGTTCCAGAGGAAGGTTGCTCCATCTTATGCCTGGCATGTGGCCAGACAAGGAAACCTGCTTCCCTCTGCACAGGAGCCTTTAATGGCAGGAGCACACATAGGCAGTTCTGAGTGCAATTTACCACAAACATTTAACCATAGCTTCAGTCCTGAAATCTTGCACTTCTCTTGGTTTAATTTTAGCAATTACAGAAGTGATGAAAAGGGGAAAAAAACCATCAGTTTTTCATGAGAAGGTAACATCAGATGCATATGTGCACTCTGCTCAGCAAATTCCTATCTCTGAAAGCACTGCTACATGTAGAAATCTCTTATTCCATTGCAGGACTTAGATCTAATATACCACCAAAATTCATTCCAGGCCACCCTCAGAGGTAGTGATATGCATAGTATTTCAATTTGAGAACACACAAATGATCTCCAAGAAGTGAGAAACCAACTAATTAAAAGCAAAAGTAGATGCTCACCATGTGTTTGCAATTGAGACTGCAAATGGGGAAGAGTATTTCAGGGTCAAACTCTGGTCAGTGATACAGAGTTTGACTGTGTGAAAGCAGCAGCTGTGTATCAGGGTGGGGGATTGCCACTTGGAGGCTTAGAGAGTTAATGTGGAAAATCAGGGGTAACTGACAGGCCAGTTTCCTGGGTTTTATTTTCCCTCCAGATTTTAATCCTGCACCTCTTTACTCACCCAAGTGGTACAAGGAGATGGTGTGTTGTGACTCAAACATCAAATGCCTGTTTCTTTGGACTTGCCTGATGTGCCAGAGCATGACCTTGAACCCATCAGCCAAGCTCCATTCCCCAGGATGGTTCTCACTTCCCTAACTTCTATTGAAGGGCAGGAAGGAGCCACCTCCATTTTCCTGGCCTGTTGTCCAACATGCAATGTAGATCTCGAGTTCTAGCAGTATGTGGGTATCTGAGGAGTATTTTCAGCAGTTGCCAAGTATTCAATGGTATCTGTTTTTCTAGAAGATGACTTTTAGGGAAAGGTGACAACTCCAGCTCTGGGTGTTTCTGCCAGTCTGATGTCTCATAGGCAGCTTAAGCCAAAGTTAAAGCCATCTTATCTGGCTTACTGGCAGGAAGGTTATAACCTGAACTCAGTGAATTTTACATATATTATAATGTATTTCACATTTATTACATTGAATTTCATCTGTCATTTTTTTAGCCCTGTCAAGTCTGCTCTGCAATGTTATTCCACAGTTGTTCAAGATGATGTCTTATTTACCATCTGGAGCAACTTAGTATGAGCAAACTGTTGTTCACATTCTTTTGTAGAACTTTTGTAAAGTTTTGAAGGACCCAGAGCTATCAGTGTGTGTCCTTTAGGAGAAGGACATCATCCTCTTAGTGATGTCCCTGCTACAAGAAATGACTGGCTCCTGCTCAGTTTTCTGTCTCGGGAAATTATTTATCCATGGGAGACCCTTGCTTCTGATTATATGGCTGCTTAATGTCCTTGAAAGTTGCTGCTCAGTGGACTTTGCTGAATGCTTTCAGAAAGTCCAAGTGTACTGTAGGAACTTGATTTCCCTTTTCGTCTTGACTTTTTCAGGGAATTTCAGTAGGGCTGTGAAGCTTGACTTCCATCTATGAAGCTATGGTTTTTTTTTCCCCAAATGCTACACTTGTTTGTATATCACAAAATAATTTCTTTATTCTGTATCTATTTGCCTTGGAGAGTCATTGGGCTTACTAGTCCCTAGTTTCCTTGATTTTTCCAGGAATCATACCTCCACTTCCAGCACTGGCTGATTTTGATTAAGAGGCTATATATCATAACTGAGAGTCTTTCATTCTTAGTTCTTTTAGAACTGCTTCCTTAAATCCTCTTCTCCAGTGATTTATTGGTTTTGCCTTCATCTGCCTTTATAACATCTTTACTCACAATTCAATCTCAGAACAATCCTGAGATAGCCCAAAACCTGGTCCTGGCCTTGGGAGCTGAGCTGTTTGCAACTGTTCTCTCTGATGTCCATCACAGACAGCTCAGCCATAGTGACCCTGGTCAATCCTTGCAGGTTTAATATTGGAAGTTTCTGCAGTTCCCTGGGGGCTGTGTATGATGTAATGGAACCGACAGTCATCCCAGTGAGCTGCTGCCTTCTGACCTACATTTGGTCCAAGCCCTCTACAAATGCTGCATTACATAAATGAAATGCGTGCACATCTCTCTGCAGGTGTGAGGGGGCAAGTGCAGAACCTCACCTCCTGTGAGCAGATGCTCAGAATACACAGCTCAGCCTTTGATACCCTTCTATTAGTTTTAACCTGTGGCAGCCAAGATCATGTTCGAGGCTGTAATTTCACGTGACTCAAAAAACTCACCGAAATTAAATCACTTCATGGAGAAGGTAGAGACTTAATTTACAATCTTGGTGCTTTCATAACAGGATATTCTATTGGGACAAAAAGATATTGAGTGTCATTGAGTCTTTCATGTGTGAGTAGTGTTTAAATAATTGATAAATCCTATCCTTTGTTGTCGACTTACTATTTTTTCCATGTTTTTGTACCTTCAATTGAAGGAAGCAACATTAATCAGAAGTTAAAAGTTTAAGTTATCTCTTCCTAAATGCTCAAGGGAAATGAAAACAGACGGATAATTTCTTAGCAGCAGAGGAAGAATTCCCTGAACACTGTGACATGAAAAATTACTGGATCTCTGCCATATGGGGAAGGAGAACATTCCTGGATAGGGATCACCGGTGCACAAAAAAGAAGGATGACATATTCATCCTTTGTAATTATCAAAAAAGGCAGATTGGGAGGCACAATTATGGCATGCCCATAGAAATTTGTGCAGGAGAAACAATCCTGAAAGGTCTGTTATGAGTACCAAAGGAAGAAGTGAGTAGGATGGGGGAGTTACCTGTAGTCTAATGAAGGGGATGGAGGGGAAAGTATTAAATCAACACATGCAGGAGATGGGTTGAATTTACTCCACTAAAACATGTATCTTTTAGAGAGTTGTTGGTAAGCATTTTTCTTCACACATGGAGCTCTTCATCCTTCTTTACTTCCTAACATGGGAGAAGTAACTCCACCTGCTGAGATGGTTTCCCTCATTCCTCTGCTCTTGACTATACTAGGATGACACCAGGGAGTTTTATGGCCAAAATTTGTGCCATCGAAACTCCTTAACGGGAAATTGGGGTTTTCACTATGGTGTGCTGTGATAGGATGTGATTTAGCTGCCACAGGTACAAAGAGCTGGGGTGCTTGTGCTTGCAGGGCAGGAGATGCTGTGTCAGCAGAGCATGTATTGGAGACAAAATGTTCCTTATGCTCCTCTGCATAGAGAATGGTAGATGGAGAAGACATCTACAGAGTTGCTAAAGAGGAGTATGGAACCCCTTCCTGTATTTCATCCATGAGTACCTAAATCAGCACTTCACAGCAGGAAAATAAATCACCTTGACAAGAGATAAATCGTGCTGTACTAAACCCCCTGCCCATGGGGAGAGCCAGGAACTCTGTTGGCTTTGCTGACCCATTTCAAGTCAAAAGAGTTCCTCAGTTGTTCGAAACAATCTAGAGGAAACAAAATTTGGATTAAATGTTGAATAAATTGTCAAATGTATTGATTTATTCTGACCTTAGTTTGGGGCTTTGACAGGTGTAGGGGTAGGGCTTAGGACCTCTGAGGAGTTCAGGGCCCTTGCTGTAGGTGCTCATATATGGTTAGGCCTTATCTAGTCTGAAAGATAAGAGACAGGAGCTGCGGTGCAGAGAGGACATGTTGACCACGGCATCTTTTGTCTGTTGTGTTGTATCAGTGAAGAGATGCTGGTCTAGGGGTGTTCCTCTAGTGAGAAATCAGGTTCTTTGCTATTAAAACTTACTAGAGTGATAGTGCGGGCACATGTCTACTGAATCCTCAAGTGGACAGACATCAAGCTGGTCTAGAGGAGGAGGATATGCAGAGGTATTGCAATATTTCCTACAGGAAACACTCAGGAGAGTTAAACAGAAATCAGATTTTGAAGCTGTGCCTGACCAAAATCACTCTGGTGCAGTTATTCCCATATGGATTCTGTGTTAGAGGGTTTTGGAGGATTGCATGGACACAGGAGCAAATGGCAGTTTGCAACTTCTGCACAACTATTGAGATATCCAAGGGTGATCTCTGCTTCTACAAATTTATGGGCCCCTTATGTGAATGGCCAATCCTGCATTCTGCATACCTTGAAGAAATGTATTCCTCTACCCCATCAGTCTGTGTTCTTTGGGCTGTTGTGTGCAGTATTCTTAGGTGTTTGTGGCAGTGGAGAGGGAAGCACATATTATCAGACTGGAGGGTGGAAGTATTTGATGTTCTTGCAAAAGTTAGACCAAATTATCTTGCAAACCCTCCCTGTCTGACTGCCGTGTTGAGCAATGTCCCTTTGAATTGACAGTGAAAATTTGGTGATTATATTTTAAGCAGAATTACTTAAAAGATAAAGAGTTGCATAATATTACACTTGTGAATTTGCTGTGAGAATGTCTGCAGTCAAAGATACTTGATTTGCTCTTAGGAAGACCTATATATATTTCTTGTATTTGTTTTTGAAATCCTGTATATGATCTTCCTACAAGGTGTAGGAAGAGACAAAGTTTAAGGCTTTGTGGCTGGGACAATGACACATTTTTGGAAGAGTCCACAGCAAGGCCCAGCTATGATCTGTCACTACTGGACACAGACATGCACTGTACCTCCAGTTGTTGCCATATACAAAAAGTATGGATGATTACACATCCTGCACTGTCTTGTCCTTCCTGGTCCCTTTCAGATTGGGGACTGTCTTTCTGTGTGCGTAAGTTGAGAACAGTGTGGCCTGGATTTGGTTAGATCTATTAGGCAGAGTTGAGTCTAAATGCTAATGTAAGTGGGGGAGCATTTCCTAAAAGGTGTCTGGCAGATCTTTTCCTTCAAATGAAAGAAAGTATCCTGGTTATACTTAATCCAAGCAATTGTGGTGTTAAGATTCTTATTTTATCCACTTTGTTATTTGGGATCCATGTAAGTTAACAGCTCTGGTTTTGTTCAGTATATTAAACCTCTGCAATTCCCCCTTGTAGTTGGTTTGCCAGGCACTCCTCAGCCTCATGCACAGGCAGTCCCCAAGGTGTACTGTATTGCATGCCATTCTTCTTGTTTGACACTTGCTCTCATCAGCATTTAAAACTCTGATATGGTGGTAATTAAACCCTGGATACTCTCCAGCTTCTTTTAGTGGCTTAATCATACTTTGTGCTTTTGATGAAATTTAGTACTGAATACCAAGAGCCGTGCTGATTGCTCACAAGCTGTAAAGACAAAGGCAAGCCATTCTAAGCCATCCCACCTTATAGAGTTTTCTATCTTCCCCTGTATTGCGAGGAAATAGCATCTCTTAATCCTTTGTGTGTTGAGTTTTTCTTTGGCCATCGTTCTGCTGCACGCTGAGCTGAATAGAAAAGCTCAGGGGACTCTGTTATCTAAACATCTCAAACGAGACAATTTGAAGCTGTGTGAATTTGGAGTTACAGTGCAGTTCTCTCTGGTTGCCTATGAATAGCCTTTCCGCCAGCAGGGAATTTGATTCTATCTTGAATGATTTTATTCATATGCTTAATAATGTTGGACAGTTTGAATACATGGACTTCTCAGTCCTGCCAATAGATAGTGTTTCTTTGCTAGGTTTCATTTGGACACTAACAACAGAGGGCAGACAGCAAAGATCTTCCCTGCAAATCATATTATGGGGTAGATCCAGCCTTGCCATGAGGAGATATAATCTCCTCAGACAACTTAGAATTTGGAGGTTCATTATACACACTGTGAGATGTGTAGGAGACTGATATAATGCATCCCACTCTTCTTTCAGTGCTGTGTAAGAACAGTCTTTCCTTTGGAAGTGATATAATTAGCCAAAATAGCAAACAGCAAGTTAGCAGTGCCAGCATGGAGTGTGACAGTGCAAGTATAAGCAATTTGGGGTGAGCTGCATTGCAGATGAATCAGCCTTTTCTTTTTTCGCTCTGCGTGACTTCTGCAGAATGAAATGCTTCTCTGGGGTCAGAATGAGTGGAGGGGCCTAATACTTTTCTCTTTGGGTAATCCATTAATACTTATCCTGAGTAAAAATCACAAAATCCAGGGTGTCTAGAGCAGTTGTGATGAGGAGGGTCAAATCCACCAGGAGTATCAAAAACCTCACTCTAAACAGAACACCTCATCAGAGACTTCTGCCCTGGTGGCACAGATGGTAAGCTTTAAACCAATGCAGTATTAATAGTGCCATGGTGTTCCCTGTGGTTGATTTAGAGTAACCCTGTATCTGCAGTCGTTTTAAGGTTCTTTATGTGTCTGGGATATGCACACAGACACGTGCACTCAGTTTTCTCCTTCCACTCAGCAACATTCATTAAGCGTTTCAGTTCTCTTGCTAAATGGACTGTCTCGTCTCTGTGCGTGTCCCATCCATCAGAGTACGGTGTATCAGTTTTGCATAGTTTAGATTCTTCCTTTCAAAGTTAAACAAAAGTCCAAGTGAGGTTTTTTTTAAGTGGGGAAAGCTCTGAAAACAGTCAGAGCTCACAGTCACACCCCCATCCTCTTTATAGGGTTGGTATCTAAACTGTGGGTTTTAAAAGACTTTTGGCTCTGGATGTTGAAATATTTTCATTTCTTTTAACATAAAGCGTGAGGAAGGTTCTGTTCCCAGTTTAGTGTCCTTTTCCAGACATGCCAGTCAAGTGGGGTTTAGAGGGCTCCCTCCCACCCATGACTCTGCCTGAAGGGAAGATGAAGTTGGGAGTACACCTCAGCCTGGGAATAGCTGTTTCCTGCTGGCTGTACCTTCACTGCTAATGAGCTGCTCCAGGATATGATGTGTCCCAGCTCAGCAGGACTCTGTGTTTCTAATGGGGGTCATTAATTGTATTACTGAATGTTTTATTAGTGAATTATTACTGAATGTTTAATGAATTTAATGTTAACTGAAGCAGGGATCTTGTATTTTAGGTGCTGCCCAGACAGCTGGAGGAGCTATTGGGCAGTGAGGGAGGTAGCAGGAATCCTGCTTTTTGCTCCAGGGCCACAGGCCCATGACCACCAGCTGGCTCCTTGGGCAGGACTGGGACAATGACACTGACCCTGCTGTATGGGGGGACCTCTAAATCAAGTATGGACACCACCCATAGGGGTCCCAGGCAGTGAACTGTCCCCAGTCCTGAGTTCAAAGATGAATTACAGGGTTAAGGAACAAAGAATTAAGATTAATGTGTGGCATGATTTTTTTGTCCCTCATCCACCCTGAGAAGCTTTGCAAAACATTTCTCTTTGTCCCCAGATCTGTTTTTTTTCTTCCTTCTGGACCCTGGAGAGCTGGAGCAATGTGCTTTCAGAAGATGACAAACCTTACTACAGCAAAACCCTGCAACCATATCTCTGTTAGTATCATAGTGCTTTTTTAGGTATTATAAGTAAGATTAAAAGAAATGTTTGTCCTGAACAATTTCAATTCTAAGCAAATCAGCCAGTCAGACTATAGAACGTTACAAATGCAGGACCAGAATGTGTATCAATCTGTTAATTGCAAAAGAGAATGAAACCTCCTATATTTATTAAGAGAAAAATCAGCTACTCCTATGCTTAGCTGCTGCTAGAAAAGCATTGTCCCTTCAATCCTGATTCAAATAATGTGTCTTCTGACACAAGATATCATCTCCTTGCTGAGGCCGTAATTATTATTGTAGCCTCTCTTGACCCCAGAAGCTGATAAAAAAAGTCTGAGGAGAGACATTTTCTGTCAGTTGTTCCACTTAAGATGAGAAATTGGTGAGTTAAGCATGACTTTGATGCAGTCCTATGTATTTATGAAGAATTTACAAAGGCCTGTGTCCCTGAACACAGCAGGACTCAAGAAAGCTCACTTAAAAGCTGTCCTCTCTGGCTTTTCCTCAGGCCATGTTGTTAGTGCTTACTTGCTGTTCAAGGCTTTATCTCTTCTGGCTTTTCAGTGCACAGTTTTGCTTTCCTTCCTTTTTGATCATTTCCACTGATCAATGCCTTGTCCTCTGAATGTACATCCTGACATCCTTGGGAAGGTCTCAGTGGAATAATTAGTTCTGTTTGCTAGGGGATTCTAACAGTTTCCTTGCTTTATTTTTGCCTCTCTTCTCTCTGGGCTATACATGTCCATCAGTAGGTTTGTACCACCCAAAGAGAGGTGGGTTTGCCCTGTGTTGGTGCCCGAGCCTCAGAGGTGCCCCTGCAGTCTGGCATTTATGTGCAAGGCAATGGGGACACTTCCCTGCACTTTGGTGTGGAGAGAGGGTACACAGGAGATCACTGTGGGTACAAAGGAGAGTGGGGAGCTTTTGGGGGAGCTCCTTCCCCATGTAAGTGGCAACCTGGCAGAAAGCTAGAAATGTTTTATCTGGAAATGTGGAAGATGCAGAGCTGGAAGTTTGGAGTCAAGGCTTTCCTTCCAGACCGGCAGGTACATCTGTCCAAATCAAGGAATCACAATGTCCAAATCACAAGCCTTATGGAGAAACAGATTTCATCTGCTGGGTGCAAGAGTTTCTGGCTGTGCAGCTGCTGAGCTTCAACTGGCCCCTGGCCACCTCAGGCAGTGATGTAAACGAGACTGGCTTTGGAAGGAGACCAATTAGTGATGCTGAGTGTTAAAGCAAGAGTCAATTTGTGATGTGTGTTTGTACAGTTATGTTTCAGTCTGAGTCCCACAGCTTCTGAAGCACTGGGCATCTTCTTATAATCCCCAGAGTAGCCCTGAATATGGAATGCTTCTGAAGATCTTGCTCTGAATGTCAGTATTGCACTCAAATGGATCTGGGCAGCTACCAGACACTTTTAAGCAAATGAAGTTCATGGTGCTTTGTAGCAATAGATACCAGAATGTTGCTATGGGCCTGATATTTACATCAGAGGTGAGCTCAAAACCAAGCTGTAGTCTCAGAGTCTTCACCCTGCATATGTAAAACACCTTTCCTCGTGGTCTCTTTGCATTCCTAGCACATAAGTGCACTTGTGCAGGCCTGGAGTGCCATCAGTTCTTCAGAAAGGCTCTGTCTCAGATGGCCTCTCACAAAACTTGGGTGGGAAATTAAGAGTATCCTTTGAAACCTCCCATAAGTACCCACTGTGATAAAAGGGGCTTCTGTACTGCACTTGACTTTGCCACAGACAGCAGTGTCATTTCCTATTGCCTTGCCCACCTGAAGCACCTGTGTGTTGGAACAGGGATGAAATTACAGATGGGAGGCCCAAATGTGCCAATACCTCCTGCAGCCCCGTGGCAATGCCTGGAATGGGAGGCACAACAGGAGTACCAGGGCACTGCAGCACCCTAGAGCATGCAATCCAGATGTGAATTGAGGATATTGAATTCAATCAGTGCAGTTAAGCATTTGAGCTCTTTAGTCTGATAATGCTGATAATGAATTCTGATAATTCTAATTCAGCTCTGATCACAAATGATGGTTCTGACCATGCATTGGTGTTTTCATATATTGATTCTAGTTAAAAATCTCTATGGCTGGAGATAAAAAGAAAACTGTCTGTTGCACAATTATAGTACTGTTATTTCTGTTTAGTTTCATGCATGTTGCTGAGCACATGATACATCTCAGATATGAGTTAAAAAAAGAACAATTTTCCTTTGCTAATGGAATAAGTTATTTTAGTATAAAGTACAAGCTAGGAATTGGTGTCTGTTTCCTGTTTGAAGATAAACAAGGTCCATTCAGCAAAATTACACTGTGAGGCAGCTCCTGAAAAGCTACAGAAATGGGAAAATCTGCAGATTCTCTTAATGTAAGTTGCTCTAGATGCATTTGGAATACAGAATCTGCAAGGACAAAAAAGCATTTTGTGGAATAGATGTGCCAGTTCATTGCAAACTCATAAACAGACAAGAACAAGCAAAGATTTTTCAGATAACAGTCTCAACTAAGAACAAGTAATGGGACCAATTAGCCCTTATGATGTAGCTGCCTTTTGACTAATCTGAGCAGCCTGTGGTGGGTGATGATTTAAGGCCTTGTGAGCAGAGCAAGCAAAGGCATGGGCTGCAGAGTTGCAAAGAAGAAAAGTCTAGTAGGGGAGCTCAACCGCAGCACAGAACTTTCCTAATCAGGATGGCAGCAGAGAGATTTTGGGTCTCACTGACACAAAAGCCAAGGCTGGAGGGCTGTGGTCTGGGAAGGTGCTTGAGGAGCGTTGGAGGTCACTGGGAGGGTGCAGAGGCCACTGGGTCGGGCCTTTCAGTGGAGCAGGAGGAGATGGGAGGTGGGAGCCCAGTGACTCTGTGGAGGGTTTTTTCTCTTCTCTGGTGGAAGCAGTGGGAGAATTATCTCTGATTTAACAGGGCTTGAGATACTGAAGAGTGTAAATAGTATCCCATAGCCAAGTCCTAGTGAATAAAGCCAAGTTTGAGAGAAGTCTGTCTCGCTGAATGCTGATCTAGGTTTGAGTGGGGCTGGAACAGGAACCTGCTTCAATTAATTTGCTGAATTATGGCACTTGGAGTTTAGTTTGAGTTTCAGAGAGATTGCTAGTAATTTTTAGGTGAGAAAATTCTGTCCCTTGAAAGGATTTCTGTATTGAGAGAACAGCAGAGACCATGAGGTCTAAATGTGCTGGAAAGTGGGAGAAAGCAGGAGAAAACAAAAGCCCCTAAAATCAGCAGTATGAGGAGAGGAAGCTTTCCAGTGGCACAGGTTGGAGAGGAGCAGAGAGGAAGCCTCACCTTTCTAAGGGATTTGCTAATCCCATGTGGGATGTTGGTGCATTGGTTCTGGTTGCATGTTGTGTGCTGTTCCAGACTTCCTGAACAGTGCCTACTCCAGTACAGAAAATCTCTTTGTCTTCTTTCCTTTTCCTACAAGACTTGTCATTTTCCTCACAAATGTTGTAGGCTGCAATTTAAGGGATTGATGGTAGGAGGATGAATATAATTATAATGGATGTAATTACGGAAAAGATAATCACATAAAAGATTAAAGAGCAGAGTATTATGAAAGATGGCTGAAAAAAGACATTTGCCATAGTTCATGCTTATTTCTGTGTTTAATGTGTTGCCACTTTATGAATGACAGAGATGGGCAAAGTCTTGCTACCCATAACTGGTAAAGTTAATAAGCAAGATGGATGGCTTAGTGTGCATTTAATTAGAAAGGTGGCTGCAATGCATGTTTTGGACAGAGAAAGGGAAATATGGGCAGCACTACTGCTGTAAAGTCAATGGGTATTTATAGCAATCAGAAATAGGAGAATCCTATTCAGGAAGCAGTGAGAAATCAATCTTAAACCACAAAGACTTGAGGTAGAATATCCAGGTGTGGGCAGGTTGACTTTATGCTTGATTTCAGGAAATGCTCAAAGGCACAGGCAGGAAACACTGAACTGTCACTCCTATAATGTCAATAACATGTCTGAAATCCTGGTCTAGATTACTGAACATGTTGTCCAGGAATATTTTAAGAGAAAACTTGTTTTTTTCAAGAATGAAAATTTAGTAAAGCAAAACTTTGGCAGCTGGAGGGATTTCTAGATACAAAGACCTGAAGAGGACATGAGCATCCTTGGCAAGGAAAATACAGATGACAGCCTGTGAAGGGAGAAGGCAGCCCAAAGTAGTGCTTTTCTCTTTCTTCTATTAGAGGGTAATTTTATTCAAAACCAGATTAAAATGGTTTGAAATAGCCTGAGTAGCCTTGGTGATGGGTGAAGGACAGGAGTCTTCCATACTGAAGCCTGAATGCTACTTGACATCCTGTCATCTTCCATCTTTCTGTTCATGGTTTAAATAGCCTAATTGTTGTAGTTTCATTTATGTATTTTACCTTCCTCTTACTATAAAAGAAGTTTAATTCAGCCTTAACAGATTATTTAAAGATTGTTTCTAGGTTTGTATCATATTGGTGCTTTAAAATTATTTCAGAGCTAAAACTTCCTGAAAACTCTCTGCAAGTTCCAGCTGAAACATTTAAGATAAATTACAACCTATTAATGTGAAAAGAAGAATAAATTATGATAAATCCAGCACAAAATTAACACTTTGTGTTGGATGGTGTCTGTGCTCTTCCCTGGCACCTCTGTGCCCTCTTTGCCTTTCTATGGCCCATGTGTTTGCCTGTTTGGCTGAAGGGAGGCTCTGTACTTCTGCAGAACAAGAACTGCTATGCCCAGTGGCTGCTGCCTCAGGTCTTTGGCCTGAAATGGTTTATTTCTATGGCAGTTGTTCACCATGGCAGTAGCTTAAGTTGGCATGAATATTTCCATTAACTCTTTGCTTATATATGTATTGATATTTCACTGATGGGCACCTCTGGCACCTCTGCTGATGTTATGTTGCAAAGCATAGAAGGAAATGGGAGAGAGAACACAGGTGGGCAAGTACCGTCCCTTCATCTTACTCATGAAAACATCAAATTTAAGACCTGTTCCCAACAAGACTGCAAGCATACCTGAATGATCTGCTCTTGTCCTGTCCCTCTTTTCCACCATAACATTGTACTCATTGTTCCAGAGCACACATACCTGTTCAAGACTCATTCAGCTAAAAGAGTTCCCTGCGATTGTTTGTCTCCCAAACAATGTCAAGAACTCTGGAGTTCTGCCAAAGAAAGTAACTCTGGAATGAGAGCAGTGAATACAGCCCTGGAAATTGTCTATTCCTGCTCCCCATGCTCTTAATATATGCAGATTTATTCTCCTCCCCACCACTGAGACAGACTAAGGCCTTTGTAACACCTGAAATGAAAAAGCAAGTGAAAATATTCTGCAGAGGAGCTAACATAAATCATTGCCATGCAGTAGTCTCCATCAAAAGTTCTGAAAGTACAGTTGTCTTTAAGGTCAGGAATATCCAACAGTAATTTTATCACATCCAAAAGCATACAAAGGAAGAGGATGTTCATGACAGCCAGTGGAGGAGGGAACGTGGGATGCCTTTGACTACCCATGTGTTCTTTTGTTGTGTGTTCTCCTGGAGCCCTGGCTACTGCAGAGGAGTCACTGAGTGATCCTTGTAGCAAGGGGAACTGGAGAGATCCAAGGGTGTTGAAAGTGTCTTTTCACCTGAACAGAGTGGAAGAGCAAAGGAGAGACTTTTGGGTTTCTTTCCAAGACAAGTGCAGTTCACAAAAGGCTCTATGCATGCGTGAAGGGGGTTGGAGTGCTCATGAGGGACAGATGTAGATGGAAGCGAGTTCAAGAGCAATCCAGCACCTGAGCTGAGGGAGCTACATCTGTTTACTGCTCCCAGGGCACGTGGGAGCTCAGCTGATGTGAGCAAACCACCTTCAGCTCAGCAGGGAGGGTTTGAATAACAGAAACAAAACTGAAGACATCCAGGTGGAACACTGGGATTCAAAAGCTTCAGCCTGTAGGTCAGGTGCTGCTCTTTCTGTGCCAGAGAGCCTGAAAGGAAGGAAGATTGTTTGGAATCACTGCGATTGCTGTGGTTGCACATGAGCACCATGGGGCTGAGATGATGTGGCTGATCCTTGGGCACTCTGTCCCTGGGGCTGAGGGCAAAGGAACTAAAGCAAAGGGAGCTTTGCCCCTAAAACAAATAGAATTAGTGATAATGGTCTAAACTCTTGGGCTTGCTGAACAATCATGGTGGTTGGCTCCTCTGCTGGGCTGCCGTGTGTATGTGAGGGCTTGGGGCTGTATTTTTGCCACTGGCCTGTGGATGCTTTTCTATTTGAGATTTGCCTCTAAGGGACAATTCTTATAATAATGTTTCCTGCTGGCTTTGTGCCCATGTTCTTCTTTTATACATGCAGTTCTACACCTACAAAGCACAAACAACAGAATAATACATTTTTCAGTTCTATCGGGGCACAGTCTTATGACATGAATTGTTTTCCTAAGGAGGTTTTAGGTAGATTACTGGTTTTTATAAATTATTATTTTTCTGCAGATGTGGGCTTAAATTGCTTTTCTTGCGGATTATGAATCTTGTGAATTGTTTCAATGATGCTTTTAGGAAAATAAATAGATAAAAAAGAAATAAGAATTGTTTGTTTCAAGGCTTTATAGCTATTTTCTTGTTTCTGGGAACACACAGGCAGCTGGCTGATGTTTTCTTCCTTTTTTTTTTTTCCAAAGCTAGTGAGAGGTAGTCCAGCACATACTGCAAAGATGAAATCGATTTGTTGTGTGCAGAGCTTAAATACAAATACTGTAATTAAAAATTATGACCTACCTGGAAAGCTGAAACAGAGCTGTATGTTATTACTGAGGTGTGGCACTTCAGTGCAGTGTTTCAGTAGTGACACTCCAGACCATCCAGGGGAATTCTAAGGATGGGGAGCACACTAACCTTGACTTTGGCTTGTCTCGACAGGCCAGCTACAGAGGACCATGGGCTTCAGGTTGCTGTCTCCCCTGATGTTTCAAAACGTGTTGGAAATATGAGCATTTAAAATAGCTCCTTTTAATAATGCAGGCACTGCCCTAAGAGCGTTCAGTGTCCAGTCCCCAGCGAGCCAATTCCCACTGGCAACTTCTTCACAGTGTGTATTCAAAATCACTTTCAGGAATCTTTTCCAAAGGCTTTTCTATGAGTTTGCCCTTTGTGCAGTGTCTGTGGTTACTCCAGAGGTGTGACTGGATAGGAATAAATCTTGTGGCATTTCCCTTGTCCAGGAGCAGAAGTGACCCAGAGCCTCACAGGGAATGCATGACCTGCAGTGTAAGGAAGTACAACAGCATTGTTGTCCTCGGCTGGCAGCTGCAGAGCTCAGGCCCAAAATCTCTGAGGGTCAAAGAATTTAGGAGTGTCAATGGGTGTTTGCTCTTCAATATTATTTGGTGGGATTTTTTGCAAGCACTTAAAAGAACTCTCCTACGTGAGCTGAAACTGTTGTATGTGTTTGCCTTTTTGGAAATTTTCAGCCTCACAGCTGGAATACAACTGACTAATAACTAACTTCAGTAGAAGGGGCCTGAAACCTTCCCAATGATCACAGGGATAAGCAGAGCAGCAGTTGATCTGATGAGGTGATTAAGAATCAAGCATCCATGACAAATAGCCCTTCAGAGGAAGTTAGCTTTTGTGGGAGCAACTTGAGCTGACCCTGAGGTAGAATAATTATGCTGAAATGACATGAATTGCCCAGCACACTTACATATATTTTAGTTTCTTGCCCTTCTGATTGTAATTGGGTGCCTCTACCAGATCAGAAGCTGTTTTAACTCATTTGGAAATAAAATTACTGTGCCTACTGTGCTGTGTAAAGTTTAGGAAAACCTTAATGAAACAAATTCTGTCAAGGGAGGCTGCTTTACTGTCCCAAAGTACTTAGTTTAAATCAAATGGATATGGATTTCTAACTTCAATTTATTCTATGTATTGTGTGAAATCTCTTTGTGAGTAACCATTGATTCAAATAGCACTGAATATTGTAGTGCTGGGAATTCAGTTTTTCTCATCTGAGACCTCTCTCTTTATACAGGTCCCTGCCACCAGGACTCACCTCAGCAATCTTTTATTTTCATTTACCTTCCAAAGCATTAAACCTGATTTCTTTATTGTACCTACTCACTCGGGGTTTGTCAGTGAACTGAGTTTGTTACAGAACTTCAGGACCTGAGCTCTTTCCCTGGGAGAATATTGCATCAAACCCAAGAAAAATGCTCACAAACTTTGGTCTTTCTCCTCCCTCACAGCCCTGTCCCTACAGATTGCACAACCTTGAGGCAAAACATTCAGGAAGGGATGGGAGAAACCAGGAAGGCACTGGGGAGAATTGAAATGATGACAGAAAGTCAGAGAGGAAGCTCTCAAAAAGAGGTAACAGGCCTCTGGGAGAAAAGAACAGCAATGATTAAACTTTAAAAAATAAAATTTGATATTTGAAACTCATAAATCAACAGTGACATTGAATCCTTTGTGTATTCAACTTCAATAAAATTCCACAGATTCAGAGACTAAAGATGGAGTATTTGACAGTATCTCACAGATTTCTGTCAGTCACGTTACCTGTTCTCAAAGCAGACACATGCTGCAAATTTTAACGGCACTGCAGATTATCCATAGGTACTGGGCCTAAAACTCCCATGTCGCACTTCTCTCTGTTTTTTACCCCTGCCCTGAGAAATGTGTTGCAGGGAGGTTATTCATACTTAGTTTCTACCCAAAGAGGCTTTGGAGAGCTGGTGGAACCGGTGAAGTTGGATTCTAGTAGGTGGAGACTTCTTGAACTGCTTAGCATCCTCAGATTCAGCAGCAGCTCTGGCAGAGGGGGGAGGTGGAATTAGCATTAAACCATTTTAAATTGTGGCACTTAACTCGACTAACTACAATTATAGTAAAATGCCTTCTAAAGTGTCTGATTATATCTTACAGTCAGAAGTTCTAAATAAAATGGATAAACATACATTAAGAAGGAAAACAAGAGTGAGTGTTAAATACAGAAAACGGGAGAGATTGCTAAGGATAATTATTATATGCAACACCCTGCATGAGGTGTTAGTGTTTTGTTGATTCTTTGGTGTTATATATTTAGAAAAGGCGGCTGAACTGTCACCTTTGTAACCAAATTGCTTATCACCGAGTGCATTAAGTAGGAAACAGATCGCTTATGTTGCATTTACATGGTTAATCTGTCTACCACATTCGGAGTTTCTCCCTACTCAGTCGGTGGAAGATTAGAGCCTTTTTTTCATAATTGCTTTGTTAAACCACTTCACTGAAATTAGCATTTAAATAAGGGTAAATTGAGCACTGAACTGAATTTCCATAAAAATGCGATAAACCCCAAGCCTATACAAGGTCTATATGCGAGGTAGCTGCAGCATGTGTAGGGTTTGTGACGAGCATGAAAGCAGCCAGGGCACAGCTGCCTTCTGGGACTGGGGCAGCATCTATGTGTGCTGGATGGTTTGTAGGACAGGGAGTTCTGATTTACCGGGCATCTCTAAATAGCACAAAATATCAAGATGTGTGGAAGGCTCTTTTTGGTTTGCTAAAATGTTCATGTATGTGCAGCCTCAATCTGAGATTCGACTCATTTCAGGTGCAGTGATGAATAAATATGAGGAAGAAAGGGAGTTTATCACAGGAGACTCCTTCAGATTTCCGTCCTTTTTTCAACCTTCCAAATGGCAAGAACCGAGTGAGAGAGTGATTTGTACCTCAGAGGCATTTGGCCATCCTTTAGGGTCAGTGCTTAACACCCTGTGTGACCAGGACTTGCCAGAAGCACTCTGAGATTTCATTCCCATTCATTGCCTTGGCTTTCAAAAGAACCTCGGGAGCCAAGTGTGTGGATGCAAAGGCTGAGCTCCCTGCAGGTCACCTTTGGTTTTATTTTGGTGGAAAGCCCAGGCCAGCATCAATGTGCTTATTCTGATTTTAGGATAAGGGACTATCCTAAAATCAGAGCGACCTAGCAGAGTGTTCCAGGAGGACTATTCTCTCCAGGAGAAGAATATTTGATTCCTGTGTTGGGCTGGTTCTTTGAACATTGTAAAAGGCACAGCCTTGTAGTGTAATTTGGGGTAATGGCATAGCCCCTTAAGAAAGGGGGCTTTATATCTATCCCTTCCAGATACTTGAGAGCTATCCTTCTCTTAAGATGTGGCAGAAGGGGAACATGGTGCAAAGAAGATGGAAGGAAGTTTAGGTAATGTGATGACAAAAGTCAGAGAGAGGAGTCCGTGTGAGTATGGAAGGAGGAGAAAAAAGAGAGGACATGAGGGCTGGGGAAGAGACTCCTGCATTGGCCAGGAATTGAATTTTTGTATGCCTGGCATTTGAAGTCCACCCATCACTAGCTTATAACTGAAGGGATTGTAGTTAAACTTGATCTGCATTATTATATCACAGCCTTAATTTTGGTGATTATTAAGACACAACCTTAAAATTTGCTTATTCTGTCTGTGTGTTGGCATATCTGGCATGGTAGATGTGTTTGGGTTATGATGGGCATGAGTTTGTGTGACTGTATATATACATACATGTCATATGTGTACATATTAAGACCATTTTAGTTGGTCTATTTTGCCACTTATTGTTTTAAACAAAAGGTTGGAGGGACCCAAAGTAACAGTGTATAGATGTGATCACTCACTTCTGATGCTTTATACCTAAATTCTGGTATATGTTGAGGTCTGTACCTGTAAGGAGGAGAGCAAGGAGCCCTTTCTAGTTCAACAGCATAAGAAGGCTGAAAATGGAAATATGGTTTTTATGATGCAATGCTGGAAGCAAATGGAAACAAACATAAAAAATCCACCACATGGCAGTGTCTACACCACTTCGATATTTTTTCCTCCAAGTTTGCATCATGGCTTTGTTCAAAGGCCAGGGGAAGCTCATTTCTAGTGTTGGCTGTTTTCAGGCTGGGGACAGGATCTCACCCTGAAGCAACTATTGAGCTGGCTAGATACAAAACTGAGGGCATACATAGGTCACCCAGGCTGGTTTCTTAGAAGAGAAATTTATTAATTGTTAACACTGTAGTCATTAAAAAACATAAAGTGTACTGCTAATGAAGAATGAATTTAAGGAAATGCATAACTGCAAACAGTGGAAGTGTTTCCTGTTGACATTCACAAGTGGTCACCTGGGTATTTGTGAAATGATGGTGAGTCTGTGTTTCCTTTTTGTTTTATGAATATCCTAATATTTAGGTTAATACATACAATTACTTTGGAATAATTAGATGCAGTTCTACTGACTTCAAGTAATTGCTGATTTGGGGATTCACTGGACTCACTGTAAAGAACACCAATAAAATGGTTCCTCAAACACTGAACTCCAGAGCTGCCTGAAAGAGAAGCAAGTGGGGGTGATGGTGAAGGGCTACACACTGCAAAAGGAGCATGAAATGCTCCTTATCTTTGTGGGCTGAATTTACTAGTTTGTTACATGTGTAGGCTGTGTTTATAAATGTGAATAGATATTTCTCTTTTATAATGGAATGAGAAGAGAGGAGAATGTGCCATGAATGCTTTTAGAGACTAATCAATTCATTAGAAATTCTTTACGTAGAGGTTGTTTTCTAACTCAGGATGCTAAGCCAGCTCTTCTGCTTGAATCTCCCAATCTTTTGGGCAGCATCAGCCTTGGTAAGAAATATTTTTTCTTTTTGGCTTTTCAAACACCATAGGTTGTGCAGTGCTGCCAAGAAACTTTCAGGATTAGATGAAGCAGCAACTCCAGACCTAGTGGGCACTATGGAGTAGAATTCAGGTACATGGCATTTTTGTTGGTTTTCAAAACCTCTTATCCTCAGAGAAGTGTCCTTTTTGCCATGGAGCTGAAATGTGGAGGAGAACAAAACCTCAGCTGTCTTTGCCTTTCAGCCAAATGGACAACAGACTCGCTCTTGTCTCAAAACAAAGGGGGCTAGAAGCACCAGTGTAAGGTTTTTTAAAAATTTCCACTCTGGTGAAACACCTGATATCATGAAAGGTCTGCATTCAAACTGTGTACACTTGGGGGTTTTGCTCAGAGGAAATACTTGCCCAGGGCGTGGATGTTACCTTCCACAAACATGTGAAAGGCTATTTTAAATTGACCTATATTCCATTTTATTTAGCTATTTTTTACTAGGATTTCAGAAAAGAGCTGAACTTGTTTTTACTGTTACTGTGTAGGTCTCTCTCTCTTTTTTTTTTT
>VZTN01004277.1:141721-412073 GCA_013400515.1 Erpornis zantholeuca
TTTTTAATATAACTTCCTCTGGTTAGTTTTCCTATTCCACCATTTCCCTATACAGTGCAGTTGTTGAACACCTGTCCCTTCAGCCCCATACACTGATGAAAGGAAGCAGCAGCAGGACCCCTCATAACATGGTGAAGAACATGGTACAGCTGTGTGGGCTCACACCAGGGGCTGTGCAGCACAGTCCTTGCTCAAGCAGTGTCTTTGTACAGGAGGAAGGAGCTGGGATCTGTCTGTAAGGAGCCAGACTACAAGGAAATGTAGGTCTCTCCAATGACCTTCAGTTACAGGACCTTCACTTAGAGATGGGATTGAACTCTTGACAGAATTCCCCAAAGAATCTGGTTTATGTTAATCTATTTAGTAATCTCTCTGTTGACCTGTATTTGCTCCTGGCCTCCAAACATCCTGGGGCAATTAACTCCACAGCATAATGATGTGTTATGTGCAAAAACCATGACCAAGGGGAAGGAGCATCAGAAGCTGAAACTGATAAAAAGCCTGAATAATGCAGGTATCAGCTGTATGAAACCTTTGAAGATCTGCTTATTTGACTCCAGATTGGATCACAATTCTGCTCTCACTCTGATTTTTATGCTAGTCTGGCACTGCCATTTTTAGGTGAGATCAAAATTAGGCCAAAATACTTCTAACAGAAGGCAATATCTGATGTTTCTAATTAAAAAAACCCAAATCTGCTCTTAATGAGAAATAACCCAGTGCTTAAGAGAGATGGCTTCTTGTAAAATTTAAGGAACATCTGAAATCTGTGAAAATAGTCAAGCTCGTGTTATTTCCCTCTCATATAGGTACCCGTGTGTTTAATTAGGAATAACATTGAAGTCTTGGAGTGCTGCAGTTGTGATAAGAATTGATGTAATAGGCTTTGATACTGTTTAAAGAAATTCACTTAATAATTAAGGTGTTTGCTGATATCAGTCATGCAGCACATTCAGAGTCAATTACTGCATTCTACATATTTGATTTAGACAAAAACAAGTGTATGTCTTTGCTTTAATCCCTTGTTCCATAGACAAAGGATATGGGGTGTCTGACCAGAGAGGGAAGGGTGGGAGACAAGAAATGGCAGCCCAAATTATGCTAATTTAAACACAGTATCTGGTCGTCCTGTTGGCATTGTGCTTTCATATAGCAACTGCTTTCTGCAAGGTTATTTTAGTCTTTTTTCCCATGTGAATGAATTGCAGTCAGAAACTTCAGATTGTTTGCAGATTTTATTCCCTTTAAGTAAGGGTCTTCAAAACGAGCTAAAGCCATCTCAGTGGGTATAAAACATCAGAGTACCACTGCGGTGAGTGGAGATAACACACTTCCGTTTATCAGGATGTAACACCTTCATTTTTGGTAATTTATTCAGTTTTACACCTTGTCACACATTACTGTTTTATACAAGGTGAAGGTTTTCCACACATTTTCTCCTCAGTTTGAGAACCAGCATTTGCTGATGCTGCCTTGCTGCTGTGTCTTACCTCAAACCCCATGCACATTTTTATCTCTTTCCATCCAGCATCTGTCTTCCCTTGCCTTTGTCCCCACTCCCAAATTCCAAACCCAGGCTGTGTTTAGTTTGTTGTTCAAGCTGAAAACGTGAGCTCTGGTATCCACAAGACCCATCAGTGCTGGCTGCAGCAGGCAGGTTAAGGCTGGTGCTGTGCTGGGGCAGGAATGTGACTGTTGGATCCCTCACCCAGGAGTGAGGGCACAGCAGGAGCTCTGCTCTCTGCTGCTCCAGTCTTAGTGGACAAGATCCCTTGGTAACATAGCAGAAACAGATCTGCAGGGGATTTCCTACTCTAGGCAAGCAGCAGTGACACCTTACAGTGAGT
Organism: Erpornis zantholeuca; assembly: GCA_013400515.1. Lineage (NCBI taxonomy): Eukaryota > Metazoa > Chordata > Aves > Passeriformes > Timaliidae > Erpornis > Erpornis zantholeuca. The sequence continues at coordinate 143,569 of VZTN01004277.1, forward strand.
ACCCACAGCCCCCAGGAGTGGTGGGAGACAGAGGCAAAGGTGATGCCAAAGTGAGCACCCAATAATTGCTTCCTAAAAGTGTGTGTTGTGTGCACATCCTGCCACTGTAAAATACTGAGTTGCATATCTTGTAACTGCTGGCTAATGAGTCTCTTGACCTCCCACTGTCATGCTAATGCGACTGCACACTTGGAACCCTCATGAGCCAATAAATTACTCTTTTTCTTAATACCCTTTTACAGATTGCTGCTATCTCTGCAATGGAGACTACCTATCTCATTAATTTGTAATTGTGCTGAAATATTGGAGCCTTGAAAGTGGCATGTGAACTGAAAAAGAAATTCAGTAGATTTTGCTGCTGCCAAAAGGCTGTATAAAGTCAGTTAAGCTATATATTACTGTAGATAAGGAAATTGTTTTATACTTCGGGCTCTGGTATTGCTTGGATCCTTCTTTATATAACTTGGATAAATGTAAGGGTAAGTGCAATGAGGATGTGGGGTTGCATGTGTGAAATACATAAACACACACACTGTAAAATCTACAGTACAAGAAGTTTCTCATGGCAGTACATGGAAGCAATGCTGTTTCCTCTCATAGAGCTTGATATGTGTGAAGATAGTCCCAGGTGAACTTTTCTCAGGAATTCTTATATTTTAGTAACATGTGGCTTGTGAAACAAAGATCCAGTGCAGAGGCTCTTACAAGCATAGGAAACATTGTCAGCTTTTCAGTTGGATTAAATACCTATAGACATAGGATCCGAATATATAATGCTATACTGCTTTAAGAAATCCTTTTGCAAGAATTCACCAGGAAACCTATGTGCTTTTTTTTAAGGGTAAAACATGCAGTTTTGGGAACGTGACATAGAAGAGGGTGAATCATGTAGGAAAACTGTGGTTTTGGGACACATGTAGTTTTGTTGTAGCAAGCACTAATGCATGATCTCTGCTTGCTCAGTGCACATTTCTGAATAGCACTTTTCAAAGGAAGCAAATGCTCATTTCTCCCCAAAGCGGAGGGAGGGAGGCAAAGGACATCCCCTGAACCAGGGTGGGAGAGCAGCTGCAGAGCAGGCTCTTGGCCAGGGGCTGCAGAGCCCCTGTACTGCCTATTCACACAGATTCTGGCAGGTTTAAATTTGATTGTGGGTTTGGGGTTTTTTAGTAATAAACCCAGCAAGATACATTTTGTGAATAATGCAGTAGATTGTGATTGAATAAACGCCCCCACCATCAGACTTGTGTGCCTGTTCACCACTTGCTTTGGTTTAACTTTTATCACTGAGATTTTTTTTTTGTGGGGACAGAAAAGAATGGAAGACATTATAGGTTTTTTTGATGGTATTAAACTACTTGTGTGTCAGTGCAGAAGTTTGGGTTGTCAGGAGAGCCAGAGCATGAGCTATCAGAACAAGTAAAGGGGGATGATCTACTTATGTCTGAACATTTTTTTGTTTGGTTCCTCTTTCAAGTGTTAGGAATAGTGTTCCTTCAACTCTTGCACACTTTTTTAGACATAGAGAAATCTGTCAACTATTCCCACAATTTTTTAACAAGTCTGAAAATATTCAAAGTCACCACTTGAAAATATTTTAAGGTATTTTTACCTTTGTCTAATTTGAATCTGGGAAATTTTTTTTAATGAAAAGTGAATAAATTTTATGCTGGAGAGAGCAAACATCCCTTTACTTTTTTGGCATTGGTCCTAAATTGCAAAGCTCCAAAAGTGAAGGATAAAAGAAATGCAGTGAATTAATGATGGAACTGTGTGTGGTGCCATCTACAACAGGGCCAAATGTGGCCATGTGCTGAACTTTCAAAGGAAAAAAAAAAAAATCAAAGCCTCCTCCAGTTTCAATCTGATCCAGTATCCTTGAAGCAAAGTCTCCCACTGACAGGGAAGAAAACTGGGATGGACCCTTAGGCACATCAGATGTGACTGCACTCACAAAATCTCAGGCATGAGAGAGAACCAGTTTAATGGCACATCTAATGTTCTCTCAATTTCAGAATGCTTATTTTTAATTCTGTTAGTACTGGTTGAAAGCAATCCAACAGGCAAATGTCCTTTTATAGCAAACAGCTGATTAAACATGAATTTTTGCTCAGATGATGGTACATATCACCGTGTCAGTTGTTTGCTTGTGTTTGAAATGATAGTAAATAATCATAGTGGTATTTCCTACTGGATATAAAATAAAATCTATTGCCCCAGAATTACTTTTAGCAGAGTAAAAATGAATCCCAAATACAACATTCTCCACAGCTTACAGTTATTTGCCACCCACTAACAGGTTATTATTATCCAGACATGTCTGCATTATGCTATTGAACTGTCCTTCTTCCTCCTTCCTGGGATAAATCCACTTACACTGGTGGTTAATTGCTCACAGCACCATGACTGTTATGCAGGAGATACAGAGCTGGCTAATGCTGAGATTGTTGATGGCTGGCCTTGCTGCATGAGGAAGGGTTGCATCCAGACAAGTACTCAAGAACAGCTTTTGAATATTTAAACCAGCAAGAACTTGTTCTGAATTCCAGTTTTACCTGCCCTTGCATGGAAACCAGTTAGTGTCTGGCAATGAGATATTGCAGAGGGTCTGCCATACGCAATTTCATTTTTACTGTACTGGGGCTTTAATGATTTTCTGGCAGATGTTATTCTGTTATTTAAAACAGCTCTGTACATGACTAAGAAAGTGTCCATGAGTATGGACAGGGACAGTACTGCTGAAGGACAGGGCCAGATTTCATTCCCAAGATAATTATTTTATGCCAGCTGACTCTCACAACGAACTCATTTAAATGGCTTGGGTCAAATTGCACACATTTCATAAGGTTAAATTGCAAATTGCTTCTGAGGTTCCCCAAAATCCCTAAGTTTCCTCTGAGTATTCAGTTAATTTCATGTATTATAACCTAGCTGGGAGCAGGGGGAGGAGAGGAGAAGGTTACCTCTTGCTGCATTCTGTTGAGTGCAATTCCCGAGCTGTACCGAGCTCAGCCAGAGCAGCTGGGTGGCAGCACTAATCTACGGCTCTGTCTCCGCTCATTGGCAGTGGTGCAGCCCCGTGGCCGCACGCTGGCAGCTGCCTTTCATCTCCCCGAGTGCTCTGCCTTCACAAAATTGTTAACAGCATCCCTGCCTTTGACAGTTGTATCTACACAAGTTTATTGAACTTCAGTCAAACGCAGTGAAGACGCTCTGGTGTCGCTGCTTGACCTCAGCTCTGTTGTCTAGCAGGCGAAGTAAAATCTCTGGGCTACTAGTCTTTCATTGCTCCACATGAATTGAGTGAAGGAAGGAGTATTTCTTTACGGACTGCAGATCAGCTCAAGTCTGATTTAAAGGTTGTCAGATTGATTTCAGGCTAGTGATAATGCTTTTTAATGTGAGATCTTGCTCTGCATGCCTGCTTTTTTGTTGATCTGTGTTCAAATATTTGCCTGAATCTGAAAAATAACCATCTTGTCCATCTTTCCTCTCAGTGGTGCAGAAAACCTTAACATCAGAGGCTCTGATTTAATGAAGTATTTTGATATAATGAAGTATATCATGAAGTTCCAGAGGAACTTCAATGTATGGCAAAATGCTTTGCTGAATTAGGGCCTCCAGCATCAGTTTTACAAAAGTAAGGTGCTACAGGGACTGGAGCAATGGAGAAGATGGACCTGCTTTGTGTCTTACTGAATTTTCTTGATTGAAACAAGTGAGTTTTTGTCAGTTCTGTAAGCTAATTACATCTTCTTCTTAATTGGTACAGACTCCTTTACCAAGAGGTTGATGGCATGGAACAACATGTGAATCCTGCTTTTGAGTACAGTGGGTATGTTATGTTTCCAGTGCTTCTGGAAATCTGGCCACCTATTCTGGTGTATTTTGCCAGCACTGAAGTAAGAAGAAAATTTAATTAACGGTGTTAAAAATAATGTACAGTTAGGGCAGAGTGAAACTTTTTGGAAGAAACTTCTGTAAAACACTACAATTCAATTTAAGCAGAAGTTTAATGGGCATTTTCGTAGGATTAGGTGGCTTTTCAAAGCCTTTTCTAAAGACCATTGCAATTCCATCTTCTGAGCAGGTAAAATGATAATACATGCCTATTTGATCTGAATCCATAGAATTGGAATAAATACATAGTAAGAGAAAATGCTAGTAATACTGCTGCTCCTTGACTTAGCCAATTGTATTCTTTAAGCAAATTCTTTTCAGGGGCTCTGAAACCCAAGTGGGGGAGTCAAGTTTTGCTGCTCCTGTGCACACAATTGAGGAGCATTGTCCCCATAAGTGATCCTACCGAAGCTCCAGTAGGAAAGAATTCCTTCATGAATAATAAGGAATATGGAAAAAGCTTCATACTGGGGCCAAACATTCTGATTGTAAGTTTCATGTTCTTCTGAAAGGTAAGAAATATGGGAGGGGAATCTTTGTCCTCTTTGTGCCTTCACATGGTACAGGAAGACCACAGGTAAGTGGTGGAGTCACCATCCCTGGAGGTGTTCCAGAAAAGCCTGGATGTGGCACTCAGTGCCATGGTGTGGTTGACAAGGTGGTGTTGGGTCATAGGTTGGACTCCATAACCTCAAAGGTGTTTTCCAACCTAATTCATTCTGTGATTCTATGAAATGCAGGACCCCAACACTCCGATTTTCTCTGCCTCTTTTGTGAATGGTCCTAGTACTTCTCAAAGACTCCTAGTAATATAATAATAAAAATACCCTTCCCTCTGCCTTCTGCTACAGTGCAAACTGATCTCAGAGGCACTGGGAGGGGATGGACATCTTTTAAACTAAAATGCTTAGTACTCTGTGTGCTGTGCACTGCCAGGCTTAGGAGAAGCAATGCCTCTCTGTGTCCTGCTGTGTGAGGCAATGACGTACTCTGCCGTGTGCTCTGCAGGGATCGTGGCATTAATATCAGTATTTTAGTGAACTAGATGAATATTTCAGTCTTATAAATTCTTCAAAGCTATGCAGGGAGTGCTCAGTGACACTCTGATGTCAGTCATTAGGTGACTGCAGTAAAGATCAGGGGGCTCAGAACTTTCAAGCAGGCAATGTGTGCCCCTCAGGACAGGCTGGGAGGGGCAGAGGCACCCTGGAAATGTAGGCCAGAGGGAGAGGGAGCTTCTCCTGCCAGGGAGATGCCCTGGGGTGTGAGCTGTAACTGCAAGGACTGCTGGCTGAGAAATAAGGATTAGAAGCAGCAAGTTTTTGCACAGCAGGAGACAGGCCAGGGCTGAAGCAAGATAAGGGCAGGAATTTGAATGCAGAGCAAAGTGTAATTCAGGGCTGTGAGGGAAGCAGGGGGGGGAAGTTGCTGATGAACAGCAACTTAGCTCTGCTTCAGATGCCATAAGGAAAAGGGAAAAGGCTGAGCTGTGTGAAAAGAGATGCCACAGCTCCAGAGGCCTGGTGTGTTGTAACAGGACATGTCCCTTAGATACAAAAGCAACGGGACTTCTGTCAAAAATTAATTGGCACAGCACTTTTTTTTTTGAGATGTATCATATGAAAATGCTTAATATTCTGGTGGAGTCTATACTTAGAGAAGAGATGTTTCTTCTCCTATTTGCCAGAGGGACTGGGTAAAGATACAGAACCTGCCTCAGTTGCTCCTTGTTAGGCTCCTCCAACTACAAACAAGTTGCTTTTCCCAATTATTAAAAAATTTCATTTTTGATTTTGTATAACACTTTCATGCTTTTTATGTACATAGTTATGTTTAAATATTTCTGGTTTAGGGAAGCTGGAGACTGACCTTAAAAAAATTAATTGAATTTTCTTCCTTGTAGCTATTTCTGTTGGTATTGTAAGAGCTTGACTATGTCTTCTGTTACAGTAGGGAACATGCTCTTGTTACACCTCTGCCTCTCAACAGAGCAATTTAGAACAGGTAGCTAAAGTGATAATTTCCCTTAAGATCGTTGGTGAACATAACAAAAATACAGGGGTGGCAGGTGTAGAGAAAGAGAGAGAAAAGGGGCAGCCATGCAGGTAGGAAGGCAGGATGCTGCCAAGGCTCTGAAGAGCTGTAGCCCAACTTTAACTTTTACAGTGTATGTCTTTGGAAAGAAATCAGGTGAGGTGTTTAACACCAGGGTATAGCACCCAGGAGGTTTGCAAAGAAGTATCTTTTGAGGAATCTGATCATATAGAACTGCCTGGGTTTGCCTCACTCGGTTCTTTTGGAGTTTTCAAATGGTAAAAGTAAAGGCCCTGTTTTTTCCTGTAGCAGGGGAATCCTAGAGGGAATGGGCTGTTGAAACGATGTAAACTATAAACCTGCCAGCAGGAAGACTTGTTTTTATAAACATTATGGTGGTACATATGGATGAGATACTGCAGTACTACAAAAAATTGTTCTGCTGCACAAAAATGACAAGAAGATCTATGAGGAGACTGAAACACCATTTCCCAGGACTCTAGAAAAATGTCTAAAATGCCTAAATGTCTAGAAAACCATATAGTATTTGACAAGTCATGCAGATTGATTTGGAGTTTGAATTCTTTCCTAAATGAAGAATTTTATTGTTGATCAGTAAACTTTACAGACATGGTATTTTAATTTATCTCTATGTATCTTTGTGCCCTAGACGAGGCTTAACTTCATCTTGTTCTTGATACCAATTAATGAATTGTTCACTCTATGGCAGTGGCTCACTAGAAAGTGGTTAGCTGCACTTGCACAGCTCACAAGACAATCTGTTGCCTTGAAAGTCAGATAACAACTCCTTCACTAATAGATGATAACACCTGTCCATGCAATGTGCAGATTGTTAGATGCCACTGAGTAGTGGTACTTAAGTTTTTACACCTCTTTTTGCTAGGGAGAAAAAAAAAGTCCAAATGATGAGATGAAAAACAACAAAAGGACAAAATCCTTATGCTCTTACAATGGGTTTGGAAAGTATTGTCTTGCTGGGGGTTTTAATAAAAACGGTGTTTTCCGATCTACTGTAGATTTTAATTGCTCTGAAAACAAATGTGTTGTGCCAGCTTGTAGACAGAGTATTTCATCAAAGTGCAACCAAGCCCTATAGCTCAGCATATGGATAGTCATTACCTTTGGAGGCTCACAGCCACCTGTGGCCACCTGCTTTCTCTCAGCAATATGCCACAGTACCTGGGGCTGCTAGTTTTGTTCTCAAAATAATTTATTTATGTTTTGTTAGGCTCTTCTCCTAATTTTGTTAACACAGTTAGGGCAATTAAATGGAAGAAACAGAATATGATTCATTAATAATGCCAGATACATGGCAGTCTGTAAACAGGATCGATTGCATATTTAACTGATGCAAATCACTGAGTTAAATCCATCTCTACTAAAGTTACCTCTGACTTTCTTTTATCTCTGCTTAATACATTATCAAGACTTTTTTTTTCCTTTTATGAAGAGCAGTTACCCTCCAAGCTAGTGACTTTCTTGCCTGGGTAGCAATCCTGCCACAGAAGTGTACTGCATGAGACTGAGCACTGCAAGTAATTTATGGCACTCTCACCGTTGGACTTGCACACAAGCATGATCTTTTCCCTCTCTGTGCAAGAGGGGGAAGCATTCCCTTCCATGGGCTGGCAGACCCTGAACATTGTCCACTTACTGTAACATGAAGACTCCTATTAACTGTTGTTTCTCATTCAGCACTAAATGTTCTGGCTCTGAGTGTTAAATTATCTGTAGCTAATGACAGATGATTCTCACGTGTTTAAGAGAACAGTTGGAAATCCAAATTTTATTTTCAGTCTGATCAGGGAAGCTTTAGGTGCTGGAGTCATACTAGTTGCTGATAGCCAGCTAGTTAGGTCTGAAGACATCTTTCAAATAGAGAAGAGGGACTTTCACCACAGACCTCTGAGCTTACCATCATTCTTGCTTCAGGGATGTGAAGGATGCTGCAGTTTTTGCAGACTCTTGTGCTGTTGGTGATGGTGCCCCAAGATCCTGCCTGTTGTTTGCAGCACTTGTGCTGTGGTGTGTGAATTCCTGCTGCAGAAAACCCCTTGTTTTCTCAAGCAGAGACAGGGAGTATGCTTAAACTCTTTGAACTGGAGCACCTGTCTATGCAAGTATACTGCTTTGCATGATCAGATTCTGCTTTTAGGCAGTTTTCTCCCTAAGTGAATGTTACTGTCTCTAGATCTCACATTGATGAGTGCTCAGCTGCTGGGATTAAGCTTTTTAACTGTTTATCCCTTGAGCACAACTCAGACTGGGGACACCAAATGGCAGTTCCTCCTCTGGCACCATCTTTCCATTCAGTGTGGTAGACAGGGGGATCCCGGGAATCATCTGATCCGCCAGCCTCTACTCCCTCCATTGGCTGCCCTCCTGGCTTTTCGGTTTTTAATTTTCCTCGTGGAATGTGCACAGACATGAGTTATCAGAGCTGTAACTGAGCTGTCAGGCTTTGCCTGCCCCGAGCAGCCTCGCTGGGCACAGTCCCAGGATCAGTGCGTGGGGTTCAGGGACACCTCGCCGGGAGGAGCGGCCGCTCCTGTCCCAGGGCGCTCGCAGCCCACGGCCGCTCAGCAAGGACCCCTCCCAGCCCAGCACCGCCACTCTGGGGTGCTGATTTCCAGTCCCCCCAGCCTCACAGGTGGACATCGGGCCTGTGCTGCAGCCATCTGTGGTTCTTTTGTTCCTGGCCGGACACTGGATGGACCCTAGACCTGGTTCATTGCTTGCCGTGTCCACGACTAGTGATGCATGCTTGGGCGCTGGGCTCAGTCCCTGGGGGACACGAGGGACACAGCCCTGTCGGTGAGGGCTCTGCCTGTGCTGGCCCTCCCCCCCCGGCTCCTGAACTGCCCTCGCTGCTCCTGGACAGCGATGCCACCATGCTTTCTCTGTTGACTGCACCACCTGCTCCACCACAAGAGAAGAAGCCTGGCTCTCCCCGCTCAGGGCCAGGCTCGGGTTAAAGCGCAGGGCTGTACCGCCGTGCAGCGGGTGTACCCGTGCAGCGGGGCCAGGCTCGGGTTAAAGCGCGGGGCTGTACCGCCGTGCAGCGGGGCCAGGCTCGGGTTATAGCGCGGGGCTGTACCGCCGTGCAGCAGCGGCTGCGGGGCCGGGCCGGGCCGTGCTGCTGCCCCTCTGTTCTCTGCCTCCTCACAGCGCTCCGCACACGCTTCCTGCAGGAGCTGAGTAGCTGCTCATCTGTAGCAGGTTTGCCCCCAGGCATCAGGACAGGCCGTGTCTCGTTGGCAAAGCGCTGCTGCGTTTATTATTACTATCTGTGTTCCCCTACTATCTGTAAAACACTCATGTAAATAAAAGAGGCTGTTGAGTGAAGAGTGTGTTCTTTCCCTTTGCTTTATTTTCTTTTCTCCATGCGCCTACCATCTTCATCTTTAGAAAATTGCCTACTTATCTCCCAAACGAAGTTGCATCCTTTGCTGAATGTCCCACTTCAGGAACTTATTCTATATGGAAATTGCCCCGTACAGGAAATAATTCACCTTCAACTGTCCTCTTCTTACTTTTAAATTGTTTTCTTGTGGGCTTTTTTCCCCCCAGCTCTTGAAACAATGAGGCTGGAAACTGCTGACACCCAATAGCTTTGACAAAGTGAGTGTCAGCCGGACGTGTTCAAAACCATCTGCTTCTTGGATGGATAATTCTGGCCAGGGTTACGTCCAGCTGCAGAGGATCTGCAGCCCTCGATTCTGCTGGGGAAATCAAGGGGATGATGATAAGCCCCAGCAGGGAGTTTAAATTCATGTGCAATACAACAGTACTTTTTTGAAGATAGTCCCAAAATGGTCAGCCTGGTTGGAGTGGCTCAGACTGGAGTTTGGGGTTTTGTGACCATAGTTATTTTTATCTGGTGAAATATTGATTTAATTTTTTATGCTAATCAGAATAGGTTAATTGGTGATGTTAAAAATCAAAGGCATTGGAGGAGGCTACACTTCTCCTATTTCCAAAACATTGGTATTATGAGGACCAAACCTTCAGGTAGCTGTCTGTTAAAGGATTTTGTGTCTTTTCTAACACAGCTTTTATTGGAGAGAGACTCTCCATAAATAGCAGTTCTGAGTGAGCTGTGTTTGCCATGGCTGACATGGAGAGATGGGGCTGAAGCCTCTCTAATCAGCATGAATGCCCAGGTTCCTTTGTGTCACACTCTGACACATAACCAGAGGTGTGCAGAGCTGCAGCACTACAAGCTTACTCTCTTACTTGCATTGCAGCACTTTAGACATGTCCCTGTGGTTGTAGAAAAGCAGGGGACCACCCCTAGGACGTTTATCATAGAGTAAAAACACATCTTCCCACAGGTCTTGTCCTGCTTTGAAGGAAATGCGGCAGAAAGCTCAGTCAAGCAGAGAGAAATTTGGGAGGAAATGTTGTAATAGTTAAGAATTATGTATTTGTACACTATGCCAGGTATGTATACAATGAATAGCTAAGGAGCAGCTATTAATTTTGTTCTGTTCCCCAAAGCTACCATCAGTTACTGCTCTGAAGATAAGATTGCAGCCTATGGGCTCTGTAATGCTTGAAACTCCAGTGTATGACTGCTTTCTAAACACAGATGCTTTTCCTAATATCTTTTGAGTTGATGTTTCATCATTTCTACAATGTGGATACTGAGAGCAAAAAAAGATCAAATTTGGATTCCCAGTTAGATTTGTTTTAGCCCTGCTTCACTGAGTTACTTCATTTCCCTTCATAGTTCAGCTTCCAGGTGTGAGTGTGAAAAGGCTGCTTAAATCAGGCCCAAGAATCTGGATTAAGGCATCTTTTCCAAAATGTTTGAGATGATTTTCTCTTCTGAGTGTATCAGACATGGGAGGTGGCAGGGGCTGTTTTTGAAGGAGATGCCCTCTAGTTCAAAGCAATGAAAGAGTGAAGTAGTGGGCTTGGATTGGGAGGCTAATCATTAAGGACCAGGAGCTTAGGAGGATCTGGATGAAGTCTCAGTATCTTGGGCTAGGTATGGAGTTGAAGAGATCCAAGGGGTTTCTTGGATCTGAGAACTCACTCTTCCTGAGTGGCAGAGAAATGAACTGGCAGATCTGTCTCTTGGGCTACAGTCACCTGAAGTTTCATACAAGAATGCCCTTCTGGACATGAGTGAGCTCCCAAAGGGCCAGGCATGGCAAGAGGAGATGCAGCAGTTTCTGTAGGTGCTAACTGAGAGAAAGATTGCCTTGGCAACTGTTCAGAGACAGCCCTGCTTCTCTGGGCTGCTCCAAGAACAAACAAAGTCCATTGATTGAGTGATAGAAATCAGAAGGCTTTTAATAAGAATATTTAGATTATATTTACAATGAAACACAGAGATGGAAAAGGGAGAAGAATCCCTTCAGCCTGCTCAGCTTCTGGGATCCTCTCTGTCTGTCTGTCTGTCTCTGTCTGTGGGAGCAGAGCAGTGTCAGTGTACAATTACAAAGTATGAAAACAAATCCCAAAATAGAAGTGATTTCTTTGGCCAAAGAAACAATCTGAGGTATATGAAGAAAACAGTGCAACATGTAGAAGAGAGAGAGAGCAGCTGTGATATGTATATCTTATCAAACTGAAAATAATCTGACAACTTCAAGGCTGCAAGAACCAGTGAGGCACAAAAGTGCCTAAAGAAATCTTCTCGGGGTTAGCAGCAGGCAACCCCACTCAGCAGCTGATAAAGTCTGCACTCTCTTTGGCAGGCACACAGGCAGGGGTGCAAGGACTGGGCTCTTCTCCTACAGCTGTGCCAAATAGAGCAGGTTGAGTTTGCTTTCCACAATCTGAAGAGGCCTGCAAGGAAACTAGGTGAAACAATGGGATATCTTCAGTCAAGGGAGGAAAATAAATATGACTTACAACCATGGTAGTTCAGGGATAGGTAGGGGCTCTCTGTGGAAGGCAGAGCCCTATTATTCATGTTGGCCAACAAGTACAGAATGAAATCTAATGGTTTTAGACAAGAAAATGTAGGTTAAGTCTTTAAATCAAACTCTAAATGTGTTTTGTCCAACAGCCAGGCAGTAACAAAGTGCACCGTGCAACTGCAAGGTGGCTGCTGCTGCTCTGCTTCCATAATAGAGGGGATGACAGTGCCAAATGCAGTTCTTAAAGCATTTCCCTTCACTGGGCTAGCAGTTAAACTCATAAAGGTTTGAATGAAAGTACACTGAGTGGAACTTCCACACTAGTGGAAAAACAATATCTAGTCATCAGATTATTTAAATAAACAATGGGAGTTTTTTAATCCATGTAGGATGCAGTCCTGATGATGGGTGTACCAGAATTCCTTGTGTTTCCTGCAGTTGCAACTGTGGAAAGTTAATTTAAAACAGAAAAAAAAAAAGATAAATGAGAGGGTTGAAATATTGAAGTGGCAGAAGGAAGAGAAATCAGAACGGCAGGTGTGGATGATCTGTGCACTAGCAGGTTACCACAATCCTGGCACATCCACCTGCAGCTTGTCAGGACACCTGATCAGAAAAACAAAGGGTAGCCTGCACAAGGAGCAGTCTACACTTGGGCAAGACCAGAAAACACTCTTTTGGATACTGGGAGGAGGAAATAAAGGATGGTAAGTCCTAATGGTGCAGGAAGGTGAGGCAGGATGGGTAAACACACCTTGGTGCTGGCTGCACCACCTGCACTCATGAATTTTAATGCTTGTGACAAAATTGCTGGAGAGGATTTGTTTTAAAATAAAATAATTTATAAATTATGAATCAAAGATAAATCCATTCTTTTAAATCAAAAGCTCATGCACTGAACTTCGCTACAATGTTACAACTATATCCTGAGGAGAAGCTCATTGACAACAAAAAGCTTGTTAGGGAAAGCACTCTTCTAAAATGAAGGAGAAAATGCTAACACTGCCTTGTCTTGTCTGACTGTTCAGTGGTGTTTGAACATTTAAACAGCCTGAGCAGTGCAATAATGAGCTCTGCCTTGCACAGGGAGTCACTGCCCAACACCAGTTGCATTAGGAATGTTGAAGAGGGCCAGCAATAACAGAAATTTATGACTATTTTCACCAGGCACAATATAGGTAAATTACATGAGGAAATATGTGTTTGAATAAGTTTGTGCTTGGTCCTTGTTTGAGTCCAGAAACAAGACAGCAGCAAGGTAATTTTGAATGTTTTTTATATTTCTGTGGTGGTGCTGTAGCAAGGGCACTGCCAAAGCTCAGGAGCAGAGCTACCTCCATGGTTTGGTGGGAACAATGTAGGAAAGATCCCTGGGGTTGAATTCAGACCTCCTGCAGCTTCTGTTTTTAGCAGATTAGGCTGTTGCCTGAGAACAAGGGGGAAGGTAAAGAAGCCTGTAGTATTTTTTTCTTTCTTCTTCTGGATCCAAGGTCAGGTGGCCATCGCTGCCACCAATAATGGGAAGGAATATTGGTCACTGGTGGCAGTCATTGGCATCCTCCTCAAACACTGTGTAAATGTCAGGCTTCACCACTTGACCAGAAAGTCAAAACTGGCTGCAGAAACTGAATTATTTGTAGGTAAACTCTGCTCTGGGGTCTCTGCCTGCATGAATTATGAAAAGGAGCATTAAAATATATGGAGGGTTTTACAATTTCTGTGCCCTGTTGTCAGAAGATGGTCCATGTACTTTTTAAGGTAATGACATAAGAATATTTCTTCAGCGCTTGTAAGCAAAATGCAAGGAAATGTTAATTGAAGTGTTTTGATCTTGTTGCTGCTGTTTGAATTGAAAGAAAGAGTGGTCTGGGGGTTGTGTCTGTCACTCTGCCCTCTAACCAGTGTCTCTTTGTTTTCTTTTTCTTATTTTTTTCTTTCTCCCTGAATATTTTAGACATTTCAGAAGCAGGGTATTGTCACAGCAGGGTAGCTAGAGGTTGTAGTCTTATTTCATTCTCCCCCATGACAAGCTGAAATGTCGAAAAAAAAGTGTGCTTGCCTTTGAGGTGGGGGGAGGTTTGAGGGAAAGGACAATCACCAAAAGTTTGAATTGCTGCTTGGAGAAACCTGCCTTTGTTTTGGCTGCTTTGGAAGTTCAGGCAATTATGGTTGAAATTGGATGTCTTACCTGGGTGGGATGAATGTAGTCATCTTTGCATTTTTGAGACAAGGACTCATTCGTCATTTGCCTCAAAAGATCCTGAATTTTGTGCAGTCTCACTGGATATAAGAGAGGAGATGTTCTTATGACCACTAAACCATTAGGAATAAAACCATACCAAATGTTGAATATACTTTTTCTATCTCCTATTTCTGGATCATACACAGTTTTCAGTCATGCTTTTGTCAGTACGTCTCCTCAGTGAGAATCTTCTGATATATATATATATCTATCTTAAACCTTTGCCCCAGAATTTTTTTTTTTTAAATACCTCCTTTATGATGAAAAAGTTCCTTCTTCTGTCAAGGCTGGGCTTTCATAAATATGACTGAGCTTATTTTAGATAAAATCTTTTGGCAAAATACTTGTCTTTGGGACGGCCAACCTCTGAAACTTTCTGTGTGGTACAAAGCCTGGGAATAGGCAACAGCGGAATTTGGTGTTCACAGGGAGAACACTCATGAGAGTATCTCAGCCTACATGGGTATGTGCTGCTTTAGCAGGTTTGTGTTTCAAAACTGTGAAACTGCTCAAGTTGAAGTCCTTTACTTAAATGTACATGACCTATGTAGGAATATGCATGTCTCTCCTGAAGAGCTCTCCTGCTTGAGTCCCTGCTGCACAGGCTTCCTCGAAGGGAGGAGGGACCTTGGGCACCTGTGCTGTGGTCACAGCTTGGTATGCCAGGAGAGCTGGCACAGGGGGAGGGCTTGCCTGCATGGCACCCTGCCTGTCCTGGCTGGCCCTGCTGCAGAGGGCTGGAGCCCTCAGGGCTGCCACACTCTTGGTTGTTGGTCTGAGTGTCCCCAGCACTGCCATGCTGGACCTTCCCATCCTTTTCCATCTATCAAGTTTTGGGAGTCTGACTGGGATCCCCACACCTGGTGTAGTGGCACTTACTTGCTGCAAAACTTTTAGGACATGCTAACAGAAATTCTTGTCTGTCCTTTTTCTTTGTATGGACGAGTTCTATTCTCCCTAGCAAAGACCTTCAAGCCAGGCTGCTTCCCTGGGGCATTGCTGTCCCTTGGGGCCTCACAAACAGCAGCACGGGACAGCAGAGGTGGCCCTGGGGAAACAAAACCCCTGTGACCTGAACCTTAGGCACATGAAGAGGTGCTCTGCTGGAGGCAAAGTTATGTGGATGTCTGCCCCAGGTGAGGATTTAGTCTTTAGTACCTAACAGTTCAGCATGTTTTCTGGTATGTGTGATCAAGTAAACTGATGGAGGAGAAAGCAAACTGGATTGGGGTGTGGTGACTTTCATGGCATTTTGTTTCTTTTTTAATCACACCCATTGGGTTTCTTCCCAGTCCTGTCTTAGGCATGTAAAACAGCACTAAAAAAGCCTCATGTGGAGGGGTTGTAACATCAGGAGCAAGTCAGCCTGCTGAACTTCCCAATCTCAGTTGTTATTTGGCAGGAACACCTCAGCTCTGAACTCCACTGCAGACATAACAGCATGCTTCAGTTGGCAACTTGGCATCATTAACCATAAAGTATAGAGCTGGGCTTGGTGTGACAGTTTTAATCAACTTCTCCCTCAAGGTCACCTTTGGCTTCTGAGTTATGGGAGTCCCAAAACCTGTTGTGATTTATTTTGATGAAGATAAGTCAGTCTATGTTTTCTGACAGTTTGGCTGTTCTGTGATCTGTAACTACATCACTTCTAGTATTGAAAATACGCTCAGGACAAATACATGTGGATGGACAGCTCAAATAATAGCAATCCATCTTAGCAAATGGCATTAGTTCTCTTATTGCTTCTTTCAGCTGACTTGTCCCTTCATAAAAGGAGAGGCTTGTTACTCCCACAGGAGGCTGAGAAAAAACACTTTTGTCAGAAAACCTGTTACCTTTCTGGTATAGCACTTAGATGGCTTGGGAAGTGACAAAGGGATTTGTAAAGATTTTTGGGCAGCTTGAGTCAGAGTGAGGAGGAGGAGCTGGGTGCCTGACCTTGCTCTAGCCACTCAGCCTGAGTGCTATGAAATTCAAACCCATTTATATCTGCTCATTTCCTTTGTGTTCCCATTTCCATATGCATATGGCAGGGATCAGGAGGGTGCCTCAAGAGGTCAGTGTGACTGCCTTAGGAGTGGTACATGTCTTGTATCAAAATGATTACCCAATGGCTGCTGTTAAAATGGCTGAGTGGATGCTGAGGTGACAACATATGGAATGTCATGTGTAGATTATAATTGTGGGATAAGGATGAAACTGAAGTTTACCATGCTGCAATTTTGATGTTTGGATACCCAGCATGCTTAATGAGCAGTTTCCTGGGTAGCCTGGGAACTCGAGCTAATCTCTGCAGAGAGGACTTGCTGGACTGCCCACAGACAGGGTGACTGACTGCCTCCCAGCCAGCCTTCAGCAAAGCAACACACAGGAGCTCTGCAGACAGGGCTTTTGGACAGTCCTGGGGACTCTCCCAGTGGGCTCCTGCTGTGCACAAACTGGTAGCTGCTGCTTGTGTGCTGGGATGTGCTGGTTAACTTCCTGGGTAGAAAATCCAGGAGCTATTGAGAGTTCTCCTTTCTGACATCTCCTGTAGACAGAGGTGTTAACCAAACTGTTCAGAGGTCCCTTTAAATATTCAGACAAAACTGCTCAAAAGGAGTGGCCTTGTAGAACAGTCTTTGTTCATGGTTGAGATAGTTATGAGATGATTTGTACATATTTAGGGTAATGAGAGGATGTGTGCCTATGCTGGAGTAGTCACGTAGGTGTGCTAGTGGGATGTAAGAATTCTCCAAAAATGGTTCTGAGAGCCTTATCTCATCTGGCTGGAGGTGTCTATGCAAGGATATTTGCAGTGGAGGCACCTATCAGTACCTGGGCAGCAACTGACCTGTCCAAGGTTTTGTCCTCTGAAGAAGCATTACCCAGTGCAAACCATACCAGTCAGTTAATGATTTCAGCAAGCACTCGTGTCTGTGTCTGTGCAACAGCAGCCATTCAGCACAAGTGGGATAGTTCCATTGAGTTGTTGCCAGTATCATCCCTTTATTTACTTTTCAAATAGCTGGAATAAAGTCTTGATATATTAGTGAAAGATGTTGGTGATTGTGAAGAGTGGTAAGTGTCAAGTTTCCCCAAACCAAAGTCTGTGTTGGCTGGTATGTCTTTCTGGCCGGGATTATTTCCAAGCCAATAGCAGTGTGGGCACTAGTCCTGGGGACAGCAAGTTGCTAAGAGGCAGAAAGTCTGGCAAAGATGCAGCTGCTGCTATGGCTGCACCTGCCTGCACATCTGAAAAACATTTTTCAAGCAAGCTCTTCAGTGAAAACTACCTAGGTAGATAAGTTGGTACTCAGTACGAAGTCTGGATTACAGTTTAAAAAAGAATTGGAATGTGTGCTCTCTGCACTGCTATTCCTATAAGCCCTTTATTTATAAAACAGTTTCAGCTAACGATACCTGGCTGATTCAGGTGGTGTTTCAGGATTTCAGTGTAGTCAACAGCTTGCCTGTGCCTGTTTGTCAGTGGATAAGTGCAGGCTATTTGCTGTAAGAAGTTGAGATTGAAAGAATAGAGGTGATGCAGGCAGACTGCCATCTTTCTCCCATTAACTATATTCACTAAAGCTAAAAATATGATGTTGCTTTCAGTTCTAATATTCAGTATATTCAGTGCTTCATGAACCAGCCAGCCAAAGTGCTACTTTATTGAAAGTAGGCAAAAGCCCACTTCAGATAAAGTGCAGCTTAAAACAATTGCCTCTGCCTTAGCATTGGCCATCATGTCTCCCACATTTACCAAAATTCTTCACATTAGAAGATTAAAACTTAAGCAGAGGATGACCTTTTACAGACATGTTTTTGCTTATTGCTCCCACTGAGCTCATAATTCCAAGAGCTTTTCTCTAGATTGCTATGGCCACTCTAAAAGGGGTCTTCTGAGGCTCTGCTGTTCTGCCTGGACCCTTTAATGAAGGTATTTTTTCTTTTTCTGAACTCCTACACACAAATAAAGAAGCAGTAGAATTCATACTTTTAAGTTACAAGTATGTTTAAGCCAAAGTCTTACTTTTAGAGACAAAATTACTGCCTTTATTAGGGAAAGGAAAAGAGTGTAAATACTCAAGATTTTTTCCAAGCTGGTTTACAGACTGCAACATCGAGAAGCCTTTGCTACTAGTTCTGTAAAGCCTGTTGGAAACAGCAACCTCACCTTTGTTGCTACATGGCTGGACCAAAGTATTTGGAAAACAGCTGTGCAGGCTCTCAAGACTGGTCTTTGCACTTCTCTGGGTGCTCCTCCCTGCTCTGTTCTGCTGGACAGTCACTGTCTCAGTGGACAGTGGCTGCTTTGTGGAGCTTGGCTGTCCCTGCCACCACTGTGGACATTTGCTACTCTCATCAGAGATTCAGTGTTTATTGTGGATAGGCAGGGGTTCCTGAGGCAGGAGGCTGTTTTTAGGCTGTTGCCCCTGGGGACAAAGCTGGTGCAGTGTATGACATGTTCTGCTTGTTTGCAGAAGTGGAGCTCGAAATTCAGCCCACTGTTTTCACAGACAGTGATGTATTAGATTGGTGTGAACGTATACAGAAGTCTCTTGGCAACCCAAAAACTAGCACTTCTAACACTTCTCTTCCTGAATAGTCTTTCTCCAGGCAATATTTTATTGTCCAACTTTTAATAAACTCTTGTGAAGTAGCAGTAAAGCAGAATATGAAGATATTACCTTCACCAGGATATCAAATATGTAAGAAGCATATTGCATCTACCCTAATACTTCAGTTTGACAGTTAAACTATATTGTAACAATACGTGCATGTGGACCATTCACATATGGTATTGTAGCTGTAAATTAAACTACATTAAATCTTCAAGCATCCAGTGGGAGATTTTTCCCATCTCTTCTCAATATGCAGAGGAGTTTGGTCCAATTAATTTTTCCAGCATAAGAATTATGAAGGATCCTACTGCTGCTTTTTAAATAAATTTCACTAGGTGTTAGACCTTCAGGATACAGTGTCCTGAAGAATCCCTCTGGCAATATCTGAGAAGAAACATCAGTGTCACGTTCTTTCTATTTTTAATGCACTTCACTATGGAAACAGATCTGTGCTTCTCTGCTGTCTGTCCATCTCCCTAGTAATTTTGAACTGTTGGATGACATAAATCAAATGTGACAGAGGTAGAGGTCTTAAAAGATAATTAGCTTCCTGCAAGTTTTCGTGCAAGTTACTGTCTGGATAGAGATGAAATTCTACTTTATGCCTTTATAAACGTACTCTGCAGTGTATGTTGAACATTTACTGGCAAATATAATGAATTTACAAAGAAAGGAATTTACCTTCCATACTCTAAAAATGGGTAATACTGCAGCTGGAGCAACTTAAAGCTGTGTCTGTAATTTCCAACACTTGCTGAACTGTGTGCTTGTGCTGAGGGAACTTGGACCTGGGCAGAAAAAGCACAGTGACTTTGCTCTTGGTCAGTACTAAAAGATGTTGATTTGAGCTTTGGGTTTAAGGGATTACTTCTGATTGAAGCTGCTGTACCTAAACTTGTGCTCTGCAGAGCACAATCTCAGTATGGGCACCCTGCCAGGCTGGGGAGTTCTGCTGCTCAGTGTGCCTGGGGTGGTGTGGGGCACTAAGGCCAATTTTGTTTCTTTTGTTTCTGTATTTGGGAGTGTAAGCTTGTGCACCACTGTGGAGTTGTTGGATCATGTGCTGTACAGCTCTGCTCAGATCCATTTGTAGTCCCTCATGTACCTAGTGCCCACTGCTCTGCTTTGGACCCTGTCTGAGGTAAAGTGAACTGCATTTGGGGGTTTTACAATCAAAGAGCCTGTTCACCCAGCCACCCACAATTCTGCCTCTGCCCCTGCTCCATGAGAGTGGATTTCCTGCCCAATTTCTCCTCCAGACTGTGTCTACATCCAAGTGTAAACTGTGGGATGACTTTGCGATTTTCTAATGCTATCATTTTGATGAGCTTTTAATGATTTATTAGCATAATTGCTGTTTTTAATGCTGTTAAAGCCATTTTTAAGATATCATGCAGCTCCAGGGTTGCAACAAAGTCTTAAATTGGCTACTTTTACAAACATCTCCTGGATTTGCATTTTCTGTTAACGTTTTGCCTGTCTTTTGTACACACCTGAGTAGAAGAAATTGTAATGGGGCACATTAAAAATCCAGTTCTCATATTCAACTGGTCTTGCAGCACAAGAATAAAGGAATGCTCACTGATGGTGAGGAACATGCTCAAAAAGAGCCTGGGAAACAGTTTTCTTGACAGATAAGTGGTGTGGAGCATTTTCAGTCCTGGGAAATCATTCAGGCAAAGTGTGGCAAGGCTCAATGTCTTAGAGACCAATAGCAGCAGAATAATGTAACATTTCTAGCTGCAGCAGGCAAATCAAAAGGCAGAGAGTGCAAACACAGAATGGGCACAACTGTGTGAAGGAGGTCATTGAGTAGCTTAGGGTGGTTAATTTAGGTTTTATGCTTGTAAATGGAAATTGGCAAGAAATAAAAGGTAAAAATTATTTGTTTGATGTAAGATGGAAAGGATCATGTTCCCCACATGTTCCAGCTACTTTTCCCCCTCCATTTCTCATTTCCAGCTCTAGTTACTTGCTGTGCTAGGCTGCCATCCCAGGGGTTTGATGGACAAGAACTGGAAGGAATAAGACACTTTTATGGGATGGGGGAAGTGATAATGTGAAGATTGTACAATCAACTAACAAGCGATGGTTTTGGCACTCCTTTCTCTGGCAAACACTTCCCAAACTCCTGCTGCAGGTAGAGAAGTACTTGACTGCAGGTTTAAGGTGCGGGGCAGCAAAGGACCCTTTGGCTTTGCAGCCCAGGAAGGGCAGTGCTCCTTTCCCTGGGAGTGTGTTTGTGAGCAGGGCTGCAGGGCTGTGCTGAGCCTCTGGAAGGGGGAGAGCAGTCTAGTCCAGCAATGCTTTAGGAGGTGGCTACCTCTCACAAAGATAATGTTTAGCTCTGTGCTGATGCCTTAGGTTATAACTATTATATTTTTTTCCAATCCTGCCCTGCCCAGTGTAACTCTGAAGTTTCCTGTAGCTCGTTAAGTGCTGTTCTCTATGCTAAGATAGACATAACTTCTCTAACTTGCTCTCCAAGGACACCCAGAACAAGAACTGTAAACCTTCATCTTGAGGAGAGGGGGGCAAGCTTGGGCAAATTCCATCCTTGCCTGGCTTCTGCTTGGGGAATTGATGCTGATATCCAAGTGGGAAGAACTCGTGAGCTGTCCTTGTCCATGTTGGGATGCACTGAGCAGGAGCCTCTGGAGCCCAGAGTGTACCTCTGAAGGCCTTTCCAATAAATACCACCTTTTTCCTTTATTCCTGTCTACTCTCTGTTTGTAGGGAGCCATTTAAGGCATCAGTGCCACAGCATTTTGCCAGTCTGATGTAAGTTTCTGTGAAGTTCAGAGCTTCTCTTGTGCCATTAGCTTGAAGGCTTTACACCTGCTCTTCCATGGGGCAGGCTGTCTCAAGCTCCAGAGTGCTTCTGGGTGGGCTGCTGACAAATTTTGTTTGCTTTTTGCTTGCTCTGAAAATAGCTCTCAATGGATTTTGTGGGGAGGGGGTAGGGAGGAAGACAGATGGTTCTCTGTTGGTCTTCTCCAGCACAATTCAAAATGTTAAATTGCTCTCTGGCGTGAGCAGAGCTGGATCCAGTGTCTGAAGACATAGCAGAGATGGCTGAGGATGTGAGGTTAATTATCCTTTAATTCATAAGACTGGCTTTATTAACCTTTTGATCTTTGTGCTCTCCTGAAAAATTGTATCTCGGAAGTTCTAGTGCAGGCCTTGCTATAGCAAAACGGAGCAGCAGTGCCTATGTGAAAATAATGTAGCAAGAGTGGAAAGGGAGTTATCTATCTTTTCATTGAAGATGGAGCTTCTAAACAAACAAGTTAAAAATTCAGTCAGCTATCTCCAAATACAAAATAATTGGAAGGATGGGAAGAAAGGCTCCTGTTGGAATATGGCTGCTCAAGTTATCAATCCTACAGTGTCCACCAGAGGGTTTCTAAAGGCACCTGACTTGCAAAGGGGCTCCACATCTGTGCACCTCCCCAAGGTCTGCCTTCAGAAATCAGGATGAAGAAATGTTAAAGATCCCTTCAGGTGAAAAGGGCTTTTTGTGGGCTTTTTGTTTGGGTGCTTTTCTGAGTTGGATTTGGGTGTTGGGTTTTTTTCTGGCATTTGGTTATTTGGGGTTTTTTGCTTGATTGGGTTTGGTTTAGGTTTTTGGTTTTTTTTTTTAATCTTCCTGCCCTTTCTGAAGAAGTTTACATAGCTGCTATAGAACCTCTGGAAGGGATTTAAATATAAGAATCTTGGCTACCTGGAACTGTGCTGGTCCCTTGGCAGGCCTTTTGGGCTGCACCCAAATCTGCCCAGGGTGGGGGAGTTGCGTGCTTGTCCCCATCCATGCCCAATGGTGCTCAGGGGAAATAGCTGTGCTGCTGGAGGGAGGCCACTCTCAGCCTTCCTGAGGCTCCTGCTTCTGCAATTTGCTGCTGTGTATGTTTTTTATTTTTGACATTTGGTTGAGGGAAGCAGAGGGACCTGAATTCACCTGCCTCACCTACCTATGAGTGTGGATTCACATGCCTGTTGTCCTGCACAGTGCTGAAGGCCCCAGACAGCTGCCAGTTTGGGTAGGAGGCATGCCCATATCCCCTTATGAAGGGATTGGGAATGGTGATCTAAATGTGTGAAGAGAAGGAGAGCAAATGCCTGCAAGGTTAGAAATGTGGGTTCCAGGAATCAATTCAGGGTAATGTATATATTCTCCAAAATTATTTTGTCAGAATTCTTGTCTTCCCCCCTGCCCCCAATCCCCAGCCTTCCTTGACGTTCCATCCAGGAGGAGCACAGTTCAGCACATGAGGAATGTGTTTATGGAGGAACAAGGAAAGGGCCACCTTTCCCACCTTCCAGAGACAGTTGGCCTGTGGGTTCCCAATGCAGGGAAGTTCAAAAATACTCTTAACATTTTCCTGTTGTACAAGTTTAAAACAGTGAATGTCAGAAATGCTGATGCCAGCCAGACTTTACTGGCATGTAGGCAGCTGGGCTGGAAGCAGCCTGCATGCTATCTGTGCCCAGGCTGTGTTTTGAGAGTGTAGGTCTGTCTCTCAGGGTCGTGATTCCTTTTCTGTGGTCAGATACCTGAAAGCTGAGGCACAGTCTAACTCCCTAGAGACTTGAACTGAAGATTTTCTGCTTTAATGGGCTATATTGCCCTCAGCACTAACTTTTCTCCCTTCTAGAAACAAAATCACAGTAGGAGTCTTGCTGGTTTAATAAACATAGAATTAAAAGAACAGCATTTTAAGACCATTTTAAAAAATCTTATTTTTAAAATTTTCATTAAATAATCAGTTTGAGATGACTTTACTTACCATCTTTAACAGCACCATCTGGTGGCTCCCAGGTAATGTTGACATTAGCCATGGCTAGAGCTCTTTCTTACAATAGTACAGTGTGAAATACTTGATTTGTTTTATTATGAATGTTAGAGGAGGAGTGTAGATTCTGTATGGGTAAATATGGCAAAAATACATAGATTTGACAAAAGCATATTCCTGAAATGTGTGGGGTAAAGTAGGGCAGAACTCCAGGGCTGTATGTGCATAAATATTTGAGTACTAGAAGAGGGATATTTTCTCATTCCTGTAATATGTTTAAAGATGCCTACTTATCATAAAAAATCTATTATTAAAGATTATTTTATATTTGCTTCTAATCTTCTTACATATATGTGGAGTCAGGAGAGATCAGCAAAGTCATTGATTGGAAGAGCAGGCTGCTGAGCAGCATGGGGAATTTATGATATATTGGGGGCTTAGGAATGTGAACTTTCATTTTGATTTATTCAGCCTCAGCAAACAGAGAGAGTAGATATCCCAGCAGTGAATGAGAAGGTAAAAAGATGATCCATGCTCAGCCAGGGAAGCCTTGAAAGACAACCAAAGGCAGAATCTCTTTCTGCTGTGAGCCTTTGTGCAGTACACAGGATTGAAGAATGGTTTCTGGAGCTGATGGCCACAGAGATGCTGCTAGATTTTCTGCACAGGAATTTCAGAGTGGGCAAAGTACCCTTCTGGTCCTTCTGCCCCCAGCTGGAATTCAACACATCAGTGTTCAGTGTGCCACTTTTCATTAGTGATTGATGAGTGGCAGTAAGTGTAAGGGCACATAGATTTTGATCTCTGTTCTCACTATAACAGCTCATGATGCTGCATGGAGCCCCTGCTAATATCTTGGTCTCTGTGCTGTCTTGAAGATCCAATTCCCTCAGTGTGAGGTTATTCCCCTGGCTAAGTACTTTGTGGGCAACTATGGCTGTGTCCAACAAGCCTTGGCATCAGCAGCTTGGCACTGGCTTCACTAACCAGAAGCAGAATTTGTGCTTGGGCGTTTGTAAGGACAGAATCCTTTCCAGAGCAGAGCTTCCTGTGCCTTCCCTTTGCTTTGTCCTCTGCTTGCTAACGTGAAATAAAGATGACCTGGAAAATATAAACTCAGTGTTACAATTGCTGGTTATTATTTCTGAGGAATGTAGATTATTTTTTAAAAAATCTGTTTGGAATTTGTTTTGAGAAAGACCAAATTAAAAGATGGCAGGAAGCATAGTAGGTAGGAAGGTGCTGTCTCAAAGAGCTGCATGCTCTGTAGCTGACTGGGGCTAATAGGCATGACTGGCCACATCACAGTTATCTCCTCTGTGCCTCTTCCTGTGCCTATGATGTGAGCTGTGCTCTCCTCACGGCAGCAGGTGTTTTAAAGCTTTCTGCGGATATTAAAGCTTTGCAGTATCCTTTTTTTTTCAGTCTCTTCCTTACTTTGTGTGGTATTGTGGTGAACACAATGAGCTGTGTCCTCAGCAAATTCGGGTCCCCCCCAGCTCTGATGATTGCAGTGGCATGTTGTATATTCACAGTGACCTGGAAGGCACCCGTGTCTGGCAGAACCTGCAGGCACAGCAGATGTAGTCTCTGTTTTTTCCTCTGAAACAGTATCTATTTTGTGTATTTCCAATGAGCTTTCTGCTTTATCTCTGGAATGAAAGTGAAATAGCAAGCGATGAAAATAGTGATGAAAATGATGATGAGGATTTATGCGTATAATAATCATCTGCAGATATTAAAGCTTTGCAGTACCCTTTTTCAGAGATATTCATATGAGTCAGTGAGATCTGATGACTTGTTCAAGGTCACAGAGCAAGTTTGTGGCAGAGACAGAAATAGAAATTCCATCTTAAGAGTCAGGATAGTCTCATATTCCTGGGTTTCCTCTTACAAACATTGTCATGCAGTATGACATGGCAGTGCCTTAGGCTATGAGGGAAGGGAGAGCACACACAAAATGAGCTTAGCTGTCCATGCTGGGTTTAAAAACTTACTTTTGCATCTTTAAAGTTGCCTTAACTATGTTAACTTCAGTCAAATTAACATGATCCAAATTTTTCAGAAATAGTGGTTGAAAGGTTATCTGTTTTCTTATGTGTTGGTGAAGAAACTGTGGAATGCTTGCCCCAGGCAACCCCAATAATACCACCCTCCCTGACTGGTGGAGGGTTGGATGTGTGTGTAGGGCTGAGCCTGCTATGGTCATAGGAGTCAGGATGTACAGTCTGCCCTGTGGAGTTCAAGGGAGCCATTGTCTGTGATATCAATATCTGGAGTTGGCCTATTGCAATGTGAAAACTCTTCTCACTTTTGGCCCTATAATAATGCTGTAAGTTCTACTTTTCTAACCAAAAATGGTACATCTTGGTGCTGAATTGTACACAAACCTGGTTCAGATCATCAGTCCAAAAGCAGAAATAGTTTAATTAGTTTCAGGATCCATGGAGGAGAAACAGAAGCCAAATAATCTGTTGCAGCCATGCTCCACTTCAAGGGGTATGTGAAGATGGGAAAACAGCTCATGCCAGCTTGTTAGACAGCAGGCTGGAAGTTACAGATTGCATGGATGTGATACTGGAGGCAGACAACAAATGTTTCCCACCTAGTGAGAAACACTTCAGAAAGGAAGAGTCATCGCTTAATAGCATCATGATGGTTACTGTTGAAAGCAAGAGAGAGTCCTCTAAAAGCCTAAAGCTTTATCTAAATGAGGAAAACACACAGGATTATAAAAAATGACAGGTTAAATGTAGAAATACAACAAGGCAGACTGAAAAGGCAGTTAGGGGAGCATTTGCAGAAGACATCAAAACTAGTAAAAAATAAATCTTCAAAACCATCAGCATCAAGGAGCCTGCCAGAAAAATCTCTAGGGCTAGTAGATGCTCAGAAATGACAAACAAATTCTTTGCATCTGTTGCTTATTGTGAAGAAATGACAGTTCCCAGTGCTGGTATGCTTCTTAAAGAAGAATTCATCATGAAATCTCTTTCAAATTGAAGAGTTGGTAGGGAATTTTTGAATCAAATAGAAGTTGCCAAGCAATTTATTAACCCAAGCTTTCTGTAGGAATTCAGTGATAAGGGTAGCAAGAGTAACTGTGGTGTTCCACAGAAGTACTCTGGTACTTGAGGACTGAAAGATGGCAAATGTGATATGGCTTTCTAGAAATGTGATAAGGGAAACCACACGCTGATGGGCTTGGGATATGCACAAGAAGAAATTACTGTACAATGGTGTATATTGTGAATGGAGTACACAGAGGCTACAGAGACAGGAGTCAGCCTGGTTTTTGTAATGATTAGTCAGCAAAATGTCAGCTTTTTGAATGAAATAGCAAATGCACCTGTTCTGGGAGTCATGGTGGTCAGCAGATGCATAAATGATATGGGAAGAGTTGAATGCTTGTTATTCATTGCTGTCTTGAATAGCTTTGAATTATTGATGATGACTGAAAAAAATTTGTAAAAACCTAGTGAACCTGAGTGACTGGGCAGTGAAATACAGAATGACTGTATAGATAAGCAGAGTGATACATCACTTTGTATATGGGGAGGAGGGAATCAGAATGGGCAAGGATGGGATGTGCTCTGAGCTGTTTCTTGGATAAGAACTTGAGTCATGAGAGAAATGCTCTCTCAGTGCTCAGGAATGGTCCAACAGATATCTCAGGTATTAGAGTTGTTAGGACAATAAGAGAGAGTAACTTGAGGAGGCATTAATTGCTTTATGTGCTAATATCAATGCACAGAACTTCTGAATACTGTATGCAGTTGTGGTTCCTTTGCTTCCAATCCAGTCCCAAATACTCTATTACTGGAGGCAGCAGTGAGAAGACAGCAAGGCTCTTTGAAATCTTGGAATGGGCTCTGTAAGAGAAATAAGCAGTGAGGCTGAGGCCCTTCAGCGTGCTAAAGAGACTCCTGAGGAAATGGTAATAAAGGCTATGAAGTCATGTGGCATGGAGAGAGTAGGTAGAGTTTGATGTCTCCACTTCAGAGCAAGAACTGGGGGACATGAAATTAAGCTGTCAGCTTCAGGGTAAGTGTTGCTGTTTGTGTTGTGTGTCTTCCTAGCTACTGGTTTGGCTACTGCTAGAGGCAGCATACTGGGCTGTGTGGGCCCTTCTGCCTCCTCCTGTGGTTGTCTTATGTTTGGCTTGAGGTAGTTTGGGAAACCACTGCTGCAACTGTTCACAGCAGAATTGGCCTCCCATCAGGATCTCCCTTCATCCTCTGCAGTGCTAATTCAGAGTCAGAAATCAGGCAGTTGCATTGACAGCTGCCTATCCCAACCAAGCAAATTGTTTTTAAGATTCCTTAAAACAAATTAAGTAAATTTGTTTTGTCATTAGTTCAGAGCTTTCCATATGTGTGGGACAGTGGGGAAGGTCTGAACAGCATCTCCACAGCCTCGTGTGAATATCTGGACCCCAGCCCCCAAGGCAGGGATCCTGACTGCCTCTTGCTGGGGTGCAGGGGTACAGAGGCAGGAAATTGTAGCCCCAGGCAATGAAATGGGAGTGGTGTGTTTGGGTTTGCAGTGGTTGTGTTTTTGTTTCAGCAGTATTGTGAAAATCAAAATGTGAGTCATTCTAAAAGACTACAGAAACCAAAAGATAAAAGTGAGAGTGTCCCATATGCTTTTAGAATATTAAAACAGCTCAATTGAAGCTGGGTCTCCACCAGCCTCTTCATAAAGGCTGTGCTTTTGCATTCCAAGCAACAAAAGACTAAATGACAAAGAACATACTGACCCTTATATGCAACGGGGGAGGGGAAGAGAAATCTCAGAAAGTATTGAAATTTTTATTTGAAGAATCTTTTCATGTTACTTTCAGACATGAAAGGCAAGAGCATGGTATGGATAGAGACTAAAGAGGTTAAGGGAGTAGTTGAGGGATACATGTCCACACATGGAAGTTGCTAGGAATGGTGTGCTAATCTGAAGGCAGTGGTGTTCCTTATAAAGAATGACTAAGGGGAGAATGTTTTGTGGAATCATTAAGTTTTATTTACACTGAAAGATTTTATGAGTTTTCCACTTCCAAGTGGCTGGCTCTCACAGCTTATGTACTGCAGATATGAATCAGTTGGTTTTTAAGATTCTGGCTGTAGTGTTGGACTTTCAACTTGATATCCTTCAATACCTTACTGGTCTTCCCTTTGCTTAAAGATTCCCAGGTAAGGTGGATTATGTGGTCTCTGGTTAGGACACAGAACTGATCTTCTCACACTGTATGAAGTTACACTGAGAAATGTAATAGTCATGTGGAATTTAATATTTCCACAGGTGCAGTCACAGTACTAAGTAGTTGTGTTGCCATATCAATATGAAACCAGTTGAATTGTTTACCACCAGGAGATGGGTGCTTGACCAGGTATAAACCCTTTCAGCTTTATCAAGTACCTAAATCAGTTTGAAATATATAATGTTGGTTCTCATGGCCTCTAAGCATTTGCATTCAAAGGCAGCAAAGTGGCTTCGCAGGACAGAATGTAAAACAATATACAGCCACAGGGAGTAAAGATGCTCAGTGAAGCAGTGATTTTACTCTCTCCCCCACATAGTAGGAGGGATGAGGGAATGTAAATGAGAGAAGGCCCAACAGCCATTACAATGTCCTGCAGATTCTTCAGAACACGATAGTAAGGTCTCTTAAACAGCAACAACCTTGCTGTTGATTTATAGCCTTTCACACAAACTGAACCTTTAAGGCCAAATATCTCTATCTAATCCCTCATACTGATGGCACATAGGTAAAGAAGATTCTTATTCGTTACCTGGGTTGGCATTGCTGAATTCAGAAGATTAGTGTGCTGCTGTGTGCCTGATCTCTAGAACTGTTGGGACACCTAGCCAGGTACTCCCTGCTAGCTGTAAGTGCAAATGAAAATAACAAACACTAGAAATGTTCTTAGACCCAGAAAGATCAGATACAGTAACATGTCAACTGAGTGCTAAGACACTGGTACAGAGCATACATGGCACGAATCATCCCAATTAAATGGAGGAAATTACTTAGCCATGTGAAAAAATTATGCCCTGACTAGTTTCTAGGTAAGGTACTAGTTTCTTTTACTTTTTTCTGGCACTTTGTTTCTGAAGGCTTAAAGAACTCCAGCCTTGTAACTCCCATGATGAGTGTTCTAATTATGAACATTAAAACTGTTTTCTGATTGAGTTAGGTAATAACTTAATGTGATAAATAAATCAGGCAGTTCCAAATCCAAACGTAGTGTCTGGGTTTGGAAATATAGTATGCTCCCTTCTTTCCTGTGTGAAATAAGTTTGAACAGCTGCAACAAATGTTCTTGTCACTAAATTATATATTACAGCTGTCGAGAACAAAACATTTAGTTCCAGCACTCAAGAAATAGATTTTTAAGAAGTCTTCCCATTTATCAGTTTAGCCATTGATTATGTGTGTAAGGTCATTGAATTAGAGCAGTAATGAATGGAATTCTTGATTGCTCAAATACCAGACTAAATGTACCCATAGTTTTACATCCAGGAACTTGATAATACCTAAGAATGCCTCAGAGCATTCCAGGAACTAATGCTGTGTGTAAGCACTTAGGTACTTCCTCTCTGATCACCAGTACCATGTTTGCTGAGTAGGAGGGGAAGATAAATGTGCTTCAATGAATTCTGTAGTTGTCAGGTTGTCAGTCTGTCAAGACAGCAGTTTAATTCCCGAAGGTTGGGATTGCCTTCATGGCTGTGGAGTGGCTAGAGATCAGGATTAGGGTCAAACTGAGCTTCCTAGCATTAACCATTTAACTGACAGCCTTCTTTTCCTTGGTGCAAGAGGCAGGAGTAGGAAGATCACCAGACTTATTCCAAAATAGATATGATCTGCCATCACAGCCTGCCGTGTTCCTCAGGCCTGTCTTGAGATGAAACCTGAAATCAGCATGTCAATTTGCCCCAGTATTTGTTTATTTTGAATATTGCTCCTGATACCTGGATTTGAACAGTTTTATTTTCCATGTATGCTGGCAGCTTTGGTCTTCACCAGTGTAGAGGGGGGGACTGGCTTCAACCTTTTCAGTTTTGTACCCTTGTTTTCACAAATCTCTGCTAATTATAGTTGGTTTTGAGCAGAAGGTTAAGGAATATCTGCAGGGTGCTTGTGACTCTGCTGTGCTTGCACGCTGTTCTTGTGTTCAAGATTTCTGTGAAATCATCAATTCAGCATATTTTAGATGCCATTCTTCAATGGGAATAGCTAAGAGGTGCAAGTAAGTGTTACAGATTCTTTTGAAGTGATGTACATTTGGGAAGAGCTATAATAAGAGAGGAAAAATTATGTTCTTGTGCTTGCAGAAATACCTGAAAACCATTTTTCTTAAAGATGTGTCATAGGGTTGACAGCTACTGGTTCTGATGCCTTTTATGATGCTTCCTCCACAGCTCAGGTGTTCTTTCTGGGTGTTTTATGGAAGGCTGCCTTTGGAAGGTTTCTCTGGGCTGAGCACTTACAGGCTTTCTTTCTCTGCCTTTCCATCTTGATAAAACTCACAGGAACCAAGTTATATTTGATTCCTCTGGTGCTACTCAAGTATGGAAAAGCGAGAGGGCAGACTCAAGATGGAGAGGGGGCACAGTCTTTGCAGAAGTTTCTTTAAACAGAAACCCAAAGCCAAAGAACAGCTGTGAAGATCTCATCTATGGTCTGAAGCTGGCTGTTGTCCACTGCCAAATGCTCCTCCACAGGCTGTTAATTCTTCAGAACTGCAGAATTTGCAAATTTTACAAGGCAAACATTACTTCTCCAGAAGAACAGTAGAAGAACCCACCAGCACAAATAAAAACCAGACTACAGCTAGAGTAAGAGGCAGAAACAGACCTGTTTCAAATGAACAGGAGTGGGTGAAGGAAAGAGGAAGCATTTAGGTATCACATGTAAATTGGTAACTCAGCAATCTATTAAATAAATTAATCCTTTTCCTTTCTGAGGAATATCCATGAGCTTTGTAGTTCCCTTTGCCTTTTCTTCAATGTATTCAGTAAATACCTTTCTGTAGGCTGCTGGCAAACTCTACATTCCATACTTTAGTGGGGAATCCAAAAGTTGTGCTATGGAGATTTTTTCTGCCTCTATTGGAAAAGCACAAAAATATTCTCCGCACACATCATTTGCAGTTGGACATTCACTTTTAAAAAATGTTTCTGGATTAAACTATGTTATTCAAATTGCAAGAAAAGGGAGAAATATGGTGACCAAATGGGCAAAATGAATTTGTTAGGAAATTAAGTCTGAAAGGAGCATCTCTGTCCAGATGGTATCTCAGCTCAAAAATTCAGCTTGAATAACAGAGTATTTTTGTTTCCTTAGTACACACCACGAGTACTTTTCTTTTGGGGACATAAAGTATGTTTCAAAACGAGAGTAAGTATAGCTTGCAAGTTAAAGACTAGATTTTGTTCTTGGCAGGCATCTATTTCTCCTGCATTTGCTTTATATTTTGTTACTCTCCCTCTTGCTCTGCTCAGTCTGAGCTCAGAGTTGCTGTGTAAAATGGCCATTATGGGGTTAGATGCAGCATTTCCAATACTATGGAATTATATCAAATGTCTTTATAAACATGTCTTTATTTCTTTGCAATAAAATTATCACAATAAGGGCTAAAGAATCCTGTATTCCAATTTCTTATTGTCAAATTTACTTTACATATTGAGCTCACCTCACTGGACTGATGTATATATATATGTGTATATATATACACATATATATATACATACATATACACACACATATACATGTGCCCATTTCCAGTGCAGCTGCAGTTTTATTCTGTGCCCTTCACAGTATCACTTGGCCAACAATAAAAGAGGAAAAGAGCCCCAGAAACTGGGCAGTGCTCAGTATCTCACTGTAAGCCCTCTCCCCCACCTGGTCTCTTAAGGTTCAGGGGCTACAATACAGAAAGAAGGATTTTTTAATGCCCAAGGGCCAAATGTCTGTATATATTTACTTTATTTGCTAATTGTGATAGAAATGGGGAAAGATGCTTTTTAGATTTGAAATAGTTTTGGGTTTCTAAGCTCTTTGAGGTTTGAAACTTATTCAAAAACATGTTTGTAGAAGGGTGTGACATCCTGAATGAGTTTGATGCTTCCTTTATGGCTGTCAGTAACTACATCATAGGTTCCAGCGAGGATGGCTGTCCCAAACAGCCACATGTTAGTACAAACCTATCAATGTTTTAAACCATAGTGCCATTTATTTTTGTTTCATTCACCTCAGGTACTCACTAGACTCCTGTACCCTACTTAGAGGGGAAACTATTCCATGTCTATAAAACAGAAGAGGGGTAGGGGTTTTTTTGCTAGTATTGCTTTTTAACATACTAAGAATTTCACATTTTTCATCCTCGCAGTTTCTTTCAAAGTCAATTATTTTAAATTAGCTCAAGAAATGTTTTGTAGAATAAATTATCTCTTTTTTGCTTTGAACTAAAGGAAGAGTAATTAAGCAGTGCTGAACTGAACAAACAACCATTACTTTTAGGTACCACAGACATATTTCCTTACAATTTTTTATAGGTCAGTCAAGCTGTAAATTACCCAGGAAAGCCCTCAGGTAGACCTTTTGCTAATTATCTGACAAGGCTCCCTGCTTTTAAAGTAAGAACTAACAACTGAAGACCTGTGCTGTAGTGAAGAGGAAGAACTGAAAGAGATTAAACCAGTTGAATACAAAACTGTTTGTTTCATAACTGCTCTGAACGTGGTCCTACCCTGAAGGCAGAATGTGGTAAAGGCTGAAAGTGCTAAGAGAAGGTTAAAATACCAAATGCTGAAATGGCAGAATATGCTTAGTGTGGGGGTAAGGAGATTGCTGTCTGCCTGGGAACTTTGGTGTTTCCTCTACACAAGTCACTCTAGGTTCAAGTTGTTTGGGCATAGTCACAGAGAAATAAAATATTATATGGTGTGGTCATTTGCTCTGTTAGCTCATACTTTCCTTCTTTCTTTCTGTCCATCTTCTTCATCTTCCATGATGAAGGAAGACCTTCATCATATTTTATAGGTAGATTGACAGCTGGGAATACTGTGGGTGCTGCATGCAACTTAAAGTTGGGGTTTTTTGTTGGGGAGTGGCATTATCAGCTCTTATGCTCGCACTGTGTTCCCATCCACTGATCATTTTTATTCCCTCTTCTACAGACTTATCCTTGGAAGGCATCAATTTTACTGGAATGTAATCTGGAAAATTTTCAGGTTTTGTTTAAGGAGTAAAAATGTTGGTTTCACAAGTTCTTGAAATTCTCTTCTTTAGTTACACGATGTTGTAACTGTGATATCTGAAGGTAAAATATGCCTTAGGGCATTAAAGCAGGGAAAAATGGCAGCTGAAAAACCAGAATTTTCCTGTGTTGGATTCCTGTCAGTTCTAGAGTAATAAAAAGGAACTATTTAAATGTCAATTGTCTTAATAGTGTAACTTCACAAACTGACTTTCAGTCTTTGTCTTCTGCAGTGTCCTAAGGGCTCGGTCTGTACATGTTCCTCACAAACACTTGGAAGAGAGGCAGTGCAGCAGTGCCCTGGGGCTCAGTTGTTTCCCCTCCCGTTCTGAAGTGTGCCATGTCTGCTGCAGAAGGTTTGCAGGCAGAGGGGAAATACACCCAGCAGTGCAGGGGACACATGTCCCAGTGCAAAGACACTTTGTCACAGCTCTTGCCTGTACATAACTCCCAGCCCTCCACTCCACCTCTGCCCCACATCTCATGGAGCAAAGGCAGTATCAGTAAAAACATGGGAATTTATTTTTGTGCCTCTAGGGCTATGGGTTTTTTGTTGTTTTGGTTTGGCTTTTTCTGCATTGCATGAATGTTTAACACTGTTTTATGATCTTTACAGTTCATTTTATGTGTATCTACCTTTCTGGATTTGCTCTGGGTCTGGTCTTGCAAGGTGCTGAGCACTGCCCTTGGAAGGACAATGTGAGCAGCTGTACTGGTCTAAACCCACGTACGTGGAGTGAGTAAATGTGTGTGACCCTCGTTCATCTGAGATTCAGAGGGCCTTTGATCCACTGGCATAGGGGTCTTTTCCATCCTTCCAGCTATGATAGCTTTTAAATGAGCATGTCTGATCAGTAGCAGATTTTGTACTTGTGTGTTAACACAAATTAGAATTTTTTTTGTTTGTTTCTTATGGGAATAGTATTGACTGTTAACTCTGTGTCCTTTCAATGATAGTGCCTGTTGCATGGGATAACTTTTTTTTCTGGTTATAGTTACCTGTCCTAAGACTTCTTTTTATATTTGCACTTGAAAAGCTCTGCCAGGACAAAATAAGATATTTCTACAATTTGTATATCTGATAAATTCTTTTTTGGAGCAGTTTAATATATTGGTGGGATTTAAAGATGTGCTGAATCTAATCTTCCAAGAGTCGAGAAAAATATTCATTAGAATGCATTGTCTCTTGCTGAGTTTAACCTTCACTCCCCTGCTGGAGTGCACTACAATTTTTTATCAGGTTTTTTTCTGCTTTTCCTCCTTGGATGATAATGAAAGTGAAGCAGTTTGCCTGTCCAGCCTTAGTTCTCCACAGTCTTGGTGCATTCCTGCCATTCAGTCTCCTGCTGAGGTCAGTGTCCCTGTGCCTGTGCCTTCAAATCTCCATTTTTTTGTCTTGGCTTCTGCCTTTGACAAGCAGGTAATGAAGTAGTTTTGGTTTTTGTATTGCCCTCACGCTCAGGAGCTTGTGCTGTGTATTGGTGTGCATGGTAATGTTACCCTGGGTTTTAGAACTTAATGTGTTGACAGTTCCTGCAGTCTGTGCTTTATTGCAGAAGTAGAGATTCCACATTCATTGTTTTGTTATTAGAAATTTTGTTCAAGCCTCTGGAGGAATACACAATATTAGCAGTGGAATAACAATACTTTCAAAACTAACAGTTGAGTACAATGGTGCCACTGGTCTGATCAACACCCAGTCACCAGTGTAGGGCCAGGAAAGGGGAGAGACACCTTTCCTCTTTTCCAGCTCTTAGTGGAAGTTAACAGTGCCTGAACTCTGCTGCTGTTGCACTTGAACTATTGAGTGTGACTTAAGGAATGTGCTTGGCACAGAAATAAGAGAAAAGCTGCTTAGTTATATCCCACGCTGGGAAGGGACAGTTTATTTCCCTGTAACTACCGTTCCATGAACATAAAAGTTTCACTAAATTCCAAGAGTATTAGAATTGGTGTAAAAGACTGCAGCTAGGTTTGGGATTTCAGAACAATTTCATGTAAAACTCTCCCTCCACCTCACAGTTAACTTCTTAACAAGTTGTGAGGTCTTTCCAGTAGCAGCTCAAACTGAGAAACTCTAGCTCAATGCCATGAATACATTTCTTTTGGATGGAAACTGGACAAGGTGACTGTTGGTACGATTTGTTCTGTTTTCAGAGAAATTTTCCAAAGCCTGAATACTGTAGTTTTCACTTAATTTGCATGGCTAACAGAGCAGGTCTGGGGCTGACCCTTTCAGGTGTGGAAACATGCACTCTGGAGTAAGCTTTTGGCTGTTGAGGTGCCAGGCCTGTGTCTGGGTCAGGGACATCACAGAGTGCAGCATCTCTGCAAGCAGGATAATACTCGGCCTTGCACTTGCATTTCCAGTGCTAAAAGGCTCAAATTGGAATTGCAGTTGTGCATCCCAGTACCTGTTTTCCATCTTTCCAAATACCATGGAAGGTTGCTGTGTTCATCCCAACAAGTGTGGCGTGGTAGTTCACACTATGAACAACTGGAAGCCAAGTCTGAGCACATTTTGCACTCAGAAATTTGATATTGATTCATGACTGTGGTTATTCATGCTATGAAGCAAAGGGAGCACTCCTGAGCACTGCTGATCATCTCTCCAAGCCTTTGGCTGGGCACTGGGTCTGTTCCTCTTGTGAACCTTTACAAGTATTTCTTGACTCTGATTGATGGATTAGGCTCTGAAACAGTTATAATTAAGATAGTGTTCACACTGTCATAATTACAAGATACAGCAATTTTATTAGCCTGGGTTATTTATTAGTCACAGCAATCAAAGCTACATTTTGATCAGTCACAGGAGGACCTGACAGAACATGGATGTTAAAATTAGGTATCCAACGTGTTCATTTGCAGAGCTGTCGTGTTTGTCATGGTGGCAGTAAATGGTGCTAAACTGATTTTTCAATAGATTCATTAGTGATAACCTTTTAGGTTGATATGTCTGCCACAATTTTTACTTTTTTTTTTCAAGCATAGCAAATATGAGGATTTAAATTATGCTTATTATAAAGAAATGGGATTTTATTAAAATGGAATTGTATTAAATAAATAAAATTATTTAATTGTTATGGGTTATTAAATTTGGCCTAATGTATCTCAGCTGCTACCTCAAATTTCATCAAGAAAAACTTGGTTTTGCTCTTAAACAAAACCTGATCCTGTAGCTATTAAAGGAAGAAACTAGAGTTAAGAGATGCTCTCAAGAGTTTTGAATTGTTTCCAATTCTGAAGTTCTTTGCCATGCCAGTGCTCCTTTATCTTTCTCTACCAAAGAGGCCATTTTACATATTTAGCAGAGAGGTCTGAATTAGCTGAGTGAATTAGCAGATGATAACTTAGTTAATGATCATTTATGAAGAGAATATATCTCGTGATTTTATTTTAATTTGGACCTTCTATTTTGGCTACTTTAATGATGGATCTTCCATGCCAATGCATGGTTTGTGAGATAAGATTTCTGTAGAGAAATCTTAAGTTACAGTTTCTTGTCTGAGGAATAGCTAAAGCTGTATAATTAAAGTATAATTAAACAATGGGGTTAATTTCAGCTGGCATTGACTATTACACTTTCCTGAAAATCTGTTATCACACAGGCTCAGGCAGCAAGGTTGAGGGACACACAAGAAAGGATGCTGTAATATGCCAGTGCATCCAAGGGAAGCCTGCTCTGTAATTCCAGTAGGTTTGTAGGAGTCCTGAATCTGCTGGTACAATAAACAGCAGTAACGGGCATGTGGCTGCAGAGCCTTGGCATGGGCTTGTGCTAAATGTGTGCAGGACTGGCATGGGAGCCTTCAGCTGGCACCTGTGGGGTTGTACTGCTGGGTTTGACAGGTAACTCTTATCTAGGAGGGTGCTGGCATGAGTGTTCTGCTGCACTCTGCCCACGGGAGCAGCTGTGCTGGGCAGATGGGAACCAGGCTGGCACTCCAAACCTCCGTTCCACAGCTCATCCCTGGCAGAAAGTGCTGGCCATA
Source organism: Erpornis zantholeuca (assembly GCA_013400515.1). Classification (NCBI taxonomy): domain Eukaryota; kingdom Metazoa; phylum Chordata; class Aves; order Passeriformes; family Timaliidae; genus Erpornis; species Erpornis zantholeuca. Next base: position 181,287 of record VZTN01004277.1, read on the forward strand.
CTTATGTGCTATGAACCACTTGATCATGTTGGGCAGGCTTTTTGCTGCTTAAAAGTGCAAGTTTATTTGTACATACCACTTGTCAAAACAGAGCAGTAAAGTTTTTTCTGGGGCTTTTGGTCAAAGGAAGTTACTTCTGCCTCTGCTGAGCACAGGGGTCCTTCTGGCACTTTGGTTCTGTAGCAAAAGGCTTAGATTTTACATGGGTAAACTAAAGAAAATGTTTGAAGTCTAAACTTGAGTTGAAAATTTACAGCTCATGACTGTTGAACTCTGCTCAGTGAAGTGGTGACAGCACAGTACTTTGAGTAGGAGCCAGAATGTTTCAGTATTTTCTAATGCTAACGTGGAGCAGGTCCCAGTTCCTCTGCCTGTGAGTACAGCAGAGGTAGAATTTATGTTGAAGGTGCAAGCAGTGCAGCAGCAAAGCAGAAAATTTCCAGCCTTCAGTGAACACATGCTATATTAGTTCAATGTCTCCGTGCAATACTTCAGAGAAATAGAAATCAGGAATAGAGAGGATAGACCATGCAATTTGTTTCTTTGCCAGTGCAAGATGGTTCTCTTTTAATGAGTCTAATTTCAAAACTCTTGAGGAACAGAGATCACAGCAGTTTTCTGGAGGGTGCCAAATGCTTTCCATTTATCAAGAAGCTTTGCTTGCTATCCATCCTCCTTTCTTCCTTCTAGTTGTACCTTTGGGCCAGCCTAGGTTTCTTTATTGTTGTTTATATACTTCATTGGCATTTTCCCATCTTGCTGTTTGACAAAGCTGTATATATTCATCCTGCTTTCTAAGAAAATTTCTCCAATCTCATGGCAAATTGAAAGGAGTTTAGGAAAGATTTTGTCTACATTGGTTTAGAATAATGTGAGGCAAGTGAGGATATCACAGTTGCTTGCAATGACACACTTCTGAAAAGAAGAAAATGCTATGACCAACTCAGGCTTCATAGTGGAAAGTTGCACAACAGTTGCAAAGACAGATTGATTTGGTTTGTTCTTTTACTTGTTACTACCAAAGACTTCCACTGTTTCTATCTAATGCTCAAAATCTTGTTTATGGGCACAGAGAAATCCCCACTTTCCAAGTAAAGGCACAAGGAATTTTGGTATTGTAAGCTAAATCTAGAAAAAATAACCAATGCAGTTGAACCTGTGATACACACACACACCTCCCTGTCTGTGGCTCTTTTTCTGGGTGCTGTGCTCCCCTATCCACTGCTCCTCTGGCTCAGGAAGCTGGTATAGTCACAGGGGTGCTGGAATCCCTTGCCAGGAGGAGTAAAAACACAACTGTTGTCATGTTGCTTTGTTTTCCTTTCCTTCCTCTAGCATATATTCTGTATGGGTTTTATTTGTTTGCTAAGATATTTTGAAACCTTTTTCTTCCTTCAGCAATCCACAGCATTGGGTTAGATCCAAATTATTGTATGTGTGCTTTGCACACGTTAGGTCTATTGCTTTCTTCACTTTGTTACCTCTAATTATGTTTTTTCCAGTTGCAGGTCTGTATTTTCTTTGTTTGTCTTTGAACTGATAACTAGTGAGTTGTTTCTAGCTTGGGGTCTCTGGTGCCAAGCCTGCACCCCACCTCTCATGCTGAGCCTGTACTCCACCACACCGCATCCTCCCTCTTGACTTCCCAGGGCTGCTGTTGTCACACCAGCCCTTTCTCTCTCCGGCCCAGCTCCTGCAGGTTCAGAGCAATGCAGACAGAGCAGGCAGCCCTCACTCTGAGCTGTGGCAAATCCCCCGGGAGGCTTATAGCCTGTCACTGCTCTGCAGGGGTGGAATGATGAATGCTGGGGTGGTGTCACAGAGCTGGTGCTTAAGCACCTCAACCTCCCTGGCAAGAGCAGCTTAGATCTCTGCTGGGAGCTTGAGACTTCCCTCTATCCAACCAGGAGACTGTTTCTGTTACATTTCAAACACAATTTGAAGGTTGAATGCTGATCACTCCCTAGTTTTGATTCGCCTCTTGCTCTAAGTGTGCATCTGAAGTTTTTGCTTCTACAGGTTTCATGTTTGCCTGATGCCATTTTGGTTTAATTTTTTTTTTTTGTTCAGCTGTATGTTTCTTTAATTCATGCTTGTGTTCCTGTAGTGTTTCGAAACCACTTCAGTTTTCAGCAGAAATAATATTACTGTAAATGCTAGTTTAGTTTGTTCTCTCAGACTGTATAGGCCTCTCCCAGACAGAAGGAAAAAATATAATTGACTTGGGGGTGGTGAGGCCCTGGCACAGGCTGCCCAGAGAAGCTGTGGCTGCCCCATCCCTGGAATTGCCCAAGGCCAGGTTGGATGGGGCTTGGAGCAACCTGGGCTAGTGGAAGGTGTCCCTGCCTGTGGCAGAGGGGTTGGAACATGATGATCTTTAAGGTTCCTTCCAACCCAAACAATTTTACAGTTCTAGGAAATTAAATCATTAATTACTCCACTGATTATGCTTCCAGTTAGCAGGTTTGGCACAAATTTTGAAGTTGTTTTTTCAGTGTTTTTGTCAAGCTTTTTGACTGATTGACTTCAATAATAATCAAAATCAATTCTGATATGGTTATAGGTAAAAATTGCAGATATGGCAGAGCAATCACATAAATATACAAGTAATTTGTAATTATAAACATCCCTCAGATGGTTACATTTATGTGACTGTGTCCATACTGAGGGAAGGAGGTGTAGCTCTGTGCTTGGCATGAGTAGTTTTGGTTTGATTTGGGGATTTTATGTAGGAGGTGTTGTTCTAAACTGTGTGTATACAATTACAATTACATATTGTATTTCATACAAATATAAAATGTGTTTATTAACTTACAGTGGGGGAAGTAACAACACTTCTGGTGAGAAGAGTGATGGTGAGGAGGGAGGGGTTAGGGGAATCTCACTTCATAACTAGCCTGAAGTCTAGTCCCTGTGCTGGAAAGTTTGGCCTTGAGCTCTCTTAGTTTCTAGTTAGTTTCTCAAAGTCTCTGTAAAAACCTAGTAATGCAAAGAAATTGGGTATAGAACAAAGCAACTGTTGATTTAGCTGTACACTTACTGAAAATAGCATGTGGAATTTTAACTCCTGACTTGTTCTCCCCAGGGAGCAATCAAAGAGTGAGATCATCAAGAGATGTTTTTGTGGATGATTTCTCCATTCCTAAGGATTGTATGTCTCCCCCAAATGGCTCATCTGCTTTCTCTGGGATGCTTAGCCATGAGTGTGCTTACTCAGGCCTGACTGCTTGTTTCCATAGGTGCACACGTATTAGTAACAAATGCTACCCTCCTTTGTCAGAAATATTTTACTCAGTATAGCAAAATTTATCTTTTCCAGTTTGGCAGTATGAGGAAAGATCTGTCCTTTGTGAAGCACACACAAATTGAGCTCAGAGGGGAGAGCACCTTTGCATTATCCTGTTGCCAGCATATTGTAACACCACGGCCAGGGGCCGAAGCCTGCAGAGCTGCCGTGTGTGATAGGGCACTTGCAACAGATCCATGACTTCTACTTGTCTTTACAAAGGAACGTGAGTGTAGCACATATGTAGCTCACAGCACGGCCTGGAGTTCAAGTGTATCTGTGGGAATTTTTGAGGATGTATGCTACCCTGTATTTTTTCTTTTAATTTTTGCTAAAGCAGCAACTCAGATGAGCAAGATTTGAGCTATTCACTATTTTTCAGCTTGGTTTTTTCAGTAATATAGACTGCTAGACAAATGGCCTTGATTCAAAGTGCTAAATATAAGTATTCCTTTGAGGCAGTTGAACTGGGGAGTTACTGAAACAAAGTTAATCCTCTGGAACAAATGCATGGTATTAGCAAGGAAAGATTCCCATTCATTTCCTATGTCTCTTGCTGATTTTAGGCTTCTTGGCCTAGCTTGAAGTACATTGTAGCTTACACATTTTGCAAGACTACAGAGCAATTGGAAAGACTGAATTAGGAATATTATAGATTTGTCTTAGTGATGCTCTGAACTCTAATGTGTTTCAAAGCTTTGCTTTGCTAAGGTACATTTACACCCATAAGACCTTCTCAAAGGAAAGCACACTCAAGGCATAAATGCAGCATGGATACAGGATCAAGTACCTTGCAAGAAGGAAAAGGACCAGACAGCATGATGGGATTATCAAAGCACAATCAGGTGTGAATCACTGATAGGAGCACAAGCATTACTTTGCTGAAAAACAATTCTCAGCAAGTGTCTCCATCAGGAGACAAGTGACCTCCTCAGGCCACACACAAATGTATGGCTAGAGGTGTGTGGTGCCCTGGGATTTACACTGGGATTTACACTGCCCTGTGCCCTGAGCGCTCTCTCTGACTGCTGGCCTCCTGAGAGAAGCTGAAGGAAGGATGTGGCAGCAACAGCTCATTTCTTACTGTGCTCTCTTACTTGTTATTCTCATCATGCATTCATGGTCTTTCCCATGGAGATCAGAATAAACTAAAACAAAACTGTCCCTTGGTCAAACCTGATTTTTCTCTGTGCAGGCTGCTTATGATGCTGTGGCCTCATCACACGTGTAGACACCCCGGGCACAGGGTCTGTTCTCAGGAGATCCTGTCTTGTTTTTGGTCCATCTTTCCTTGCTGCAGGCAAGACAGGCCTGAGATCTAGAGCAGCCTCCTTGGGGAGATACTTAGTTGGCATTTTTATTAAACCCCACAGTCATTAAATTTGGCCTTATCTACATCCCAGTATATATGAACCATTGGCTGCAAGGAAATTTGCAACAGAGAAATTGCTCAGGTGAACATGCAGCTCTACTGCTAGAAGCTCCACTGATAATGATGGAGTGTTAGTGATAATTATGGACCCAAAGATACCAACCAGAGTACTGCTGTATACAGAACATCTATTTTTCTTGGATTTGAGAGATCAGTTGCAAGAATAGTTGTGACACATTTGTAAGCAGATGAGGCCATTAATTATAGTACAACATATTGAGTGTTGTATTTAAGGAATCTTCTGCACTCTTCACTGTGGCACAGCTGTGCTATCAGAGTTTTTCTATTAATATACTACATTGTGGTACTTGCTCAGCTTTCCAAAGTTAGGGAAACCGAGGGACAGCTCTGCTGTTAGATCAAGGCTCTGGCTGAGAGCTCAGACCCTCTGGCTGTTACAATAGGGGTGAGAAAGACACTGTTCATCTCTTCAGTGTCTGTTCTGTTGTATGAAGATGGCTTTTGCAGCCCAAGTTGCTCATAACCCCCTTGCACATACTGCTCCAAAGTGCCCAGAAGGAAAAGCCAGCAAAAGTGGGGGAGCCTCAAAGAATACAGAAATTGTAAAGCCATTCTCTGGATCACAGAAGTGCTTCCTTTTCAGATTAGTGCAGAGAGAAGATGGTTTGCTTGACACATCACTGGGCTTTGCCTGAGTAAAGCTTTATTTAAATAAATTATTGGAATCACTATTATCCTCAGTTTTCAAGAACTGGCAGTTAAAGAATTAAATGCATTATGAATCTTTCCCAATGTATCTCAAAGATATATTTGAAGTTTGCAACAGGTAGTAAATAAACTTGGATTCCAAAGAGTTGTGATTCCCTCACAATTATTTGGTTATGGAATTCCTGTAGTAGGGTTTCCTCCTTGACTGAATTACTTAAGTTAGTATTAATTTTTTTAGACAAAACCAGTTTCCCTTCCTGTCAAGAATTTAGAATCATAGAATTGTTTATGTTGGAAAAGACCCTCCCAAGGCCTGTAGTTGCCCTGGATCCTCCCTCTGGGCCTTTTTCTAGATGGGCATCACCTTCGCCAACCTCCAGTGAGCTGGGACCTCCCTGGGGAGCCAGGGCTGAAGCCTCCCTTGGTTGCCCTTGGATTTCTTGTTGCACCTGCACTGTTGTCTACCTGAAACATCAGTAATGGGCCATGGTCTGAGGGCTGTGCCAGCCTGAGAAGCTTTCTTATCATATCTGTTACCCAGCCCCAGGCAGGCAGCAGGCTTCACTAAGTGGGTTCAGTCTGCACGTGGAGCCTTCTGTTCCCTCCTCAAGGCACTCTCCTATGCAATGACCTTTTTTTCTTAATGGAAGCAATTTTGTACTTTTTTTTGTACACTTAGGAGGAAACAAAGCTCTTTGGTGGTTGGGATTTCAAAGTGATGAGAATAAAAGAGGGTTAAGTGACCGTCCCACAGGCAGGTACAGCTGAGGAGAGGGATTTCCAGTCCTGAGGACTCTTAAGCATCACATTATCAGTGAATGTCTGTGCTTTTAACACTTCCAGGTTTGTAACATAGAGAGAATTAAGGCTTATTTCTGATTCTTAATAAATTAATTTTCTGCCTAAATAGGCCAAATTGCTTTGGGATGGAATGACCTGAATAAACTCCTGTCAGAAGGCTCTTTTAGTCTGTGGAGTGAGCTCAAGTCCAATTATATTTTTCTAGCAGAGATGGATTGTATTTGGAGTTCATACTATGAAGTTCAGCTGGAAAAGAAAAAGGCATGGGGAAGGTTTTAGCTTCCATACTACCTAGTTGCTGCAGACCTCAGCTTAAGGAGATAGCTATCAGCAAGGCTAGAAGACAGTACCATTTATCAAGGTATGGGGTTTTTCAAGGTGGGGGCAAGTTTCCAACTTGGTACTTTGGAAGAGCTCTGAAATCTTACCCTGAATCCCTAGTAATGCTATTTATTGCAACAAATATGTATCTATTCCATTTTAGGCATGTAACACCTACCTGTGTACATTTGAAGTTGATAAAGGGGGGCTGTGTGAAGTTTTATGAGCATGGTTGCTAGAAAACTCTATCTGCTTTTTCAGTTAAGCAGTGGCAGAAAAATCAACGAAGTTCTTAACAAAATGCTCCTTAAGGTTTCAGACTTCTGGCTAGAAAAAACTTAAACATGCTTTCACTTCTTTGTAATAATTGAAATATCTTGCTAACGTCTCTGTCATTACATTTCTCCACAAAATGGGTGATTCATCCTTGGTTTAGTTTGCTAAAAACAGAGTCTTTGAAAAGTCAGATATTTGGGTTTCTGTCTTGACATTGCTTTCCTCAGCTTTTACACGGAAAATGTGTCACTCATTTATTTGTGCAACAAAGTTGTATCTTTTGAAGTGCTTACTAAACTGACTCTGAAATGCTGGCAGTGGATGTAGCTGTTGTAGATGTTGCTGTCAATCCTCCCCTAGCAGTCTCAACACTTTGGCAAACTGTAGGAGAACTAATCAGCATATGCTTGTGAACTGTAGAAATTTCATCATGCTCTGTGCTTAGTGAGTTTCTTTAAACATGGATAGCCTGTGTTCTATGGTAGGAGTATAGAATATTTAAAGCTGTGCAAATGCAGTTATGCTTTTAAGGAGCTAGGTTTTCCACTTGTGTGTCTGAGGAAAGCATTCAGGTAAGTGCAATACAGAAGGCAGAAGATACACAAATGGTTGTTGACATTATGAAAAGGATGGAAAATACAGGATGTTCTTTTTTACATAAAACAGCTCCTGTTTTGGGAGGGAAAATTGTGATCTGTGGGCTGGAATAGAGGAATCCTCAGTGAGCCATGCATGTGCTTGTTAACAATAAGCAGTGCCAGAGCAGGTGCCCTTCTGAAATGGGTTCCCCCATTTCCCTTCAATAAACTGATTTAAAAACACAGTGGAGGAAGGCTGGACTGTTTCAGAAAGTACCTTTCAGAAAAAAGGTACTTTTCGATTTATGCCGTTTTTTTTAATCATTTGTTTAAGAGGAGTAATGCACTTTTAAAGCCCTTCCTCTGGCATTGGGTTCAGAATTTAGGATTGACTTGACAGTAGACCCTTTTCAGGAGACTCTCCCAGTGGTGCCCTGTGGTGCTGTGTCTCAGACTGTGCTCCAGCCACTCTGTGCAGGGATGGAAGCACAGACCCCTTCCCACATGAGACCTCTGCTCTGCTCTCCTTGGCTGAGGCTCTGGGCTCTTACTGGCCTGGATGGAAACAGCTGTGGCTGTGCCCAGGCTGGGGCAGTCCTTGTGACCAGCCCTGGCAGCCTCTTGCTCTGCTGGTGGTGCCCAGTACCGGAGCTGTTCTGGGGAGAGCACTCTGTTCTCTCTGTAAGAGGCTCTGCAGTCTCCTTGAGCTGATCACAGGCCAGGTGGTCATGTTTTGTTAGTGTCCAATATTTATGGGTTGTCCCTCATGAACTGTTGAGAGCTAAAGTTTTTCTGACCGCATGCCCCCTCGGTTAAAGCTCTGAGAGCTGCAGGGAAAGCCTAGGCCAGCAGGAGGTTGTCATCCTGGCAGGGCATGGTGATTCCATCACCAACCTCAGAAGCATCTGGTGGAAGAACACAGTGAATGTATGTCCCTGTCAAGGAAAGAGCATGGTAGGAAGGCTGGCTGTGGCCATCCCCAAAAATATGGCAGCAGCAGAACTCTTGGTAGCTTGGATGTCCCACATCCTTAGGTTTGCTCTTTTTGTAGCTAATTCTCCAAACATTTTGGTTGCTCCAGCCCCTTAGTATTGCTCTGTAGGTCACTGGTGAAATCATATGTGGTAGTTTTTCAAATTGAAACCAACTTCCCCATGTTCCCATGAATGCATTCCACTTTGAAAAGAGAATTCCTTGTGGTGGCTAACGTTGAGCCTGCCTCACCCATTACCATTCCATACAGGTGTGCTTGCATTTCCTTGATGATCTGTAGGTTGTAATGAGGTTGTAGGACCAGGCTTTCCTTTGCTTGGTGAAGCTCTTAATGGCATAACTTGGAGCCTGTAGCTTTTTTCATCTCTTATGAGTGAATAGGATCCTGTCCTTAAAAGATTTTGTTTGGCTTTGAGATAAACCTTTAAGTTTGTTTTTCCCCAGTGATTATCATAGAGAGTGAATGTGCTGCATCCAGTATGAATATTGACAAAAACGTGAGTGATTGGGGTTGACTGAGGGTTTTGTGGTGACTTCAGAGGTTGAGTCTGTGCCCAGCAGATGTGTGAGGAGGATGGCTGGAGGGTGTGAAGAAGCTGAGTGTGCCAGTGCTAACTAAAAACCATCAGAGCTAGGAAACAAAAGGCCTAAAGGCCAAGCACTGCCACTGAGGTTTGGAAAGTACTGTAAATGTTAGTGTTTCAAAAGACAGGAGGAACATGATACTGGTGCTTTTCAGCTGTGACTAGTTTCAAAACCAGGTGTTCCTAAAACATGGGAATGCTTAGCAAAGGGTCAGTTGTTTTTCCCTTTGTTTATGTGTTTGGGTTTTTTTCCTAAGATATACCTGTTCTTCCTAGAGAAACTGTTTTGTTTCAAATGGAAGCAGGAGCTGGAAGTCAGGAGAGGAAGAGAACAGCAGGAATGGAAGGCAAATTGGTAAATTCCGCCTGCTGTTGTGACGTGTTTATGGTGTGTGATCGGCCCTATAGAGCCTGATTAGCACATTCCCAGCAGACAGAGCTGTTTGCACAGTGGGAGCAATGGCAGGATTAATGTGAGCTCACTGTGGGTGCAGTGTGCTGAAACAGCCTGAGCAGGGGGCAATCATCAAGCTGTGTTTAATGAATCTGGTAGTGGTCACTCTTTTGCAGAGAGATCAAAAACAAGCAAAGAGCTGTTGCGGTTTTAAGGCTTTTCAAGAAGTATTGGATTGAATTTTGATTTACCAGAAAGAAAAACATTGATTACATCACCCTTGTGCTGATGCTCTATATTTCAGCCCCTGGTTAAGAAAAATCAGCTACAAATAGGGTAAGAAATATTAATACTGGAAATATGGTCTCTAATTACTGGAGGAGTGAGGGTATTGCATATCCTTCCTCTAAGGTTGGAACTAACTATCATGAAGAGTTAATGAAAAAAGGATTTAGGTGTACTTTTCATGTTAGAAATAGGAAGACCCTGCAGAATTCTCTTTAGCACTTTGTCCTTTTTGGATATGGTAAATTTGGGAAGGAACAGAAGCTGAAGAATGGAAGGGTTATCTGAAAATCACCCCACTCTGCATGTGTCAGGGACACCAGGCTGCAGCTGCTCTGTAAATAGTTGCTTTACTAAAGATCCATTTTAGCTTAATGAAGTTGGTTGTTACTCAGCTCAGGGCACATGGAGAACACCAGCTCAGAAAATTGAGTAATGATTGATCTAAGCTGTGTGTTAATTTTTTCATACTATTGTCATTCCTCCTGCCAGTGTCCTGAACACAATTAAGTGTACTCACATGCTATTTTAGTACTGCTTTTGGAAATGAGTCAGAACAAATGCCTGGAACATTTTTTTTTAAGAGAGCTATTGTAAGCCCTTTAAAAGCATGTCTGTAATAATCAGTAGGAACACTTCTGTTCCTTTAGCCATTGATTAAAGGGGACTAGTCTGAAACACTAGTTCAGGCACTAAACTCTTCATTTCCTGCAGGTTATAGTGCCCTACACCCTGATATTAGGCATAAATAATAATAATAACCAGAGGAGTGATGCAGTAGCTCTTTGTAGGAAGGCAAAATACACTGTTTCTGTGATAAATGGTAACACCAACAATGACACATTTTACTCGTGGCAAAATGCTGGAACATTGATGCCTAACTGGGAGATGCTCAGCAGCACTTGCCCAGGTTTATCTGGTAGCTAGATCTGAAGTGTAACATGTTACCATGAGTTGAGTACAATTTTCCTGTATAATGAGAACGTGATTCATGTGCATTTGATTTGAGAGCTGGAGCTGTGTAAATCCAGCAGATGCAAGGCTTGTAGTGGAGGTATTGCTGAGCAGCCCAAAGCGAGCTCAATGGGATACTGGAAAAGCTGGGACTATGACCTGGACCTTGGACAGTATTTCATCTCTTTAGCAAGCCACAGACTGCACTGCACAGCCAAGAAGTTCAATCAGTGCACTGCAAAATCTGGATGTGCTGTATCAAGAGCCTTCTCCTTTACGCTTCCTCAATTCTAGGAAGTTTTGCTTTATTTCAAGGAATGGTCTCTGTTTATTAGATTATACAAATAGGAGAGTCATTCTGTGCTTGCCATGGAGCTTTCATCACAGTGTTCCAATGATAGAAGAGATTGTATTCTTTTTCAGAGGTGCCACCTTCGGCAATTTCTAGTAAGCCAATACATATTTTTATGAATAGTGAAAATGATAACATTTCTCGGTTATGAATGAGTATAATATCAGTAGAAAAAAAATCATTACCTCTTTGCAAAGGAAGATGAAGTATTGTTGTTTCGTTAGAGCTCTTTGAAGGAGCAGATTGAGAACAATGATCTGCTTGATGTGGTGTTTGTATTTCCAAAAGTCTTTTCACTGAAGGCTTCTAAAGAATCCAGGCTGTTACAGAATAAGCATTAGAGAATAATGTCATCTAGATATCCATTGTAAATAAACAGGTTAACTCCAAAGAGTTACAGTTATTACTGCCCAGATTTCATTACTAGTGGAACTAAGAGTTATGGCATTCACTATGCTCATAACTGACCTGGAAAAATTACTGAAGCAGGGAAGAAACAGTCTGAGTTATCCCAGAGTGTTGAAACGATACTGATGTTGTGAGTGGTAAGTGTTGTAGAAAATACCATGAAGGAACAATACAATGCCAGATGAAACCCAGAACTGGAGGAAAACTGTCCTGACTAGCTGTATGTGTTAATGGGTTTTAAATTAGCCATTCATGCTTATGAAAGCGATTTTTGAATAATTTGGGGTAATTCTGAAAATGTCAGCTTAATGTTTGGGTAGCATGCAAAAGAGTAATAGAAGGTTAGGAGTTACTTGTGAGAAGACTAGAGGATGCAATGTGCCACTCCTGAAATGCACAACTTGAAGGCAACAGAAGAGGGCACAGAATTCCTCCCAGGGGTATATTGGAGTTGGGAAGGTGCAAACAGGGGAGCTCAGCACTGTTAAACAGCCTTTGTGGAGGAGAGGAGAAATGCCAGGGTCCCTTTGGTTCCCTCTCCCTTGTTTCGTGGAGAGGCCAAGCGAGGAGAGCATGGCAGACACCTATAAAATTCCAGCCTGTTGAGAGAAGGGGAATGAGGTCAATGAGTGCTGTAGGAGAACAAAGAGTGTCCCTTTGATGTTGCAGTCCTCTAGGGGCTGAAAGACAATGAAATGGCCGAGTGGGGCTCCTGTGTGGAAATGTTGTATCCTCCCACATCAGTCATGGTTGGCTTGGTGCCTCCTGCCTACCTTGTGCATTCCATCCTGCTCCTGTAGCCAGCACTCAGGCTGGAGGTGTTTGGGTGAAAGCCCCAGCAGCCAGGAGTGCCCCCACAGCAGTGTGCTGTGTTTCACTCTTGGAAACCTTGCTCAGTTGGCTCTGCCACCTTTCTCTTTATCAGCTGGTAAAGTTACTGCTTTTGATCAGTGTCAGTGTGAGCTCTAGTGCATGAATGAGTTCCTGTAGTGAAGGAGGACAGCAGGTTCTTGTTGGCTTTAGTGCACGTGTAGTAATTATTGATGATCAGTTGTTGAGTGTCCTAGTTCATAAATACTGCACAGATTTCTTCTAGGACTTTCCCTGTAGATCTCTGTGGTAAATCCCATGGGTGCTTTAATATTACATATCAATATTAAAAATGCATTGGGCCAGCTTTTAATTTAGCTTTATTTTGTATTATATGATGATCACAATCTCCTACTGTATCCTTAAGTACATGTGCCTGAAGCTAAATTTATATGAATATCTGGGTTCTGCAGAGCAATAGCATTCATGTGCTAAAACTAGAACTCATTTGACATCCTCTCAAACATTTTGAGCAGCAAATCAGAGTGGCAACCTTTAACTTTTGCTTGTAACATAGACTTTTTTTTCTTGCCTCAATCAGTCTTATCAAATTATTTCTCCATCGTGTTACATTGAACATGCCAGCAGTGGTAATAATGCATTACATTACTAACATAAGGAGAAACAGTGGCAAGGATATATTTTTCATGTGTCATTGATATTACAAGACTGTCAAACTTCTTTTGTTTCAGGTTATCTTGTCATTTATGAGCAGGAGGAGGAAGGTTTGTCAGTAGTATTATCTACCCAATGGCCTAATGCAGGCAGCAATTACTAGAGTTACCTGTGTTTTGCTTGTATTTTGCCTTCAAGGAGCTCTGGATGGTCTTTAACTGCTATTTGGGACTGTCCAGCATGTGATATTCTGAGCCCTCCTGGAGGGTGGGTTCTCCATCGCCTGGTACATTGGTCAAATTGATTTCCTCTCCACTATCCCTGGCTACAGCTAATTAAAAATGTCTCTGGTTTAGGACAGTGATGTGCTAGATCCTCTTTCCTGGCAGTGTTTTTCATGCTTTCAAAATCACTGAGTTAAAATTAAATCCATCGAATGCCACAGCATTGTTTCTGTCCTTACCACAGGATTAATATTTGCATTTCTGATCAGTTAGAATTTAGCACTTAAGATACTTTAATACTTGCTTACACTTAAGCATTTCTGTAAACAGTTCCAGGAAATCCATTAATCATTTCCAAAGTACAAAAGAGTAATGCACCTAAGCCAAACTCTCTCTTTCCATCTTCTGCACAGATTCAGTTTTCTTGGGGGTTTTGTACCTAGTGTCATTGAAACAAGGTGAAGGCATCTGGAGAGCTGCACTCTGGCACAAACTCATTGTTTCTCTCACAAATATCCTGTCTGATCTGAGGTAAATGATGAACTAACAGGAGAAAAAGTGAGTTTGTGTTATACCAACAAGATGCAGTTATGTGTGGGTTTAAATACATTCTTGATAGTATTGTTGCATAGTAGATTTATATTTCCCATATTTCTGCCTTATGCTTTTCTCTGTGGTGCATATTTGATGTTGGGAAGAATCAGATGTTTTAAATTATTGGTAAGCAAAGGTGATATAGAGAGGATAGTATTTCTTATCTGCCAGCCTCTCCAAAAACTCAGCACTGATCATGGAAAAGAAATTCTCTCAAAAGATGAGACCAGCCTCTGAAAGGAGCACCATGACACAGGTGACAGGGGAAAAGCTCATTCACCTGAGAGAAAGGGATGGGGTTTGGGTCCAGAGGTTGTAATGAAATGTATAAATGAATCAAGGAGGAGGCTCTTTCCAGCTTGTGTTTCAATGAATTCTTAGGCTTTGGAAAATCCTCTACAAGAAGAGTGTTAAAGTAAATTGGTTACATCTTTAGGTCAGTTGTTGACTACAGAGGAGCTATCAATCCTCAGACATAGATGTTGTGCTGAGAGCAGGGAAGGGGGAGAGGAAGATGGAGGCAGCTTTCTTCTCCTTAAGTTGTTCCTGCTGTTGTGACCAAGCCATGAGTGCTGTGCAGAGAGGGCTTGGGATCACTTAATGCTATTCATTCCTGCTTGCAGCAATGCTGGAGGGATAATAGTTTAGACCCCTCTTGCCAGAGCATCTTTGCCATTGCATGTTGGTGTTACCAGAACTGTTTGTGGATGGCAGCCAGTAGATCTGGGGATTTCTTTGTATCTGGAGCTGTAAAATCTCCCATGTTGGGAGTGTGTGTCACTCTGAGTTTAAGCTTGGTTTCCACACTATTGGAAATAGCAGGTCAAAGTGAGTGCAGTAAAATAGATAAATGGGGAGAAATGTTAAAAAAACCCCAAACTACAAACAACAAGAGACTTAAACTTATGAAGGATTTAATTTATATCATTAATAGAGGGCTTATTTCAGTTCTAGTTGTAAGTGCTGGGACTTAATAAATCAGTTGTGTCCACATCCAGCCCCTTCAGGAAGATGCAAGTCTGATAGCTGCCTTATTCTTGAGGGTAGTAAAGAGGTATCTGGATGCAGCAGATAAGGATAGTGTTGCACAGATCATTTTTAGCAACCTAGTTGTAGAAGATTATCACTGAAGTTTAAGAAACAGTTTAGATACCTAATAATTCATTATATTGTATGTATTCATTACATGATAATTACTTTCAATATGAAAGGTAGCCCTGGAGTGTATTTGCCTAAAGTGCTTCTAACAAGGTTTGTTTCTTACCAGGAGTCTTTTTCTTTGCTTCTGTTTTCAAGCAATTCAAGGTTTTGTTTTTTAAGGAAATAAGGCAGAAGAAAGAGAAAAATTATTCCTACTCCAGGCTGTTTCAGTTGAAATACATCTTTATTTCTTTAGTGAAGCAACTTTATGCAAATAAAAACTACCAGCAATATAGTAGCCAAAATAAAACTGCAAGCACTAAGTCAAGTAGGAAAGCTGTAAAACAGTGTTCCATTGCTGAATGTTAAATATTCATGTAAACATTGTAAAAACTTCAGAAAGACTTTATGGGGCCATAGATGCACAGTGTAAAATCATTTGAGTTCTGCTATGAAACCACAGCAATTGTTCAACATATTCTTACCACTCCAAGCTGAAAGTGAGTATCTTAAGGGAGGGGAATACTTAAGCTACTGCATGTGTGTAATTCATCTCTTAAACTGCACGTGTCCTGCTGCTTTCCCTATTCCACCTTTGCACAGACAGTGGCTAAGTGCACAGAACATTGATGGCATCAATAAAATGTGTACAAACATACATCAGTGCATGGATGAAGGAGACAGTTGTTTCCCCCCAATGTGCTGTTACTGCCCTGGCTGTGTGTGTTGCTCTGTGCCACAAGGAGAATTAAAGAAGATCTGTAACAGGACTGCACAGCCAAAAAAATTGCAAGTCTGCCTGCAAAATAGGGGAGGAAAAGAAAGATTTAATCATAATAGAAAAAAAGGGCTTAACATTAATCCACGGATTTTTCCTTGTATTAGTTTCTTTCTTTCAACAGTTAAAATGCATTAATAGAAAAGGCATCCTTAAGAAAGATTTCAGTGGAAGAATTAGTCAAATTTGAAATATTTAAAGAGCTGCCCTTATTCTCTGATGGCCCAGTGTTCTGTGGCACTGTGTTTCTGTTGCTGGAAGTAGACTTGTCTAGTAATGAAGAGCAGGGAATGATTTGTTACCTGGTGTTTAACATGCCTTGGGTGAACATTGCTCCCAAAGCTTACAGGAAGGAATTGTTGAAAAATGTTTTGACAGATACAAGAACCTTTATGTGTTCAGATATGTTTTGAGCTTTTGAGTAATCTTTTATTCTGCAAAGAGTCTCATTGAAATAGATGGGACTTTTCTACAGGAAAAAAAAAATCAGTAGCAGTGAGAGTGGCAGAACCAGACACTGCAGCAGATGAACAAGACATTAGAAATGAAAAATACCTGTTAATTAGTCTCAAGATCAAATTAGCTTAACCAACCTGTATCTCTCATCTCATCTTATGTGGGAGATAGTGGGAGAGAAGACCAGCAATGTTGACCTGTAGCACCCTGATGATTTTTGGAACACAGTAGCAGATGGCATATCTAGGTGTTCTGAGGTTCCTGAATAAAGTTACCTTTATTCAGGATGCAAATACAGACAGATGTGGATTTTATAATAAGCATACTGTGGAAGCTTGAATTTCAGCTGAGATACTAAACTTTGCAAACCTTCAGGAATTTTTGGTGAAACATCAGCTCAAGGAAGAAAACGTTCCAGAGAAAAATTGTGTGGGTGTGGTTCAACCACAGCTTTTGCAGTACAGTTACTTAATGGGCTATTTCTGTAACCCAGTAATTGCTTTACTAGTTCCTTTAAGAGTTTGGTTTAGCTTTAAATAACCTGTGTGATTAATATTTTATTTTAAGAAATAAAATCACGCCTTGTATTTGTCGTCCAGGACCTGAGTTACAGGCTATCTGTATCTGTCTTCTTGGGTTTGGTTCACACAGAAGTTTCTGTTGACAGAGAATAAATGATCTTGTGGAAAAGATGTGTACTTGGGACTTGCAAGATCTGTGCTTAGTTCTTAGCTCCATGCCAGTGTTCCTTGAAATCACTTAATCTGGATGTGTTTCCCATCTGTTTTGCTTTCCAAGGTGCCAAACCTTGGTGATCATGTTTGCATACAGATCCATACAGGGGATCCCAAAGGTTCCCTGAAAGTGCCTGTCACTGTTAAAATGCCTATGCCAGTGAAATTAATTCCTGGTTTATGTCTTTGAGTGATTAGATCCTAATTATATGCAAGTGTGTATTCTTCATTTGTAAGGAATTGTGGACCACATTTACAAATGTGAGGATGAAGTGATGAAACAAGCATGAGGGGAATGATTTAAAGATAGCAAACTGCAAGCTTACAGAGTGCTCCTCATAGGGGGAAGCAAAGCTTCTCAAGGTGGGTTTGAGTCACCCACTTCCACTGCTATGTCTTTGTGACTTTGCAGCTTAATTTTTCAGTCCCAATTGCCTGGTCAGATACCACCCAGCCCTCTTCCTGAGTACAGGATGCTGAAGTGCAATGCTGCAAAATGTGGGGTTGGAATAGAAATGGTTAGTTATGTATTAAAAATGATCATTTCTTACTAGCAATTTACTAGCAGAGTCCCAAAGAGTTTGTTCTGGCAATTAAGAAGGTTGTAGCTACATTTTTTTGGGCTCATTAGAGAAAGATGCATCTTTTGCCTGATGTAAATTGATAAAGCTCTAGTTATAGCTATGCTTTCACATAAGCTGAACATTCAAACTTGAGAATCTTGAGTATCAATGAATTAAACCCAGGAACTGTTACTTGCTGGGAGAAAGAAAATAATATCCCAGAAATGTGTCTGATATCCTGCTGTGTTGCTAGATTGACCCATCCTCAGTCCCTGCCTTTTGAAGGCTGCCTTTGGTTCTAGTTCATGCAGAAGCACAGCTGACCTTTGATCTCATCTGTTCGGGTAACTGTTGGCTTTAAAGTAAGTTTTTCCTGGAACAGGCATCCTATGCTGCACAGCTTTACCTAAATCCAGTTTATTTGAAGGCAGATGGTATTTTAAATACCCTTCATAGGTACTTGTGCTGTTTGATATGTGCACTTTTTGACAAGTTGCCTTTCTGATCCATCATAAAAAGCTGTTGAAAACATATTCATCAGTTTTGTGTGCCCTGCCTCCCCTCGTGCCTGCAAAGACGTGGTTCATGTTTTTGTCATGGGTACCAGGGGTTAGTGGCTACTAAAATTACTGTCCATGCTTCACATAAAGTTACTGTGAGAAATCTGAGCAAAAATGTGGAGATTACTCATGCAATGGACCCCAGCTTCCATCTCGTTTGATTTAGGTTTCAGAAGCTCCCTGGAGCAGACACCTTCCCTGTGTGTGCTCGCTCTTATTTCCTTAGCCCAGTTACAGGGAAAAGCAGTTTTGTGCTGAAACAACTAAAACCTCTAGCTCTTGTGCCCATTGCTTTCAGAGTTTTGGGTGAAACCCTGTCTGTTCCCTTATGTGAACTGGAATTCTTTGAAATGGTATTTTTAGGTGCCATTATGGAGAGGTTCACTGTGGCCTGGAGTACATCAGGGAGAGAATGTGATTATGGACTGTGAATGGGATGGTGAGAGGTGAGAACTGAGCATTTTCTGATGTTCCACCTTACTGTGGATCACTGCTGTTAGTCAGAGGTGGTGGAATTTGGATGAGATACTCAGAAATATTGTTTTATCATCTCAAATATCAGGTGAGTCATCATGTGCCCTTCAAAATAACCATTAAATGCTTTGACTCAAATTAAAAGATAAAGGCAAAGTGTTGTCTGCAATTGTTTAAGAATGGCAAAGAATTGGCCATGTGGATAAATTGATGTTTTTTCTTCGCTGTCAAGCAGTACAGATGATGTCAGGGAAAGAGGTTTTGGTAAACAACATTTATCCCTGTTTTTCAATTCTCTGTGCTTAGTGACAATTATTCATGCCAACTAAATATTCATTAACAGATTTGAAAATGTGCTTGATATTGTAAGTGAATTGACAACTATTAAAATTATATATATTTTTAATAATTTAATTTTCCAAGTGCAAGTTTGAATATACTTCAGAAACATGACAGACCACTTACAATAAACTTCCTTCATATGTTTTTCATCACAGGATCTCACAGTTAATACACTAAACCTCACAGCTAATATGCTGACCCTCAATGAGCTTTGGAAATTATTCATTTTGAAATGTTGTATTTTGAATGTGAATGTGGTATTAAAAGTGGGACTGATTTTTCTCAAAACTTCTTAGCCTCTGCGTGAGGAGCATAGTTTCCAGATGCTTTGAAAATACCAGCCCACTGCATACTGAGTCAGTTAAATTTATTTACATCTCTATTTAAATATTTGCTGTTGAATTAAAAAATATTAACTAGAATATTCTGTGTAGGTGGAGCCAAGTGCTGGCTGTTCTGAATTGGTGTTTGTGGATATGTTTGTGGGTATATTTCATTGTACCGAGTGCAACATTACTGATGCCCAAATCCCGATGGATGCCTGTAGATATACACATAATTTTCATGTCTCAGGTCTTCCCTGAGTCTAGAATAGTTACAGTAATGTTGATTCATGGCTGCAAATCCCTCCAAGGGACAGGGTTTTCTGACACAACTCGTTATGTGTTAGTGCATTGTCCGTGTGGGGTTCTGTCACTATGGCACTGATGCCTTAGGTTTTAACTCTTATATGTTTCCAACCCTGCCCTGCCCAGTGTCACTCTGCAGTTCCCTGGAGCTCGTTCAGTGCTGTTCTCTCATGCTCACACACACACAACAAAGCCTCTCCAGCTCTCCAAGGACACCCAGACCCTCCTAGGCTCAACAACTGCAAACCACAATCTTGGGGAAGGAAGGGGCAAGCTTGGGCAAATTCCATCCTTGCCTGGCTTCTGCTTGGGGAATTGATGCTGAGATCCAAGTGGGAAGAACTCGGGAGCTGTCCTTGTCCATGTTGGGATGCACTGAGGCAGGAGCCTCTGGAGGCCAGAGTGTACCTCTGAAGGCCTTTCCAATCAATCCCTCCTTTATTCCTTTATTCCTGTCTAGTCTCTGTTTCTAGAGAGCCATTTCAGGCACCACAACCACAGCATTACTGTAGTCCTGTGAGTCCAAAAAAGCACAGGTCAAATGGAGCCAAGGGAAGGTGAAGGATGGGACTGGGAGACAATTCCTGGTGTGTGATGGGCACTTGTGTTTTGGGAGAAAAGGAAAAGGCAGTAATTATTGTCTATATGGCAGTGCCAGGACGTGAGTGAGCAGTGTGGAGCTGTTCTGCTGACAGGAGCTGTGGCTGCAGCCTCTCTCCTGGCTGCAGAGGGACACTGCAATTCCATGGTTCCACCTAGCCTGGAACATCAGTCAAAGAGGGGGGAAACAGGACCCAAAAACCTGTGAGTTCTGTGGCAAAAGTGCCCAACTTAACCAAGTCTTTTTACATCTCTTTGTATATCAAAGGGACTTTCTGTTCAGAAAGAATTGTTTTAAAATTGGACTAGTATTTAAAAGTACAATATTGGAGTTTAAATTATGATTTGGGAAGATAGGATAAAATAATTTTAAATCGCTGACATTTTGAAGCTCAATATCTTCTAGGATATCTTTTCTTCTGTCTTCAGTTTTAGCCTAGGGGCTAAATTAAAATGAGCCAACACCCCTCAGGTTTTGAAGTTGTTTTGAACAAATATTGACTAGTGAAAATTTCTGATGTTTTTAGGTACAGAATCGGACAAGTGCAATTTGTGTGTACCTCTGGAAAGGCCTAAGTGAAGTCAATTCAGATATTTAATTGCATGGAAAGATCACACTATTTTTTCCTGGGCGAAATTGTGTGAAGAGCAGTAGAGATTTTACATCCATGGGAAAGAGCACACAGCTTCACAGGAAGGTTTCAACTGTCAAGTTGTAGCAATTTTCCAGAATGCCTTCAAAAGTAGAGAATTTTCTGTCAGAAAATAGAAAATAACTTCCTTCTAGTTTCATAACAGATGTTATTTAAGGCTCTTATATATTAAGGTATCTTAACAATATGATGGCAGATATATGTTTTGTGTTCTCTTTCTATGCCCAAGAGCCCCGTGCTCTAGAATCCTGATGGAGAACATGTCTGTTTGTCTGTCACTTACACACAGTTGCAGGCTTGTCTTTTATAAGAAATTCAGATTTTTATCCTTTTTCAGGGATGTTTTGAAGTATTCAGAGGGCCTTACTGATGGGGCTAATCAAACAAGTATCCAGTCAGGTAATTTCCCAAAATGCTGCTTGTTTTGGCTGCCATTCTTTCCTCCCTTCATAGCTGTTCATTTATCATTAGGCAAGACATATGGTGGAGATTTTTTTAAAGCAACTGGTTTTAAACAAAGCCACAAAATACCTTCTTGGTGAAAGTTTATTTCTAAGAGTTACCAGAGGATTTACTGCACAATGTCAGCATTCTGTACTCATTATTTAATATATCTTTAGATCTTCCAGAACTAGGCCTTGAGTTTTGAGTGCAAGAAAATAAAATAATTTATCAAGATTATCTTTAAATGAAGAGTGATATTTTATTGTTAGAAAATGCAATGTTCTGTGTGAACCATTTACCCACCTGAGACCCTCTAAGGTATTTTCAAGGGGGTTCAAAATCATTCAGTACATTGGATTGTCATGAGGAGTTAGTAGAAAGGCAGTGATTTCCCACATAATTATTCTCAAGTAGAGGTGCCACAGCTGTGTAGCAGCTATTCATAAGGTTTCTTTTCTTTAAGAGATTCCTGCTCATCAGCCTTGGCTAATTTTCCAAGCCTTTCTAGTCTTTGGAAAGGTGCTCAGAGTGTTGCCACTAACAGAGCTGTGCTGAATCAGGTGATCCTTTAGTGATTAATATAAGGAACTTTCTCATCAATGGGGAGTCTCTTAACCTTTGCTTCCCAAGCAGAATAAATTCCTTCTGTATCTTGAAATGCTTCGGTGGTCTGGAGACTTAAAAAAGAAATAATCAGGATGTTACCTGTTAGAGCAACAAAACAGCAGATTAAATCCATTAAACACTAAAGCAGAATGCAAAGAAAAAACCCTTAATCTGGCATAAATATATGCAGAGGAAGCACTATGCAAGAAAAGTAGCCATGCAGTTAAAAAAGTGTGCACAGAATGATTTCACTGTGATGTTCCTCTGGAGGAATGCAGGCTGTGACATCATGTCCCTGCAGTTGTGCAATGCTGGCGTCTGAGGGAGGAATAATGCCTTAAATGGCTCCCTAGAAACAGAGACTAGACAGGAGGAAAGGAATAAAGGAGGGATTGATTGGAAAGGCCTTCAGAGGTACACTCTGGGCTCCAGAGGCTCCTGCCTCAGTGCATCCCAACATGGACAAGGACAGCTCCCGAGTTCTTCCCACTTGGATCTCAGCATCAATTCCCCAAGCAGAAGCCAGGCAAGGATGGAATTTGCCCAAGCTTGCCCCCCTGTCCCCAAGATTGTGGTTTGCAGTTGTTGGGCCTAGGAGGGTCTGGGTGTCCTTGGAGAGCTGGAGAGGCTTTGTTGTGTGTGTGTGAGCATGAGAGAACAGCACTGAACGAGCTCCAGGGAACTGCAGAGTGACACTGGGCAGGGCAGGATTGGAGACATGTAAGAGTTAAAACCTAAGGCGTCAGGAAAACCTAGTGAATATGGACACCTGCTTTACACCTCTGTCCAGTGCTGCTTTTGGAAATCCACCAGACTTGGAGGTGAATCCTGTCATCATCTCTGTGGCTGTGCTTAGCTCTGTTCTCTCTGTTCAATTACCCACAAATACTTGTAGAGATTTATCTTGCATTTGTGCGTATGATGATCCCAGTTTGCACAAAAATCTCACAGGTTTTATAGGATTTTTCAAGTGTATTTTGTTCAGTTTGCACTTTTTAGGATGAAATGGTAAGGAAGACCCTCAAATGCAGGTGTTGAGGTACTTGGTTATTCTCTGGTAATTGTCAATTTTTTCGGCTGACTGATCAAGACTGACTCTTGAAATATTTCAAGTAGTAAAACTGTTTCCCGTTGGGATAACTGTGCTCTTTATACATCAGGACAATATTGTGCCTTAGGGTTTGGCCAGACAAAAAGCTTTCCTCCTGATACCTGACTGCCAATTAGCTAGAGAGCAAAGTAGCATTTATGTGAATATCCACTCAGATACCTCAGTTAAAAGTGGGATTTTTAAGTGCTGCCAAGAGTTTGGGTGCAAAGTCCAGCTCCTGTTTGGCCCCTGAGCTATTGCAGGGCTGGAGAACTGCAGTCTCTTGAAAGGCTTTTATTCCTGGCTTTTCTTCAACTTCTCAGCATCTAAACTTCCTCCTGCAGTTTTTATGCCTGTCATGAGTGCACTGGATGAGAAAACAGAAAAGTTAGAGAGCTCCCATATGTGGCTGTAGTTAGATACAGATGTGACTGGATCTACCCTGGCCTTTAGGATGGCTTCATCACCTGTGTGCCTGCACCTGTGCAATGTGATAAGAGAAAGTTTAGCCAAGAAGAATTATAGAGGTAGTACTTCATAGTGCAGGACTGTTCTGCAATTAGCCAAAATCCTTGGGAATTACAGAAAAGGCAGTTTGTATGTCTCAAGAGTGCAGAAGGGATGTGTGCATATACATGTACATGTAAGTAGACATATCCATAGAATATTTTACAGATAGTTTTTCTATCCAAATTCTCCTGATAATAGCACCCTTATAAATTAGAATAATTCCTATTGCTTTGTTCTGTTTGTAAGTGGTGATGAAACAGGGTTCTGGAAGCTTGCATGTCTGGTGTCTTCCAGTGCTGGCCACAGCAGGGATATTGGGCTGTTCACATGTAGTTTTACAGACTGTGGCCAGAAGTGAGTTTTGAAAAATAAAAGCTCAGATTCTGGGCTCAGATACAGAGTGTGAGATGCTTTGAGCTGCCTGCCAGCAGCAGCTGTACTGCTCAGTGCTCTGCCAGAGCTGAGGTCACTGTACAGGTCACCCCGTGGCTCTGGATGAGTGCCTCACTCAGCATGTACAGCACAGCCAGGGCTCAGGCCCAGCCAGCATGGGGCAGGTTTTGCTGGGTACAGGGTTCTCCTCTGAACCTGTTTGTCTGAGAGCTCACAGTTTTGCCACACCTAGGACATGTAGGGCAGCTCCCTGGGAGTGGATTTCCCTCACATTTCCCTTAGTGCAAGCTCACAGTGTGTGTGTTAGACCTGTGGTAAAGTTGCTCCTCTCCTGCAGTGAGAATTAGGGCAGAGTGAAGCTGTGTGAGTGGGCACTTGACCCATCACACTTCTGACTTGGAGCACCCTCTGATTTATCAGCTACTGAGCTTCTTTGAAATGGAACCACACAGGTTCCACACCTGTTTTCCATCCCGTGAACCAGAAACACTTAAATTGGAATTATTAAAGATATAAATGCTGTGAACTCTTTTTTTCTAGCTGAATGAAAAACTGCTTGTCCTGTGAATCATCTGGAAATTAACCTCAAATTGGGGTCTGTGTCTGGTGAATCAAAGATGACTCTGAGCTAATTAAAAGGTTGTAGCTTGACTTCAGTATTGGTGGTTTCCAGCTGGATAAAAGCCTGAGTGGATCTCGTTCATGTTTTCCAGAAGTCTGTTAAGGCTGAGTGTGCTGGTGGATAATTGCAGGTATTCCCCCCATTACCTGTAGCTGCAGGGAGCACTCAGTGATTTGGATGAACTGGGGTTTTTTAATGCACATTCACTGAGGGTTTATGACTTGAATGAATGCTGTGTGAGAAGTGCATTCCTTATCCTAAGAAATAAATATTGCTGATTATTTGTAAAAAATATGATCCTTGGGACTGCTGAGGGACTTGAAAGGTTAATGTAACCAGAATGGTGAGAAATAAACACTCATTTTTAATGCCATAAGGCAAATATTAGGAATAGTCATCCTTTCACAAGACACTAGGGTAGATTTTACATTTTCTAACATTCCTATATTCAAAAACAAGACCAAATATACTCATTTTTAACTTTGACATTTGCCCTTCCACGATTACTAATACCACAACTGTGTTGGTTTGTCATCATGCACCGGCTACTATTCAGAGGCAAAACAGGCCTCCAAATCTTCTTTCCTGCAATGGAATTGACCTTCTCATTAGTTGGAAATAACACTGTGATAGATAATCAATATTTTGTTGAAATGCCAGCATCTCATCTTGGGCATTACTCATCCCTATTTCTGAAAAGCACTCAGACTGAAAGCAAAATGTTTAGCTGCAGCTGTGTGTGGCAAATCTGCCCTTATACACACAAATTATATGTATACAAGTGTTATTATGGAGGTACAAATTGTAGCTTTGGGTCTCTGATGCTCTCTGTTTGTCAGCCTGACCTTACACTCCAGACCCTGTACCAGAATGTGAAACAGCTACCCCGTGAGCTGCCAGGATTCCCTGCTGCCAGGGGCTTGGTTAGAATTGCTGCTGGGACCATTATAAAACAATTCAATGGCAGTTTGATTTGGTTTTTTTGGTTGGGATTTTTGGGGCTTTTTTTGTTTTGTTGATTTTTTTAAAATTTTGTTGTAGAGGCTCGTTAGAAAATCACTGTTTTTCTCCTTGCACTTTTAAAACTGGGTCAGATAAGAATTGATTCACATATTGACTGTTATTAAGAATTGTGATGTCAGTTCATTTTTGGCATCTTAAAAAGCACCTTCACCTGCCTGTTTTCTGTAAAGCTCAACTCAGGTCTGCTTGAGCTGTAATCACACTAAATGTTTTGTGAGTATGGAAGTTCCTCTGTCACCTATCTCCAATGAGGCAGTGCAAATGCTATGCCAACGTGTGCATGTTTCCAGTCACTGCAGACCCTTCCTTACAGCCCCACTTACCCTCTCTCCAAACTGGATTCCCTTTACATTTATTGGCTCTCTCTCTTAGTCTTACATTTCTTGACTTTTTTAAAGAAAAAGTTTAATGGAGATGCAAAAAATACTAGTTATTTTCAGAGGACTCTAAAAGAGTGTTCCTTTTACCCCACCAGGGTTCAGGTATCATGTTCACAGTTCCATCCTGAGAGCTGCACAATCAAACCTGGGTCTGGGTCTGCTTGTGAAGAGTTCATCCTAAGGGTCCAATGCTGGTTTATTCTTCTGTTAGAAGTGCTTTTGACTGTTGTGCTATTGTTTCTCATTTCATTTAAAAGGGAGAATTTTATTTTAAAGAAGCTCTTTTGAACATGATATTTGTACCAACAGCTTGTGCTTAGTTGCTGCTGGGTAGATGTGTGAAGGCAATACTTTTGGAGAGGCAATACCATCCTCCCAATGCTATTAGAATTTACCTGTTTCTGTCATCTTTTGGCTTCATACTCAGTTGTTCCCCCTGTATATGACAAGCAGAATTTGGCAGTTCTCTATTTGTTTAATTGTTGTGTCAGGTGAGGGGGTTTTGTGGAGGGAGAATGGAGGGATTATGTTCTGTTTCTTTGGGAGTTTTTAAAATTTCAGTCGAGGGTAGCTGGTTAACTGGATTTCATCTGTGAAAGAATTCAGAAAAGAAACTCCATGTTTCTCTTCCAATCAGTTTAGGTTACAGGTTTGGGGGGTTTTTTAAGTAGTCCAGTGTCTCATATATGATCAGGAAATTTCTGCTTCTCAGTGATCCATTATACCTGTGTGTTTTTATACTAAAGTGAGAGTAGATACTCTAAGAGTGGGCTGCTACTTTCAAATTTATCATAGGTTTTATCATATCCTTTTGTTTTTAGGTAAACTTGCTCAATTAGTCTCCCAGCAATTTTAGAGCTCAGGGAAATATACACATTTTTCTCAATGCCCAGAAGAGCAAAGGAAGTGTAATTTCAAACATTAATCTATATTGATGGTGGATGATGTTGCTTCTTCTTGTGTCTTATTCTCACCATTAGAGTGCAGATTTTGTAGAGCCTGAATATGATCCCTACTTTGACAGAAATATTAAACTTTTCTCTTTCCTTGGAACATATGTTTCTGGTGATGAGGAGAGGGAAAATGCTGGAGCTGCCTGTAAACCTAACTGATAGCTTTTACACAAGGTCTAGATATTGTACTAAAGACATTAAGTACAAAGGTGTGTGTTACAAAGATGTTGCTTGTTGCTGTGGTAGATTGTACACAGTGGATTTTGTGCTGAACTCTCTCAGATGTGTTAATTGACTAATGCAGTAACTTTGCTCTCAAGACATCTTGGCTATTTAGTATAAAATATTATTTACAGTACTGATAATTTACAGTATTCTGATAATATCTAGACTACTGTTTCATATGTGTTCATAATAGAAAGTGATTCATCAATAATTCAGGAGCTACGCTTAGTTGGTATGGTAAGTGCAAGAACAGGTATGGAGAGAATATTATTGGAGGGGTCCAATAAAAGTAAGAAAATCCTGGAATACAAGTATAATCATGTGCATTCTAAAAAGCAGCCAGCACTCAATTTGACATGCAGTGGATGTCAGCTTTGCAAATGAAACACTGGAAGCTTCCTTAGCAATGAATATAAAAATGCAAAGATCAGCTATGAAGAAAAAGGAAATTAAAAAGTAACTTTTATACATAGGTGTGATTAAAATTGTAGGATAGTTTTTAATCCTTTTAGGGCAGGTTTTCTGATGTGTCATTTATTGGTGATAGATTTTGCCCTTAGGATTCACTCCAAGCTTCAAGGAATTATAATTCATACAGTGAATTATTTTTTGTTGAAGCTTAGAGACAAGCAGTGTGAAGACTCTTCCTCCTGGGATTGGAGTGGCTGGGGATGGGGAGGAGAAGAAAAGAATGGCTTCATTTACAGCTAACATTGTAGTGCCATAAAGGGCCCCGAGAATATCACACTGGAATAGATTTTCAGGGAATTTGCAATGAGATATAGTGCAGCAAAGAGAAGGTACAGTACAAGCAGAATAGAGTACTTCATCTTACAGCTTCGGGTACAACCCAGCATAAGATATTCCCAGCACTTGTAATGGATGCTTGCTGCAGGGCAAGTGATTCTAGGCAGAGAATAGACCTGAAGGCTGCTCCAGTCAAACCACTGCCTGGGCACTGAATGGTGGAAGAGTTTATGCTGTTATGTGCCATATTCTCCCACATCCTGTAGTCCCGTGTCCTTTCTGGGGAAGGTGGACTTGATGTTGAAATAAGTTTGAATTTCTGAATTGTTTTGTATGAATACCTCTTCTTTTGCACCAAGACACTGGAAAATAAAGGTTTGACAGGTGCCTCTGCAGAGCTCTAAGTGGAGCTGTGGTATAGAACCTGTCCTGTTACTGAATGTGAAAGGTGTTCTTAGTTACATCTCCAAGGTTGTTCTCTGCTTTAGGACAGTTGTTTTGACATGAAGGACAGATGGCATTTAAGAAGCCCAGAGACTCATTGCTTTCTCATTTGGCAGTAGTGACAAAAAGAATTAGCCCTCCAGTAGCAGATTTTGTAACCCAGTATTAGCTGTAAGTACAGGGGACAGCTGAGCATTCATTTCAATACTTGTATTCGTGACAAGATGAAGGGGAGAGCTGGCTCACTCCTGTGTCAGGCACACCAGAGGTAGGAGGCAGGGAAAAACCATTAGGGTACAGCTATTGCTTAGGAGCTGTTTTCTGATGGGGATTGTTAACATCACAAGGATTAGGTAGTTGGATATTTTTAGATGCCTATAACTTTTAGAGGCAATCTGAAGCAGTGGATATCACCTAGGGCATGGTTTTTGTGCTGTCAGAACAGCACCTTGAGATAAGCAGGATTTCTCTCAGTTTGGAATCCTTAATTTCCTTCAGGACAGGAACTGCATAAATTCAGACTTGCACATTCTGACCTCCCTGTCAAACAGCTTGTGAACTGCTCTCTGAGAAGGACAGCCAGCTGGACACTTAGTGGAGTGGTAAGAAGGGAGGAATTGGCACCAACTGTAGCAGCAGCAAGAAGGTACTTTCACAGATGTTCACTTGCTTTCTCTCTCCTGCAGGGCTGACATGAACAGAAATAAAGGTTATGATGTGGTTTACAGTGGGATGGGGAAGAGAATCTGAAAAAAAAAAAAAGGATAACCCCATGGGCTGAGATAAGAACAGTTTTATAATTAAAATAAAATAGTGTAATTATAATAATAGTAATTAAAAGGGAGACAGCAAAAAGACAGAGAGGAGTAAAACTTAAGTAAGGCAAGTGATGCATAACACAGTTTCTCACCACCCTGTGGCCAGTGCCCAGCCCATACCTGAGCAGGGACTGGTGCCTCCTGGCCAGCTCCTCCCCGTTTATATACTGGGCATGTGGGATGGGATACCCCTTTGGCCAGCTCAGGTCAGGTGTCCTGGTCATGCTCCCTCCTTCTGCACTTTCTCACTGACAGATCATGGAAAACTGAGAAATCCTTGATTCAGGGGAAGCTCAGCTTAGCAACAACCAAAACCATCAGTGACTCCTGCCTTTGTAATTTTGGCACTGCACATCTCACTTAGCCTCAAGCAGAATGGCTTTTGGATCCAGCACTGCATTTGTGAACCTCTAACTGGTGACACACAGAGTTACTTCTAAAGAGTTGAGTTGGAATTATGGTCTCAGAAGTCCCTCTTTTAATTTTGGCCACACCTGCTTTATTTTGGATTGATTTTAAGTTATCAAAGCAGCACAAAGTAATTGAATTGTATCAGAACTTCCATGCTGGTATGGACTGGTCTCATGCTGCCGCAATCACAGATTGATCTGGCTTCAATCATGATATGACTTGGTCAGAATTGTTTATCCAGGCATCAAAACAAATCTGGCTTGACTTTCAGATGTTAAGTGGAGCTTAGTTTTATAAAACATGCCTTATTACTTGTGGTATCAAGAAACTTGAGATGAAGCTGCACAGACAGGCTGACTAGGAAACCACTAAAGCTCTTACTGCATTTTTGCTGAAGCTGTGCATCTCACACGAGATCACTTAAGCCAGAAGCATATTGCCTTTTTTTTGTCAAGTGTTTAGTCTAAAATGGAATTCAAAAACTTGTTCTCCAGGAGTTTTAGCAGACTGGAGGGGTGAGTCCAGGTCCTGCAAGCTTTGGCGTAGTGTCCAAATAACAGACATCCTTTACCTGAATGTGCCCTTCCAGAATAATTGAGTAAGGCTTCGCCTGAGTAGGTGTGGGAGAAGCACACAACCACAGATCAGAGAATTTTAAAATGTTCATGGACAAGAAATTCACCCTTTTGATGATGAGAAATCATCATCACATTTGCTGAAGTTTCTCTGAAAATAATAGATTATTAGATTTGATTTTCTAACATTTTATATTGTCATCCTTTCATTTCTGTTTGTTTTTTTTTTTCCTTTCGGCAAGGCTCTGTGTTTTTTCCTCTTTAAAAATGACCTAATAATCAAACAAAGAGCCACACAAAAGCCCATAACAACAGAAAGTCACTAAATTGGAAACACTGGAAAGTAATTCAGGAGTTATAGGGTTTGTCTTCTGAAGATGAGTTCCTTTGTAATATCCCCAATAGAACTTTCAAGTTAAATACACTTGAACAGCACTTGGCACTTGTTGTTCTACTAATGGTAATTGATTCTCAAACACACACAGATCTGTACTGTGGTGCAAGCTCTGCGGCATCCCAAAATGTTTCCCTTGAATTGCAATACCTGAAGTATCCAGAGTTTAAATCAAAATGTAATTATTTTGTTCTTCATAAATCAGCATCTGTGAAGATAATACCAGCTTGTGTAAGAACCAGCTGCGCAGCCATTCATCTTTTGAAGAGACAGAGTGCTCCTAATGGTTGGTTGAGACGTTGGTTACTCCTTGGAGCACTTGGAGGCTGCTAGTTTGTGCAGAGCACTGGTGTACTCTTAATGTAGTGAAAGAACATCGCCTCAAAGTCGCACACAGCTCTGAAGTGTACAGCAGCTGATTGTAACTGATTGTCTGTCTGTCTGCAGATGGAACTGTCTTCCCCCTTTACCTGTAACATTTGGGAAGATGTTTTCTGTTTGTGCTGTGAGAGTGTTCCTGTGAAATGCCCAGACACACACAGGGAGCCTGAGAAGCAGATAAAAGTACTTTGGGGTTTCTGTTCTCACACTCAACATACTCTGTGTGGTAGGGGTTGAGCTCTGGCCGTGAATGTGCTTTTTCAATTGCAGTAGGGTTTGCCTGGGATGCACAGACCTTAATCCTGTTCTGTGCCAGAAATATTCAAAATCTGATTTACTGTTTTAAAGGTACCAGCCTTTTAAAGCAGGCCCCATGATGGTCGTTCTCAAGCTTCGTGCTTTGAAATGTGTTCCGTGTCATAATTAGCTTTGTGTGTGCCCACGTAGCATATGCTTTTAATTAGTGAATTCCATATGGATTTTTACATACCCTCAAGCTAACACAAGACACATGGGCTTGAGGAGGGTGAACTTTTAGGCTTTGGATGTAGGAGAGACTAAGCCCAAAGGTACAACAAATCAAGGCTTGTTTAACATGATTACCATGTGATCTGGCTTTAGCCAACTGTTCTGGTTTTGAGCAAACATGAAATGCAGTTTTTGAGCCTGAATGGAAACCAGGAACGGTAATAAGAGAATTCTTGTACTGTGAGGTAACTGGGAGTGTCTCTTTTGCTCCATTCCTACATGTCTGTTTATTTTCTATTATCAGAAATGAAAAAAATTGCCTGCAGACCCTCAGCATCTCTCTTGGAGAAGTGCATGCATCTGCAGAATGAAGTTACTACTGCCATGATACTCTCTGGCTGAACTGTGTCTGTTCATAGTTGTGGACTTGGAATAATGTTCTGACCCTGGTAAAATGAGTGGGTTTTGGGAGCCTCGACTTCAAGCTGCAACTCCTGGCCAATGCTCTGCAATGAAACTAATGTTAGAAGCATATAAATCTTCTCAAAATGCAGTTATTGCCAGCACAGCACAAGTAGATCAAGTTGCCTCTGAATGTCCTGGTGAACTGAAAACAAATTCTCTATGGAAATATCTTTCATCAGGCCTGAACTTCCCCCTTGCATCTGTGGTTCTGCTTTGCATTCAGCAGGGAGCACAGCAGGAATGCTGGTACAGGCCCTGCCTCCATGGCATCAGCCTCATGTGCCTTCCTAGTTTGTCATTCCTCTGCTTCCTCTGGCTGCACAGCAAGTCCTGATTCCAGAGCAGGTGTCCCTGAAGGCTGCTCCTGCTACTTCAGAAGCTGTGATCCCCCCTCTCACTGACCACATCCTTTTCTTAATTCTAAACTAAGCCTTTGCCAGCTGCTCTTAAGCAGCTGGAATGTGTTGCTCTCTGCAGTATGGCATTAGTAGTGAGGCCCTGACAGAAACACAGCAGTGCTGGTGCCATTCAGTGAGGCCATGCCTGGGCTGAGGCATGGCTCTGTCAGCTCGGCCATCTCCTTTATGGGATTTGTAAGAAATGTATCATCCACACATGAACATTATCAAGGGTGCAAAGAGCAATACTTGCAACAGCTGAAGTGTGCTTCCTGCCTCCATCTGGTTGCCTCTTCTGCCTATAAATGCTGCCCCTATCCAGAGGATGGACTGTCTTCCTTCATTTAAGCCTCTCTGTCAGATGGCTCCTACTCTGCTTTATTTATTGCATGCTATTCACACCTTGTTCTGATTAGAGAAGTATTGATTTCCTCACGGGCTTTTCTGTGGTTCTCATCATTTTGAGATGAGTGTTTCACGAATGCTAATTGATCCTCAGCATGTCCATTAGGTGACAGGATGGTGGGCATTCTCCCTCTCCAGATGAAGAGCTGAGACTCGGATTGAGTCAACAAAAAGGCAGCTCATTTCTGCTTGCCTAATTTGATGTGACACTGCCCTGGCTTGTCACAGCAGCCAGATCATGGAGCAGCTCAGATGCTGACAGCCTGCAGTGCAGTGACCCAGCTGCAGCTGTGAGCACTTGGGGCTCCTGCCTTTCCACCCCTGGCCTCTCAGAATGCCCAGAAATGAGCAACGTGATGAGTGGCTCCTGTGGGAAATTTGGTTAAAACTCTGCATTTGATCTGTAGGAACTCAGAGTAGCAATTATAATCTGTGTGCTCTGGGACAAGAGGGGCTGCCTCAGCCATGAGAAAGTCCTTTCTCTCATTGCTCCCCACTCCTGCAAGCTCCAGTTAACCCCTTGTGACCCACAGCCAAGTCTCCTGCTATGGGCTATGGACCTGTTCCATAGATCCTAACTTTTCCTCTCCCTCTGGTAGCAACCATGTTTATTTCCCAAATTTCCCAATTAACATAAATAACTTGAACTCAGAACAATTTTCATTAGAGCTTGTTGTCAGGTTTCTACAAAGCAATGCTCTGTGTTTGTACTTTTAGAGGGCATGGTGTAAAAACCTGAAATGTAAAGCTCTATACTGGGCCTTGGGTGGGGATGGGAGTATAAATCTTGTTTCCTGAATCCAAGTTGAGAGTTGTCTACATGATGTGTATCCTTGCTGTGACTGAGAATTACTGCAATGCAAAACTAATCCAGCATCAGCTACTGCTGAAATATGCTGCAAATCCATACAAAATACCTAATTTCAGGAACAGGGTAGTTATTATCAATGTGGCCTTTTTTATTTTTCTTCTGGTGAGCTGGCTTTGCATAGCCTTTTTAGTATTATGTTCATACTTTAAACAGGAAATAAAAATGAAGCTATAAATAAGGTGTGCCCTGTAAGAAGGCAGCTAGTGCAGCCCTTACACACAGACAGACACTATTCTGAACAGCTATTTTTGCAGGCAAGTGCTGTTTTCACCCCAAGGAGTGCTTTCAGGGATGTTGTTGAGCAGCACGGAAAGCTTCTGTGTCAATGTTTGAAAGTGTTGTCCCCCCAGCATGCCCCAGCTATGCAATCTGGCCAAAGGAGCAGATTTGGTGGTGCTATCCCCACAAGCCATTTGTGCCATTGTGGGGCTGCCATGCAGCTTGCTGGGAAGCTGTGGGGACAGCCTCAGCTGTGGGGCTGGCAGGCTGTGGGGCTGGCAGGCTGTGGGGTACAGCCTCAGCTGTGGGGCTGGCAGGCTGTGGGGATAGCAGCAGCAGTTGCTGCAGAGCAGGATGGAGGGGCCTGGGGGCAGGAGGGCAGTGAGAAGAGTCTCTTGCTGCTTCTAACAAGCTTTTGCTAAAGGCTGTTTGTTCCTGTGTCTCTTGAGCATTTACCTCAAGATTAATTGAGATGCGTTATCTGAGGCTTAGATTTCTTATGCCTGTTTAGATGAAAACAAAACTTTTTATGGCTTTTTAGAGTCTCTCTCTTTTCCTTCTAACTAGCAAACCCTAGGTCAGCATCTTTTGATATGAATAAAGGCAGTTTGCAGGATTTCTGACATTAAGAATAGCTAGCTGTTACCAATGGACGCTGCTTCCTTGCTTTGCAAAGAAACCTGACCACGCTTTGGATGTGTATCACAGGAGGAAAGCTACTGGTAGCATTTAATTGCTGCAACATACCATAATGTCTCTCCTTTTCCCTCCTTTTTCATCTGTACAGCAATTGTGGACAGAAAAGTGTTCATATTAAAGTAAAAAATAAATGGAAGACCCTTTTTCCAGCCTGTCACTTCCCTGATATTTTGGTAAAAGAATATCTGCTTATTTACTTGGGAGAACTATAAATTGGTCATCTGCTAAAAGACATGGGGCCACAGCTGCACACTGGTATTTTTGGAAGTAGAAATCTGTTCTTTCTGGGTAGCTACAACATACAGCAGGGTCTGAGGAGCCCCTGGGGGCTGTGGGGACCCTGGGAGAGGTGTGTTGGCTCTTCCTGGGGAGCATGACCCAAGCAATGGGAGGAGGTGGATGGGTGCAGTGCTGCCAGGCTTCTCACTAGGGCTGGAGCTGTGTCACTTTATGGCATCACCCTGGGTGGGGGAGATCTGGTTTTGACCTGGCTGTTCTCAGGAGTTCAGTGGGAAGAAATACCATCATCTCCAGAGCAGTATATGAGTTCTTTGCACCTTTATGGGGCCCTGGTAAGTGCCATCCATCAAACTAAAAAGGCAAAACCTTTTATTTTGAGAAATCTGTAATATTTTTTCCAAACACATGGGGCATATCAAACTCCCTGACATTATGTTGAAGAATCCCAATGCTTTCCCACAGTATCATACTCTGGTTTGTGTTTAGTTTTCCCATAATGTTGTCTGCCCTTCCATGTAAATACAAAAAAAAGTGGGGGTGGGAAAAGATTGGGATTTTCCAGATGGGTTATTAGAGGAGAGCTTAAAATGGTGCAGGAAGTGCTATGCTCTTGAAGCCTGGAGGGAAGGTTCAGCAGGAGGTCACTGTGCAGCTCTGGGTGACACAAAGCTGTGTGACCTGGCTGTGGGTGAGCTTTGCTGCTGCTCCAGGGCTGCCCAGACATGGGGTGCTCATCCCACCCTGCCTTTGGGGGAGCCTCTGTCAAGAAACACACCTGGCTGGGTCCCCCTACACTCCATTTATTAATACACTGACCTTGGTGCAGTGTTTTTTGGTTTTGTCAGAATAACTGCAGCATTACAACATGTGGGGCTTTGGGATTATTCTGTTTTTTCTTGAGAGCACTTCGTGTATGAAGCTTTGAGATGTTGTTGCACAGACACAGCATATCAGAATTGGATGAGGAACTCTTTTTTTACTTTCCAGGCACTTTGTAGCCTTTTTTCTCTCCATGTAATTCAGCCCCAGGCACAGCACAAGAGCAGTTTTCACCTGTAGACTTACTAGCTTTGCTTCTCCAGCTTTCAGTCCTTGCTTTTTCCTGTGACCTGCTGTTCTGTTTGGCAGCTTTGGGTCTGCAGTCTAAGGGCAGTTCCAATCACCTGGACAGCACAAGTGCTCCTGTGTGAATGCCTCTTTGAGTGTGTTTTCCTGTTACTCCCAGGCTGGTGAGCTGCTGCCAGGCTATAGCCCTGGAGTGAGAAATGCTTTGGATGAGAACAGAGCTACAGAAAGAGGAAAATGGTTTTTTTTTCACAGTATTGAAAATCACGGATTTAATTCTGATAACTCTTCTTTAAAAAAAAAAAAAAGAAGAAGAAGAAGAAAGCAGATGTATTTAAGGGCTTACAGGGTTTATTTCAGTTTTTGGCCTGCTGTAAGGATGAAGTAGGGAAGGAGAATGTGGAAGGAATGTTAAGAGAAAAGAGGGAGAGCAAAGCTTTTAGTAGACTTTTCCAACTGTCTTTATATTTCCAATGTATCCAATTAGAAGTAATTTTTTCTGAAGCCTCCGGAGAAGCAAGTCCCCCATCTTTTCCCCTGAGATGATCTCCCAGTGGAACTACTGTCTGAAAGCACTGTCCTTCCATTAACAGCCAGCAGTGAAATGCAGAACAGAGCTATAGACAAACTCCATTCCCTTTATTTTTTTGTTTTTCCAGGAGGCAATGCTTAGCTGTCAGTGGCAGGCAGAGAGCTGCCATATTGGATTCTCTTCATTTTGCCACTCGGGGTAGGATTTACCCTGGGTAACTTCAACAATATAAACTTAGGGTTTTAGCTTTGATTTCCAGTGAGAGAAGGGGCATCTTTAAAATCTGATTTATCCTCTTCTAAAACAGATTAACAGATGCCTGGGTGAATTGAAATCCCCCATATAAAAAACTTGTATTTCCCCACTGACTGTAGAAGAAACAGTAGAAGGAAGAGCTTTGGCTGTCTTCCAGGAACTTCTATCTTCCCTAATTTTAGACACTTGTCTCACATCTAGTAACTCTTCCAGGATGTTGTCAATGCATCAAGCATCCCTCAGAAGCAACACTGGTGATATTCATTTGTACCTCTGGTTACAGGATGACAGCAAGGAGAAATGCCTGTTCCTGATCTTTGGATGAGGTTTCTCCCTGGCTTTGAACTGTAGCAAACACACTGCTGCTTCCATCATGTTTCTGCTCCACCCTCAGCTCAACACATGCATTTCTGAGCTAACAGGTCTTTCTCAACCTCAGTTTTAAATAAATAAGAAACAAACAGAATGTCAAAACACAAACCAAAGGATTCAGGCAAGCTTTTTTTCCACTGTTCTCCTACATACATTGCAAAACTTCTCCAGCTTTGGAAAAGTTAGGGACAAAAGAGAAATGAAATTCTGCCTTCTGCCACTAACTCATTGAAGCTGGCAAAGCTTTGAAAGTGGAAAAGCTGAGACAGAAGAAGGAGAATGGGAAGGAAACACAGTTCCTCCAGAATTTTTATTGCACTAAGACAAAGAAGAAGAAAGTGCAGGAGGAAAAATGTCGAAACTCCAGTTCTTCTTTTTTTAAAAGCAAGTGAAAGTGTCTTTTTCTTTTCTTTTTCTGAAGTGAGCAGTTTTGCAAAAAAGGTTTGTATTCGGAGAAAGGAAAATCAGTAAAATAATTTTCTCTTTTTTTGCCTAGTTGTGACTGCTGTCACCATGGCAGTAGTTACATTTGTATGCTGCTGCAGATGAGATGTCTGTATTTTTAATGATTTTGGCACCTTCCTCTACTGCATCTCAAGTCCTGATACTGAGCATGGTGTGTTTAGAACACTATAACTTAGCAAAACAAAGAAGAAATCCATTCTTTCATGAGGCCTAATGGGGAACACTGCCATACTCCTCTGTATTATTCATTTCTTGGTAAGTTTTTCTGTGTGTTGGATACCTTGACAGACACCATCCTAGTCTGGAGTGAACTAACAGCATCAACACTTGGACAAAAGGAATTCAGAATTCAGTCTCACACTGGGCAGGAATGACTTGCATAACTGAGTGAATCATGGCACTGGCACTGCAGCTGTCTGGACAAAATCTGTGGTAATAATTTTCGACCAACTAGTTTGGAGCATTCCCCTGTATTGGCAACTACATTCACAGAAATTTGTACATCCAGCCATGCAGTTCAAGGGTAAAGAACAGTTTCTTTCTGTTTTTAGGGTAACAGGGTTGGACTTTTGCTTTTGTAAATACAGGTTTGGAATTTGCATCTTGCAGAGTCTGGATGTATCACATCTCTTACCACCATCTCCTCTTGCTCTGTCCAGCTGTCTTTGCCCTCTGCTCCACTGCCTTCAGGAAAGAAAAAAGTCCTTTCTGTATAAGGACACCTTTCAAATATTACATACTTCATTTACTTTTTATTACAGGATCCCCAAAATTAAGTATAAAGTTAATATTTTTCAGTATAATGAGTCTCCAACACAACATGCTAATTTTAATGGACTACCCTGAAAAAGATGAAGTCATTACATATATCTACATATATATATATATCTGTCTCAATTTAGGGTTTTTAGTGCAAACTTGAGTGAATTTTTGAAAAAGTCTGGGAGATCTGAACAAGATTCAGTTGTAATAAAAGAGGGCTCCAAGTGACATGTGTGGTGCACCTACTGTGTGAATCACCCTGGCAAGCAGTGTAATGCCACTGCTAATCAGTTGTGTTATTGTCATCTTTCTGCCCTAGGAATTTTTTATTACTTCCCATTTCTCCACTGTCAGGATAAAAATGTATTAATTTAACAAGTCAAAAGCCTAAATAGCATGTTCTTTCAGAATAGCAGGTAGAGTGTACTAGTCTTTAATGGATTGAGGACTACTGTTCAATTGTTTTTCTCCTGGAGAGGACAAAAATATTAGCAATGACAATTTTGATTCTCTTCGGATGAGTTCAGTTTAGAATGTGGCTCATCATTGAAACAGAAGGAGCTTCCTCAATTCAGAGTCCATAAACAATGTCACAGGAGATAGAGCACATGAAAGCTTTTGAAATCTTGAAAATTCTTCAGGAAGGAGTTGTTTTTCTTGATTTCTGGAAGCAGGCAAGAGCAGTGTGAGCTTTGTATCTGAGAAGCTGTATTTTCTGATGATTAGATTGTGGCAAAACAGAAACTCTGCTAGAGGAAATAATTGTGTCTCCAGACCAGGTGCCCTTATGCCATTGCTGATCACACCACTCCTTGCAAATCTGCCTCAAGCATTTGCATGAAACAAAGCCCAAAACCTTTACCGAGTGTGGTAAGAATAAGCACACTCCGATGAATTTCTATTGCCTTTGAACAGTACAACCAACTTACTCTGATTCTCTTTGACATCTACTTCTGCTCATATTGATTTGATTTTATAAGCCTTCTCTGTAATTCTTTCTGTGTGTAGAGCAAGTAATTGTATGCACATTTTAATCCTTCATTTGATGCTTTGTGTGTCTGGAAAAAATCTTGGAAGATTTTCTGAAGTGTGTACCTAAGGCATTAGAGAAGTGTCCTTTCCACAGAGCATAACCAAACATTTCTAGGCCTGGGGAGCTTAGACCTGAATTATTTTTTCACTTCATTTAATGAGTAGGGTTCTGTGCCATTCTGTCTTTCAGGACTATAATCATGTTTATAGTAGACAGATAATTGTAGGTGTTATTTGTATCAGGTTGTACTTAGTGGTCAATTTCTAGGAGGTTATGCTGAAGCAATGTTATCCCTCACACAAAAACCACAGTGGTTGCCTGACCATAGCTTGTTTTCAGGATTCAAATGCTGCCCTCATTAAAGGCTGCTGCCAGAGATAAGTGATGGTGTTTGGCATTGTGCTATAAATATCTGGTAAGAAAATCATTAAATTTATACTTCTGTCTCCAACTTCAGAAGAAGGGGTTAATTCAGTCAAATAAACCCTCTGTACAAACTCAACCCTAAAACAATGATCCTATTTTATGAGTGAGGCAGATTATTTGTCAAAGCCAGCGAGTGCCATGTCAGAGATCTCACTTATTTTCTCTGCCAGGTTGCAAGTTTTTAAAATTAGGTTGAGGGAGACTGCTTGCATTTCCACTCATACAACAGGCAGAACTTGGTGTTTGTCTTTGCCTGCTAGTTCCAAGACAAGGTTCACTGTGGTTTGGGCTGTTCCTGTACCTACTTCCAGGTCAGTGACAAGTTTCTCTTTAATACGTTATACAGCAGGTGATTAGTGCTAAATGCTGTTGAAAAGAAATTACAGAATATTTCAGTCAGGAGAGGAACTCCTCCTGTACTTTGAAACATTAAAGTTTAATAAAATGGGTCCCTCTTTTGGAATGTGTGCTGAAAAGGCTTTTTTATAATACCACAAAAATAAACCTACACTTTGCAGTGACAGAGCTTGTAAAGAAGCATCTTTGTCCATGGACACATTTAATCTTAATAATAGTTTCCTCTGAAGGATTGCTGAAGATACTTATATGAGAAAAGGTTGTTGCTTGAAGCTTTCCTTGGGCATCAGAAATGGGTGCTGTCATGTCCAGATGTATTTAAATTATTTCCAGACAATCTTGGGCATCTTAAAGAGAAAATAAAAATAAAGCTTCCCTGTATTTTAATCTTCCTTCTTTCTTGCATTTAACTTTTTTAAAATGAGTTATGTACTTAGGCAAATCCCTTTTTCACTCCTCAAAAGCCACTGGATGGCTTTTTCATGTGGTGATTCCTGGCTCTGTTATTGAGCTGGCAGCCTGACCTCAGGACTCAGAGCCACACCTCTGCTTGGTGTTGCAGAGGGAGATGTTCAGGTGATCAGTGATGAAATGAGAAGTATTGCTAGGGTGGCTGGAAGTGCAGCTGCTACAGAGGAAAAGGGGAATGATGATTCCTGTCTCTTTTCTTCCCCTTTCCTGCTTCCCATTCCCCCACTGACACCCTCAGAATCAAGTTGTGCAGCAAACTAATTTTATATCAGCTCTTGAATTTCGCTCCTTGCCATTATTTTGGATCTCATTGCAGCTGCATTGTGTATGCTTAACAAATAAAAGCTTTCAGAGAACATCATTCAATTCCCACCTCCTGCTAAGGGTTTTGGAAGTGTAATACATCACAGAATCAAAATGACTTTCACTAAAAGTTCATGCTGTTTAAATCACACCAAATGTTATATTGAGCTGTAGCATACATAATTCATGTATCATTAACAGCTTCTACAAGTTTTTGGCTGCATGGCATACCAATGAATCAGAATGTGTGGGTATTTTTTTGATACCTGCCTTTCCTTAAATTGTATTTAGAAGCAACAGCATGTAATTATACTAACTTGGAAAATCAAACAGGCATGTAATAAATTATGGTTTGTGATTGACATGGTAACGTAAGTCTCCCTCCTTTCCTGATGTTGAGTAAAACAAGCTATTTTAAACTGGAAAGACTCAATAGATTTTTGTGCTTCTATTAGTATTATAAATAAAACCCCATTTTCATTGTTTACCGTGTGAGAATTCTCTGGCAGTCACTTGGTTCGTTACATGGCTGATGAATCAGCAGTGTCCTTTAGCAAGAGAGGTCTGTTTGGCCAGTTTGAATGTGCTGCACCAGCTGCTAGCTCGGTCAGGTGAACATGGTCAGGGGGATGGGATGGCACTGCTGACGTGATAGCCTAGTACCATGTCCCCAGGACATGGAACACTCACACTCCATGACTGCAGGTATCAGTCTGTCCCACTGTTATCTTCCTTCTGTCACACAGTGTCAGAGGCTTTGATACAGGACATCTGTTAGTGCCAGTGAAAGCACTCTGAAGCTGCTAAAACTCCCATGGCAGATTTAGGAGGGTGCTGTGGCTCCTGACTGAATCCAGCCCTTGGCTGTACCTGTGTGTAAGGATTGTAATTGTGTTTCAGCAGCAGAAGGCAATGAAATACCTGTGTCATTCAATATGGGAAGGTATTAATCAGATTGCAATAATGATGCTGGAGAACCCATGAACAGTAGAACTGCCTTGTGATCCGTGATTGCCAACAAGAAACTTTCTGTCAAAATTGTGAAAGGCTCCACCTGGCAAGAAATGATCTCGTGCTGGGTGTGAGAACTGGATGATTAGGAAGTGGAGGTGGCTGGGGTCTTGCAAAACATATCATTCTCCTGAAGCAGAATCTCAAATGTTGTTTATAGCTTCTGACTAGCTGACAAGTAGGTTAGAGGTTTCCTACAAGAAGTTTTCAGTTTAGAAATTTGACTACTCTAATAGATGTATTCAGCCGTAGCCATTGATATACCAATTTATTTAAGCAAAACTTCGATTTAAATATGTATTTAAAGTAGATTTGGGCCCCAAGCACCTGTCTGCATCCTGTATTTAGCAATCTTTAATAACTAAGTACAAATTAGAAAACTTTTTAAGTGGTTACCAAGAG
This sequence comes from Erpornis zantholeuca, assembly GCA_013400515.1. Classification (NCBI taxonomy): domain Eukaryota; kingdom Metazoa; phylum Chordata; class Aves; order Passeriformes; family Timaliidae; genus Erpornis; species Erpornis zantholeuca. The sequence goes on from VZTN01004277.1 coordinate 223,087, forward strand.
GCAATTTTTTTTCCACATTTATTTTTATCAGTCTTCAGTTTCCATGGGAAACAGCCCCAAGTGGATGACTTCTCAAAACAGTGATCTGCATTTTGCAATTAATACTGCTTTGACTTATCCCATACTTGATATAAATGTTATAGTAGGAAGTGTAGTAAATTTGTTCTTTCACAAATTGTTGCTGAAAGCTGAAGCAGGGTGTTCACTTGCTAAAAGAATCATGTCACCAGTCTACTCTTGCTGACCTTTTAATTTAATTTTTAAGGCATAAGAGAAGTTCCTGATCAGTAAAGGTTCCTCAAAAAGGTGCACCTTCTCATTATGCCAGACAGTTCCCTGCTTGTTTTTAAGAACTTAACTTCTAATGAACTTAGAGCTGCAATGGGAGGGCTGTGCTGATCTCTGCATTTCAGATGCAGAGATTGCTCCTATTATGGTAGCAATGACACCAGCAGCCCTGACCTCAGCATTGGCAGTCTCCTTACCTTGGCTTGGTGGCAGTGGGGTTGTTGTGTTGGTTCTCTTCCTACAGACTTCCTCGAGTTTAGTTACCTTTGGGACAGGAGTCGACTGAGAATTAGTGCATGTCTTAGTCACAGCATGCAGAGATTTGGAGGGGACTGCGTCACCTTGTGGGGTTCTCTGGGTGTTGATCAGCAGTCACCACCTTGTATGAAGGGAATGACTGAGGCAAAGTTGCTCAGAACTGTAGGGCACGATTCCCTGAGTGGACAAGTTGGTGAGTTAGGAAGCTGAGTCTTGCTCCCAGGAAACAGGAGTGCCTGGCACAGCAAACCAGTACTGACACACCTATGTGATGCTCTGGGCACAGAGGGGACTGCAGCAGAACCTCAGGTGCTCTGCTCTTAAACACATAAATGATTTACTTTTGTGAAAGGGCCACTCAGGAAATGACCACATCTGGAAAAACAGTAAACTGTTAAAAATGTTGGTACTTCCTAATTCAGCAAATACTTCTGCCAGTTTATTTGCCCCTAAAGCTTCATGCTTTTAAAGAGTAACAGAATGAGCATCCTTCCAAGTCTGGGCAGAACAGAGCAGCTGCACTCTGTCCTTTCACTGCAGGGTCTTTGCTCCTTCCTTCCACTGAGCTAGGGTTAAATGAGCTGGAGCAAATTATAATCACTCTTGCAAGGAATCTGGGGAAAAAATTACCTTATTAAAACTTGTTTTAATTAAACATCAGGACCTAACGAATATTTTTACCAGGTATGTGTGACATAACAGGAAAAAATGGAAAATGTTCTTGTGAAAAATTGTGCAATTTTAATATCATTAGCAATTAATGGGACGGGCCTGTTAGTATGTAATTTAACTTTCAAAAATAAATTTGAGACTTAATCTTTCAACACTGATTCACCACTGTTTATAACCAGGAAAAATTAAGCATTAAAGTAAGGGGCAGTGAGGCTGGGAGAAATTATAAATCATGCCTAAACGCAGTGTGTTCGGAGCTGTTAGCATTTCTAGCAGGGCTGTGTATTACCCCACGGGTAAGTAGCCCCCTTGGGCACTGCACTGTTGGGGTTCTGGGGCCTGACTCTTCTCTGTGCAATGCAAGCTGCGCTTAAGTCACGCCTGCTTAAAGCCGCGCTGCTGTGTAACTGAGGGTGCCGTCTGTCAGAGCAGCTCTGCGGCCGCGGCCCGAGGCTGGTGCTGCGCTCGGGGGTGAGCGTGGGGAGGCAGCTCCGGGGGCACCGCTCCGTGCCCCGCGGGCAGCGACTGGCGCTCAGCAGCTCCTGGCACTTCCCCGACGCCGAGCTGTGCCCGCGCCTCTTCGGCTCACACTTATGTGCGCCTTAAGCAAACATATGACACTTCAATGAGTTCTGTGTCTGGCTGGTTACTTTTGAGACGTGTGATTACCAGTTTAGAAGCGTCACCCTTGAATTTAAATGAATCTCTGACTGCAGGCAGGTACAGTATGTGTCTGCATACAGGTGTGTACAAGTACAAAATTAACTGCTTTGAACCTCAGCTCCCACTGGCAGGCACAGTGAGCCACAGACTGCAGCCTCACCTGGGTTAGCCAGGCAGGAATCAGCAGGGTATGTCCCTGGTGTAAAACAGCCCTAGTATTTAGAACAAATAACATTCACTAATAATCACTACTGGATTCTCTATAGTTTTTGCATAGAAATTCTGTGTTTTCTTGCTGGGAACTCTGAGTGTGGCTGTATTGTAGGGAGAGATGCTGACTAGGGGTTTGTCCCTGCAGGATTAGCTACAAGAATACATTTGTGTGCAGAGGTGGTCCCTGCCCTGAGGACCTATAGCTCAAAAGACTAGGGGAGATGGGGAGAAGAGAAGCATTTATCTTCATTCCAGTTTGTGTCTTCATCAGCATTGGACTGGGTTGCACCAGTGAGAACAGAACTAAGATTTTGTGGTTTAGAAAGGTCAGCCTCCTTCCTCCAGCCCTGATATTTGGGCGAGCCTGAATTTGCATACTTGATTACAGAATTGTTTTCACCTGAGTTTCTCTCTTCTGTTGCAATTTGAAGTAACTTGCTCCAGCTGTAAAAAGCCTACAATGTGGAGAGAAGGGGAGACATTTTCACCTATCTGGCAAGTCCTCTCTAATTTTCTGATTTTTCCTAAAATATCTGCTTCTGTGTGCACAAGTGTGTGTGTTTGGTGAGGGGTGTGTGTCAAGAATTCACAAGTTTGCCAGGAAAGTAATGCAGGTTTCTGGGAAGTGACTGCAAGCGTCCCGAAGGCAGACTTGCCTTTCCTCACTTAACTCTTGCAGTACTTTGGGATGTTAGACCAGAGTTTAAACAACACTGGTATGGTGAATCCCACTAATGAGGATTTCTCATTTTAAACAAGAAATCCTAATCTGTAAATCTTTAGGCAGAAAAGACTTGTCTTTATTAAGAAGGGGCTCAGCCTCTCAAGCTGTTGGATCCTGTGTCCTGGATACAGCTACTCTCATGCTGTAGTAGGTGGACTGTAGGTTAAATGCGTGGCTTTGGGGTAGATATGTGTTGTTAGTGCCTGTTACCGATAAAATACATCATTCGTGAGGGGTGGTGCCCTCCTGCCCATGGCTGTGGCCTGGGCTTTGCTCCGAGCCCAGTGTCCATACAGCCCCTCCCCTACCTGGGTGGGCACTGGCCACTGCTGTGGCACAGCCAGCCAAGGAGGTGTCTCGGGGGTTCTTGGGGGCAGGCCAGGAAGGCTGGTGGGAACAGGAGCTCGGGAGGGAGCTCTGGTGCTCCTGGTCACTCAGCTGATGGAGCTTTTAGGGTGCTTGTTGCTGTGGTCAGTGCTACCAGGTGCACTTGGAGCCGGGCCAGAGCCAGAGCTCAGCAGCCTCGGCTGTGCCATTTTACTCTGCATTAGGCAGCGAGCAGGGAGACAGGGAAGGCACCGAGCATGGGAAGGAAGGAAGAGAAAAGCCCCACAGCTGGTTCGGGCTAGGCCTACCTACATATTCCCCAGGCAGAGAATACGATGTGTCTTGGCTTCTCCTCTAGTGTCATTCCTCATGCAAACAGCAGGGCTCCCCTTGTGTGAGCTGGTACTGTCGTGCCAGAGGTGGCCGAAGGGGTTTGGAGTGTTGGGAACAAGTGCTGCTGGATGTCCAGAGGCAGAGGTGACCCAGAGGCTGTGATGCTGATTCCCCAAAACATGAGCCTTCTGCCACTTTGATGGCAGAACGTTTGGGGATTCAGTGGAGCAGACAGCGCAGGAATGGCTTTGGAAGCAAAACTCTACCCTGAGATGTTAAGTACGGGCACGGCTGTGATCTGAGAAATTCATGAATGTCACCAACGCAGTCTGCTGAAGTGATAGCTATAAAATGAAAGATTTAAAGGAGGCAATCATAATGGTTAACAGCAGTATGAAAAAGCTTAAACATGTCCATAAATTTCAATAACTGCTGAGCAATATACTGGATTCATCTAGGAGAGATTTAATATGAAAAATGTTAAATAGGCTATACAAAGCCTGGAAACAGATATTTCTCCTGAAGATGGAGTCTCTGGGTGAGAAATTTACTTTGTACTTCAGCTGGAGTGATACTAAATGCAACTACAATCTGGTAGAAAAGAAATGAGAAAATAAATTATAGAAAGAGTTTTTAAATTTTCACATTAAGAGAAAAGGCTTTATTCTCACTTCAGATGGTATTTGTGTCTAAAACTATAAATGACCATGCATGCTGAATGAAATGAGATGAAAATGTTGCTGTCAATTACATAGATATTTAATAGAAAATAAAAATGACTGAAATCTTATCACAGGGAAGTACAAGCACATATATTTGTGTGAAAGTATCAAGAATAAATACATCATTTGAACAGATCAACTTTGTTTAGAATACATCACTTTAAATGCATTTTTAGTTTTCTGTGTTTAAAATTAATAGTATTCTGAAGCAGAACCTTTCGTTGCAGATAGTTTTAGTAAGATGCATCAGTGCACTAAGATTTTTGAAATGGTGAATACCTTCTTTGTGTTGCTAATTGCATCTGTGCAGCCTGCAAATGAAGGATATCCACCATCTTATTTCCAAGTTCAATCATTTTATTCCTGTTGATAAACAGCCCTTATCTTATTCCCACAGACCAGCTAGATTTTACATTCTTTTATAAATGACAATTTTCAATTGTGCTGCAACATATTGTTAGCAAGCTTGAGCATTATTAAAAAGAAATAGAAATACAGAATTTGGAAAATTTCTCCTTGTTCAAGTGACTTATTTTTAGATGCACTGATGCTGCTTGCAGTAATGATTAAATTAATGAAGGTGCCTTTCATCAGGGTAAGATGGTGAAAGCTTGACCCAGGATGCTGCCTGTGGGAAAGGATGTGTGTTTGGCTGTAGGTATCCAGCCCCTTCCAAGGAGCAGCACAGCCCTACAGATCAGTGTGTTCTTATGGAAATGCTACCTCAGAAGTGTTCTAGGAGATGGACCCATCTCTTGAATTCATATGGGAATGGACTGAAAAGATGTTGGGAAAAATCTGAGTAGGCATCCCTGGAACAGCTTTTAGGTTTGCCACACCAAGGGCCTTTCATTAAAGCAAAATGATTGTGTTTCTCCTTTTGTCTCTGTCTAGTACTTAAAGGTACACAGTTATTTTCTGAGTTGGGCTAAATTTCACTGTCCATCTTTGCTGGTTCCATGTATCTCCCTGATCCTAATGCAGTACTAGAAGTGTACATTTTTAGCAGAGAGCAGAAGGCAGAATAGCTGAAGTTACCAGGCAGGCTCTGTTGGGATCAGCACAGGGAGAGCAAAACAAAGGGAATTTCCCTTCCTGGGGTCTCTACAAATTACTTCCAAATACTGGAAGTCATGAGTTGCCTTCAGCTGAAAAAGATTGTGTTCTCCATGTTTGATTATTGAAGGAAGGTGTACCTGTGTTAACGGAGTTTGGAAAGGCAAAATACAACTACTGGCAGAAGAGTGATTAACCTAGCAAGGAGCTCAATACCAATGTTTAATTTTCATGATACATTACATTTTTGCCATGACACTTTATATTTGGAATGGCTTTACTGGTGCAGTTCCATTTGCTTCACAAGCCACTCAAAATACAGTGAGATTTCTAGAGAGTGAGAATAATGATTTCCAATAACAGAATGAAATATTCTAGCTGACAAGTTCAGTGGCATGGCTCTGCGAATCCTCCTACATCCCCTGCCAAATACCACATCAATTTTGTTTGACTTCATGCAAATGGGATGCAGAAGAGGGGCCTTTATCTCTCTGTATACTTACATCCACACTATAGATGTGAATAAATACTCCTAAACACGTTTGTGCTGGTGTCTCAGCAAAGCATATGGAATTTCACATTGATTTGTGAACTCTATAAAACACTAATGGAGCTGCTGCCTAAGCTCTCAGTCAATTGGGAAAGACTCCGTGATGGGAAAGTGCAGGCGAATGCCCCTTTTGCTAGTCCCAGCAGTGCTCTCCTAGTAACTTTAGCTGTTCAGCTTTCCAGTGTCCTCAGATTCATTTCTCTCCTCTGGGAAGCCACACAAACTCATTCATGATGCAGCTTAGAAATGAGTTCTCTCTCCCTGCATCTGACACCCTTTATTTCTAAGCACAGCTCCCTTAAAGAGAGAACAAGCCCCACAATTCCATGCATAATTTGTACACCTACAGTGCTGTAAAATGCTCCATCAGGAAGAGCTGGGGAACATGGCTCTTCTCTCCTTTTTATTGTGAAATGAATCGTACTGCTTTGGACAGCCTACATGTGCAGATTTGTTATATCTGATCTCAGCTGAAACTGATTCTGCATTGCATAGGTTTTATATGTGCCTTCCACTGCTGTTTAGGGCACAGCCTCAGGACAGCTTGATATTCAAGCCTTGTTATAATAAGGTCATCTGCTTATAAAGAGCTTCTCATTGCCATGTAGTTTTTACAAATTATTTTACTATATCATTATTCCAGTCAGTGGTGGAGGAGTTGTTTCTAGGGTAAAACCATGTTATTTCACAGCACAGTTACTCAATTGTCACAGGCAATGACAGGGTGAATTGAAACAAGCAGAAACCTAGCTGGAATGTAGATAGTAATCAGAATTACTGACCTTGACCTCATTTGTGAGAAACCATGACATCTCTAATAGCAAATTGTAGCTTCCTCAGTACCAAATCACTGTATTAAAAAACCATACCCTACAAATGCAGCAACATGATTCCCTCACGTGCTGTACAAATGTATTTGTGCCATAAATGAATTCAGGATATGTGCTACCAAATGCAAAATCATCTGCTCCTGTGAATGCTCCAGAGGCTCATTTTCTCTCCAGAAGCTGGAGGAGGCAGTAAGATGTTTGGTTGGGGTTAGGGCTTTTTTGAGGAGCTGAGAACAGAAAGCAAAGAGAAGCTAGGCAGCCCTGCACATGGAGCAGAGTGGGGGCTGCCCTTCCTGAGCTCTGGGGATGGTGTGCTGGTTCTGGGCTGAGCGTGGGGCTCTGCACAGCAGCTCTCTGCCCTCAGGAGTTTGACCTGATGCTATTAGCAGCATCATGGCCATGGATAATGACACCAGCTGCTGGACCTAGCCTGACTCCTTCCCAAGTGGCCTTAATGCCAAAGGTGCACTGGATATGTGGTTTCTAAAGCCAGAGCCAGGCTTTTGGCAGTTTCAGTAGCTGCTCATAGAATGTTTTCTGTTGGGTTAAAGAGGAGTATCTGCATGCAGGACACTGTTAAAATAAAGGGGATAGACTGGGTGAAATCCAGGCTGCACTTCTGTGTACAGACAGCTGTGTGCTGGGATATTTCCTTGCTCTCCCCCATGAGCTGGTGGAGAGGCAGGGGGTGCACAGGGCCTGACTGCTCCCCTAGCTGTGCTTCATCAGCTCTTTTCTTCTTCTAATCGCTTTCGTTCATTTTGATAATTTGTTTTCCCCTGGACAGAGTCCCCTGTGGGAACCTTTATCAGCTGAGTGAAGTGCTGCACACATTTCATTAATGCATAAATGAGCAGGCCAAGAGCATCTTATTGATCAGCATATGCCTCGTTATCTGTGGTAGCCTTGCTGGGACACTGTGGGGAATAGGGGGACTTTGGACTGAGTATCTACACTATTATTTCACTTCATTTCTTTTCTTTTTGTATGCGTACAAATAATTAAATAAATCTGTCATTATAATTCAGTATTTTCATAATCTAATCTCTCTTCTTCCTTTTTACCAGTAGAATAATATATTTCTCACCTTCTAGGCCATGTGAAGGCTTCTGATTTTGTTCTGTGCTCTTACTCTTTGCACAAGCAAGCCTGGTTCCAGTAAAAGTGGGATTTTTGCTGAGGGTTTAGAAGTACAGTGCAGTGTGTAGCCAGGTGGGTATTCATTGCTTCCAGGTAGAGAAGAATTTTGAAAATATCATTTAAAAAACCTATCTCGCTTGCCAGTCCCTTGTATTCATTGAAAGACCCAAATACTTGCTGAGAAGAAGTATCAAACCTGAAACTCCATTTATCATTGTCACCAGGAAAAATACCCTTTTCAAAGTGAAAGCCAGACATGTAAAAGCACCAGTTCTGTTGAAGTCATTGCTTGGTGTAGTCTTCATGACCTTTTCCCAAAGCTACAGTGACTTTGAATGTTTTTGAAAATTCTCCCCTAACATCTTGAATCTTCTGATAAATCTTCAGGCATTAAGAGCCTCCACCCTCATTTGCCATTGTCTCTTTTCCCGACACACTCATCTGCTGTGGCTTTACTGATGCCTGTGTGGGATCAGCCAGGTGGGATTTCTGAAACTGATAAAACTTGTTTGAACTACACTTCCCTGGAGGCATGTCCTGATGTGAAACGAAGTGCAGAGGGGACCCAGTTCTTCCCACATGCTGTTTTGGAGAGAGATCCTCATGTTGGTGCCTGGTAGCCCTGTTGCTGTAGTGGGAGCTGTGCAGCACTGTTTGCTTTTTGACAGCACTGCAAAGCATGTAAAAATCACACTAATTGCATTTGGTTCATGTTCTCACCTTTTGGGGTTTGCAAGAGCTAGGGGCTGTTACAAATACCAGTGTGTGACTGCAGTGGCTGGTGGCAGATTCTCTCAGCTTGCTGGTCAAGGGTTGCCTCACTCTGAGTTCAGTTGTGTTAGAGATGTACCCAAAGCCCTGATTTTTTAATTAAAATTACTTAAAATCCTCATTTATATCATAGATAATAATGGTAGCAATGACTTGGAAAATTCATTACCTTCAGTTGCTTTTAGCTACTTTTCAATGAAGTAGTAAATTTAATATGTAAGAAATCGATTTGCAATGCAAATGGAGAAAGCTCATACCCAAGTCATATACCTAGCTTCCCAAAATTAAACTCAAAACCTTCAGGTCCAGAATATTGTACTTAGAAAATGAGCTTTCTTTTCAAAAATCGTTGCTTTACATGGATTTTGGAGCAATCCATTAATGGGAAGTCAGCACTGGTTCCATGCATTTATTGCAGAGCACATGGGACACTTCACCACAGTGTGTGCTTTTGCCTTACAACTCCTTTTTGCAGTCCAGAATATTATAAATAAGAACTTCTAACATGTTGGGTGTGCAACACAGATGGGATTTCTTTTTTTGTTTGTTTTCAGCATCCATTCTTCTCTTACTACAAGAGAGCCAAGGGAGAGTCCACAGTGCCTGAGTATGGCACATGTGTGGACACAGTATTCCAGTTCATGACATTCTTGTTCAATCACCTGCCATGTACACATCAGCTCTCTAGGTGCTGTCAAAAGAGCTTTCCAAGTGCAGTAACTGTATACCTTTTGCAAGTGTAGATTAATTTTTTTTTTTTTACTTTAAGGTCCCTGAGAGGTGAATTTTTCACTGGGCCTGCTAATGAGAAGCCCTTTCAGCTTGTGTCATTCATCAATTTATCCCTCACTAAAATATGTCTGTCTTTGACTGGATTGTGCAAATAGAAAATAGTAAGATGGAAGTTTACCTTGTGGACCAGAACTGAAGTTAAAATACACAAATATACACACTGAAATGTTATGCTTTGTGGTTAAATCAAGGTAAAAAGTGAAAGGTTAATGCAGTATATTCCCAAGTTATGTTTAAAGAGCATGTTTCATACCTAAGGCTGCAGTTAGGGAGCATAAAATCTCAGAGAACCATCCCTTCCTCCAAAGCCTCCAGCCTCAATGGACAGGGCAAGTCAGAGGAATGATGAGGGTGAGCAGAGCTTTAAAGAGCTTTCCTCTGGCTGCTAATTTCAGTAAAAGTGGGGCCAGTGCTCTTTCCTTGGGCTCTGTGTGAGCAAAATGTTCTAGAAAGCAGAGACATGGGAGGTTAAAAATTCTGTAACACACTGGGGATCAGATTTACCCCTGTGGGGTCCAAATTTTTGAATGTTGTGCAGAGAAGGACTTCTGATAACTGGTGATTCTTTAGATGGCCAATACTGTGGTTCTCATGCTTGGTTTGGTGGGTTATCATGTAAATCTTTGCTACAAATCCATCGGGTCAGAATAATTCCTTTTATTTGTTCCTGCATGCTCGTCAGGATGTGTGTGTGAAATGTTAGTAGCTTCACATTAAGGTGCCTTTTTTGAGGGACACAGACAAACTAGCCTTAGAAGTGGAAATTAAACCCAGACTGATGCCTAGTCTAGAGCTTTACCAATTTGACTACTATCACAAAAATGTTTTCCAGTTAATGGTGTAATCTGCTGTATCTTTGATTTTAAGTTTTCATTTCCTGTAGAGTTGTTTTTCCACCAAAGTTGCCCTGGACACTTGTGCAGTGGATTTCTAGTAGCTGCAGCTGTCTGATTTCAGAGTGATAGTGATGAACTAAGTTTTGCAGCTGAGGTGTGCTTGTCTGGGCTGCTGGAGATAGCCTGGGGATATCCTTGGCTGAAATGAATCCATGTGCACAGCACTGGGCACTTCTTTGCTATTTTAACTTTTCTTCTGCTGAAATTTTCGCATACACTCCACACAGGAAGAAAACAATATCAGGGTTGTACATAGATATTCCTCACCATCCCAACAGATCTGTGCACTGCATGGAGTAACACAGGCGAGTTTTTTCAAATATTGTTTGTGACAAGCTCAGTTTTCAGTCGTTAATATTTTCCTCTATGCTGGGTGTCAGAGAAGCTGTAAAAACACAGGGATGTGATGAGGGAGATGAACAACACAGAAGGAATATAACCCATGACAGTGAGGTTATGAGATGCTAACTACAGCTATGGGTCAGGATGCAATAAAACCTTATTCTATATATTGAATTCAATGACTGGCTCTGCCTTTGGCTTTCCATACAAGGTAGGTGGTAAATACGAACCCTGATCATTTCATGGCACTTTTTACAAGTACACAGTTTGTGAGCCAGCACATGAATTTATTCCATACTAACTCTGTACACTGTCCTAAGAGTGACTGTGCTAAGTTGCCTATTCCAGTCTGGAAACAGAGAAAGGTATCTGGTCTGTTAGTATACCAACACTTGAAGCTGCTATTTTCTACAGCTAATTTAATGATCTGGCATTGGCACTGAAAGCAGCTGAACTGTGGCAGCCCATGGCTTTGTGTGAACTCACCTGTTTTGGCAAGAAGCAGCAGGTGAGCCTGAAATCTGCTCTCTGCTCACGGGAACACAGTGTCCTGTGCTGCACAGTGGTGGAGCAGCAGCTCCCAAGGCTGGGCATGGCCCACACTGACTGCCCAGCTGGGAAGTCCTGAGCAGTTCTTCAGCCTGACAGGTTAAAGGGCAGCTTCCAACAGAGCAGCAGCCACTGCTCCCCAGGCAGGGTGGTCATGGTAGGTGACTGCTGCCCAGAATGACCTTTGGGACATCTACAGGTCCTCATTTTGTTGTCAGGCTGGCTGTATATTGGGTGACTGTGCTGTGAAGGACAGAAGGCTGTAAAGAGGCCACATGGTTTAGATCCTTAACCTTTTCATGAGCCAGCGGTAAAGAAGCCAGGTTTTGAGTATTTTGTGTTCAGAAATTTAACTGCAGATGAACAGTGACAGTACTGTGTCAAATACCTCTTAGGGATTCCCTTCCAGTGCACCTTTTTCCTCTAGTCTGACAGAGATGACACTAGTCTGACAGTGATGACACTTGTAAAGTATGTTCTAATACTGGTCTTTCAGGCCAGAACATCATTGAGAGAAACCATTTGTCACAATAGAAAATGCCACAACGTGTTTCAGTCTTGCAAATGCTTCTTGATTTCACCACAGAGGGATGTTGGGAAAGGGGAACTTTCAGTCTCACATTCTAAGAGCCTGTAATCTCAAGGTTAAACTGTTGACAGAGAAAAGACAGAAGCTGCTTTTGCTTTGATTTGAACTAGCCAGTGGAAATTGGGAACAATATGGTAAAGTTTGAGCAAGAAAGAGCAAGATTTATAGAAGGAGAGCTTATACCTTGGACTTTTGGAGGTTCTTCCCCAGTCCATTGTTATTTATATTTTCTCAAATGGTCTCTTGACTGATTTATGGAACCATAATGCTAAAATGAACAGGGGATAGTATTGATGTTCAAGCCAAAATGATTTTCATGTACTTAACATTGCATCATTGTTTTCAAACAATCCTTTCGCTGGCTCTGTCCTAGTGCCCTTTGCATTCCTAAAACAGCATTATCATAACATTAAAAAATAAAATAAAGCATTCACTTACACATACAAAGAGCTGACCTGTGTTAATCTGTGCTTTTTCTCCATTAGGAAGAAAAAACTTGATATCTTTTCTTGACTTTTAAATTATCTTCTACTCAGAGAGGCACTGTCCACTGCAGGTTATCTTCACTCCCATCACACAAGCTGCAGGTTGTATCTGGATATCCCTTCCCTGTGTTATGTGCACAGTATAACTTGAGTTGAAAAGCTTAGGGAAAGCTTAGAGCTGGTGCTTTAGTATGCTTGACAAAGCAGCAGGACACTGATTAAAATGATGCAGTGCAGCATGGAACAGGACAGCTCCCCATAGTGAACAGCTTACCCTGCTGATGGTGAGTGCTCATCTATCACTGTTACCACACCCCAAACCCCTGTGTACAAAAATAAGGGCTTCTTTAGCAGCAGGTGCTGTGCTGGTGATAGAGAAAACTTGTGATTTTACCCTTGAAACCTTTCTTAGGCACTGTAAACCTGCATTATTCCTATGCCTTTCTCTTCTAGTTCAGCCATGTGCATTTAATGCCTTTTATGCAGCTTCATGCCTCCAGACAAAGCAGGCATGCTGCTGCCCTGGGAATCTATATATGGATCCTCCCTGTGTCACATGGAGCTCACAGTCAATCACTGCATCAGCTGGTTTGGACTCCTCAGAGACCTTCTGTCAGGCACAACAGTGATGAGTGGGTGCCTTACATGATGTGTTACTTTTTATGTTAAAGAAGAGCATGAGAGACAGCTATAGACCTCTGAAGGACTCTGATGGAGAGCTTCGTGGAGTATTCCTAAATTGTCAGCCTTTGGCAGATATGCCTTGGCATAAATAATGATGTAATCAATATTTAAAAATACTGCAGCATTTAACATAGTCACATTTAACTGATTCTGGAGCCTATGTCAGGTTTTTTACGATGTTTGAGAATGTAAATCTGCTTACCAAACCTCAAATTAATTGGGGATTTCAGAACTGAGTAAAATAGTGCTGTTAGTGGTATGGCTGTGGTCCTGTATGTTATAAAGATAAAATATGCCTCTTTGGAGGGGTAACTTCAGTCAAACCTCGTGCAAATGAGCCTTTTCAGTAGCTCTTGAATGCTGGACCTGAACTCTTGAAATGGCTTGGAGTGCTTGGGCTCTGTGTGGCAGGGGCAGTGACACTCCATAGAGCTGACAGGGATGGAGCCCCTAGGAGGCTTATGGTGACCTCTTGGAGGTGTTCTCAACCATCCTTCCAAATGGCATGGCAGCTCCTGGAAGCTGTGCTGTGTAGTGCTGGTGTCTCTGCGAGTCTGGGTCCATGAGGAGGGGATGCCTTCCCTCAGGCCAGCACTGAAGCCTGGGCTGATCCCCCAGGGCCTGGCAGTCCCTTCCCTTAACACCATGAGCTCCTTGGTTTGGTTACACAGTCCAGGATTTTAGGCCTTTTTCTAATGCTTGACTGAATTAGCTTTGAAATGAGGCCTGTAGCAGTAGACCCCATCTAGTTGGCTTTTATGGTGGGAGATGTAGAAGCTGAAGTGGGGTTGTGTCTCCTGGCTCCCAGCGTAGCAGCATCTGCCCCACACAGGAGCACTGAAGAAGAGATGAAGTAGAAGCTTAATCCTCTCCACCTGCATCCTTGAGTGATGCCTCAGACAGCTGGACTGACACTGCACCTAGAAGGGCAGGTTAGTGCTCATCAGGAAGCTGAGACTGGCTGGCTGAATTTGGGATGTGATTCATATTAGCTGTACTTCCTAACCTTTGTTTTTCTCTGCTTGAGCATTTTCAGGATGTGGAAGTTGTTTTCAAAGGAGAGAAAACTGTTCCTTTCATGCAGTGTGTTAATTTAGTCAAGACCAGTTTGACAGGAAAATGAACAGGCTTACCTCTGCTCATCATGCTCTAAAAGTGTAACCCACACTTGCTCTTCAAAATACTGTGGTTCATAAAATTCTAAAGTCCTTTGTATAACCCCTATCTTCAACTAAATGAATTTTCTCTTCTATGGAGTTGAACATCAGAAGAAACTTTTTTGTATAATACATTTTCTAGTCATGTCGAGACTGTATGATCTCTCTCTGCCCAGCTTCCAGACTCCTGATGAGAAGACACAAATCAAGTGATGTTTTCCAGATATTTGTTCTTTTTTATTTCTTTTATTTTTACTAGTTAATTACCCTCACTGTTGAAGCAGAGTTTGCATTTGTCAGGCATAACTTCCTTCTAGAGTTTCTTGTTATGCCACCTTTGACCAACTGAAGAGTTCTTCAGTAGCAGATATTTTTCTCCCCTAAGCTGATCTATCTCATATCTTTTTAAAATTACTTTTCTCTCCAAAGACTTTAACCCAGCCTTTGAATGCAGTTTTCTTCTCTGAAATCTTTTCACATATTTAAAACACTTATTTTGAAAAAGTGGGCACAAGGAGTGGACACAATATTTTAATAGTTGTTCCAGCACTGCTGTATAGTGGCCTAAAAATATCTATCAGATGCTCTTTGTTGTTGCTGTGTATACCTGAGACCTTACTGGTCCCCTAGCAGCACCTGGGGGCAATACATTCAACTACTATTCACTCTTAGGGAATGCATTACTTTTAGAATGAACTTACAGCTCTCTAGTGCATGGATTTCCTTCTATGTCCTCTATTGTTAAATAAAAAAAGGGCTAAAATACATTTTAGGATAAAATATTTTGGCTTTTTAATTAGTGTCTTTAATTGGACTTATCCTACTAATAATCAAAGTACTTAGAAAAATTACTTAGAATAAAAAAGTACTTAGAATAATTTTATTCGCATCTTTTCATTCATCTTTCACCTGCTGACCTTTTAAGATGGAATAAAATATGTTGGTTAGCATCAGTTTGTCATTACAGCTCTCACATTCCACTACGATTTCTCACTGAAAATTAATTCTTTTCATCACCTGTAATCTGTTTAACATTGGTGTGGTGTAGGGTTAGAGTAGTCAGACTGTTAAGTGACTTTCAAGTACATTACCAAAGCCTGAGATTACAGGTTTTTACTGTTTTCAGCTAAGTTGGTGGGAGACCATGATATTACTTCTTGGAATATGAATGAAATAGTCATTAAATAGTTCATCTTAAATATGCAATTAAATTGAGGTGATTAAACTGTAAGTAACAATCTTATGTTTCTATTAGAACTTATTTTGTTTCTGATTTATTTGATGGGAAAAAGTACAACTGAATCTAATCAAAAGTCTTGCAAAACTTAACTGTATTTGTTTCATTTGCTTTAAAGTTCCAAAGGACTTATATTAATTAACCAATTTTTTTGTCCTCAGCAGATGAGATCTCTAAGGTTGTTTTTCTAAGAAGTAGTTGAGATAATTAGTTTCAATATACTTTTCTATGTGAGTGATTAAAAATAATAATAACAAATCTGCAGTCCTGAGATTTGTGTGTCCTTGTAGAGAGCATGTCCTGAAGGCTTTGTGCCTCATCAAGTGTCCATCATTTAGATTTAGAGTGTCTTCTGAGCTCTGTACCTTAAGCAGCTGTTCTGTGCCAGCTTTGAAACAAAAATGAAATGATCAAGGAGAGTCAAATGGGAATGCATTATTCACTGTATCTGTTTAACCACAGTGGATAGATTATATGGCATTCAGATATCCAATAACATATTCAAAATAAAAACTACTTCTATGAGAAGTGCAATCAATATAGAGATCAGTCATCTGAATTGTCACTGGGGGCTATTTAATCCTGTCACCCTGACTATGACATCTGGTATATCTCAAGAGGTGAAGCCCTGTAGATTGCAAACAGAAAGAGTTAAAATTGCAACACTTGATATCTTGTAGAGTTTTTACTACAAGAACAGATTTTTGTCCCGCTTGCTTATCATTGTCATGGGAACAAGACAACATCATTTATATCCTCAGTGTAGTCAGTAGCAAAACCATAAACTTTCAAGGCACTTTAACCTTTTTAATATTCAGTGTTTTCATTGGTTAGCCTTTCACCTTTCCTTCGTGGGTTATTGAGGCAATAAACAAGGGACTGGCTGAATAATTGGTGACTTAAACTTCAGAACACTGTAAATGTCACTGACATATATTTTACAGCTTTTCTTTTGTATATATGCCACATGGAAATGCCAGTAAAATGGACTCAGCTCAGGCTGATCAAATCCCTCTTTTCTGCTGCACATCAAACCCAAAACTTCCTTGCTGAGTCTCCAGAGAACCTCTGCAGGTCCCTTCTCTCAATGTGTGTGCTTGTGTAGGGGATGGGCAGTGGTGTCCTTGGCTCCTGGCTCTTGGTGTCCCCCAGCATGCTCTGGGCTGCACTGGTGCCAACACCTAGGTTTGAAGACAAACCTGCTCTTGATGCAAGTGGTTTGGACCCAGGCCTAGGAAGGTGTTTGTGTTGGCTGAGCTCAGAAGCACTGTGGGAGGGAGAGGGCAGGTGTCCCAGCAGCCTGAGAGACACCTCTGCCTGTGGTGTGCACTGGTCTCCAGTCCCTCACTCTGGGGCTTGATGAGACAGTACATTGGCAGCACTTGGCAGACAAAACAGCCTTCTCTTCTTCCTAGAGGATCCTGAAGAGGATCACCTGCAGCAGAGTATTTATTATAGGATTACCACACTATGGCATAGAAACTTCATCGCAGAAGCTGTTGTGAAACATCAGAACAGGCTGCCCAGGGAGCTGATGGAGTCAGGAGGTGTCCGAGAAATGGCTGGACTTGGCACTCAGTGCCATGATCAGATTGACAACGTGGTGGTCAGTCAGAGGCTGGTCTTGATGGCCTGGGGGGTCTTTCCCAACCTAAATGTTTCAGTGATCATGTGTATGGGATTGAGTATCCCATACAGAACAGGGTTTTGATTTTCTACCTTGTTGGTGCTGGGCACAGACAAGAGTTATTTGTTGTACACCCAGTTTGAAGAGATTCAGCTGTGAGGATGCCTTGGGAGTGTCTTTCCCTCAGGAGTCACTGACTCTGCTAATGCCTTGAAGTTGACCTTATCCTGCCTAAGCTCATGTCAAGTGCAGTGGTGGGGAGAGAACCTTTGCTATTTCAGGTGTGTGTAGTATGGTGGCTTTGGGAGGCAAAGATGAACAGTCTCAGCTATACTGACTACAAAGGAAGTACGTGGATTTTTCTGGCTGAAAATCCAGCTATTGAAGCAAAACGAAGCTTATACCTTGGGCTTAAAGACACTATAAAATGAGACCTCTAGAATTTGTCAGTTTATACAAGACTTGATGAGTTTAATTCGCTAAGCTATAAATCAAAGCAGGAAGGATTTTTTTTAATATTTTAATTGGGACAGCTGCAAGAAGCCAGATTGAAGCCCACAGTGGCAGTAACCAGGACAACACAAAGGTTTTAACAAAATTGAACATCAATAAGGAAGGCAAAAACCTGCCCTGCTTCGTTATCTTTAAATTTTAATAGCTTAGGGACTGACAGAAGGTGTCTTTATAATTTTTTTATTTGCATGGAACACTTGACCTTTTTTGATGAGAAAGCTACCAAATATCAGAAGGGGGTTTATTTTTTCTTTTGGTTAAAAGCATTTGATTCACATCATTTATTTTTAAATTTTTTAGAAGCATGAGAGCATGGAATTGTTCATTTAAAATCAGGAATTTCACAGTCCAGATAGATCAAAATAAGAGCTCATGAATTTTACTGCAGCTTTTGTGACTTGCATATTCTGACAGTTTGGGTGCCCCTCAGCATTATGAATAGCAAATTGCCCTTAAAGATGTTTACATTTGTTTTGCATTAACAATGTAGTTTCTGATTGTATTTGGAATGTTTCTTTGTGTTTACATTTGAGCTGCTGTACCCAATGCCATCAGCTAAAAAGTATATGAAATCTTACAGCTCATGTATTTCAAGGGAAATGGAAAGTCTGTGACATTATTTATGTATGCTGCTGATGCTGAGACTGTTGGTGAACAATGGGCAGAAAAGAAGATATAAGAAACAAACAACTGTGTCACAAGGGCTCGGAATGAGTTTTGTGTTGACAGCAGACCAACACAGGAGAAGACTAACAAGGCAGAGAAAGCCTTAAAGCCAAACAATCCCTAATCTTCTAAATGATCCCATTCCCATTGACTATTGCCTGCAGCAAGATTCTTCTTTTGGGAAAGGGTATTTCACTTTCCTTCTTATTGGGTGTTAGTCTTGTTGAAAGAAAGATGGAAATTAAGTTTTCACTGAGCTTTCTGTTCACATTTACCTACTTTTCTCTTTTTTATCTCTCCAGACTGTCAAGTCTGAAATATGGAATAGTAAACTGCAGACCAAAGCCCTTTTTATTTCTTCAAATCTGTCAGCACTGCCTGCTACTAAGGCTTTTACCATACCAAGACCACTGATTTAAAAACACTGCAATGCTGTTTTCTCTAGTTGTGCTTTTTATGGTATAACAGCAAATAGATGATCATGAAGTTGCCTCTTAGTAGAGGTAGCCTGCCTGTTAGCTGAGCTCTCCAGGTGAGCTGGCTTACTGACCACCTGCAGCTGGAGCTAAGGAAATATTGTCTGGAGGGAGTGCTTTAAGGAACTCACCATGGATGAAGCAGATTCCATCATACTCATGAGCTTTGGAGAATCATATGGATGTATTCCTTCCAAGAGAATATATATATTATCAACAGAATAAGTCCAGGGTATCTACAGATAGCTGGACAAGCTAAGCATCTCCCTTTCAAGCAGATTGGCTCTTTCTTGTTTGTGTCAGGTACAAATTTCAGGATACAGGAGACATCCCTACTGCCCCATATCCAACCCTCTCTCATGCTGGGATGGAGTAGGGCAGAATGGCAGGAGCTGCACTGCTCTGTTCTCTGATGTCTCACCCCTCTGCATCAACCTGAAGCAGCTCTCCAAAGTTAAATTAGACACTGAGACTGCTCTAGGCTGTGCAAGGCACATCCTGAGTTCTAGCAAGCACCTTGCGTGTCTGGGCTGCAGTATTTCCCTGAGGGTGAGTGCAGTGAACACGAGCTTGTTTTGCTGAAAGCCCTGTGAGAGTCAGGGAATGACTGGTGTTGGCAGTGTGCTGTGGTTCTGCTCGGGGCTGGTGCTGTCCCAGAGCAGTGCTGGCAAGGCCTCGGGCTGCATTCCTGATCTGTGTTCACCCAGGTGATTTCTCAGGGCAGAGAGCTTTCAGACTGGTGTGCCATGCAGTTTGCTTGACTCTACAGCTTCCATCAAAAATGAGCACAGAGAATCAAAGAATAATAAACTGATGATGTCTCCATTAGTCAGTTCAACTGCTCCAGGCCTCAGTCCACTTGTTGTCTCTGGAAACTGTTGTTTGCTCAAGTGAGAAAATTATAATATCCAGTAGGGGTGGAGAGTCAGGTGTACATTTTGTCCAGAGAATCTTTTATTTTTCCACTCCAGGTGGAACAGTTTCTAGCACAGTTGTCCTCAATTCACCTTTTATTTGCAATGATCTGGCTCTTTGAAGCATAGAAGTGTCTGTGACTGCTCTAACCCATATTTTATAAAAAGGTTTGAGACATCTCTTTTTTTGCTTGTTTTTCACTAAAGTAAAAAATTTTGTCTGCTACAAGATTTATGCCAAATCTGCTGATCTAATTTGTGTCAGAAGTTCACTGGGTCTCTAAAAACCTACATGGAGATACATCTGTCCTGTGGGATCTGATCAGATCTGAATGTTTCTATAAAGATACAGAAGTACAATTTGGCATTTGGGGTACAAAGTATTTTACTAATAGACTTTTCATGGACTTTATATGTGATTTTGGGAATTGTACATGGAGCACAGAAGTCTCTGCCTCGGGTTCCTTTTGGATACTCAAGTTCTGAAAATCTGAGTTGATGTGACTGTCAGCTGCCATGTGCCAAAGTCAATCATTGGCAAAGACAAGTCCTGTCTGATTTGAAACCTGTTAAGAAAGGTCTGAAGACAGAATCTCCATGGTCTTCCTTTGACTCAGGCCCAATTTGGACCCAAATTTGCTCTCTAGGACAAGACTGTCCTCATTTGGCATTACTGAGAATTTCACTGGGCCTTCAGTTAGCATGAATGCCTCACCAAATGCTGAATGGGAATTCAATGAAGTATGTGGGCTGGAAAGGTGAGAAATATTATTGCAAAACTTGCATCTCTAACATGCATTTTACTGTGGTCTCAAATATTGCATATTCTATCCAAATGTTGAATCTTGTCTTAATAAAATTTCACTTAATACTTGGTAAGTAAATATAAAATTACAAATAATCCTAAAATAATATGGGGTTTAACCCATATTATCCCAAATATCATCCCAAATATGTGTCTGTGCTGCTCTCATGTTCAGATAGCATAAACCTCTTTGTAACAGGTCTATATACAGTGAAAATTCCTGCAATGGCCAATATAAGTGAGCACACACTGCTCACTGATCATCTCTGTTTAGTACAGACTGGGTGATTTCACAGGCTAGGAAATAGTTTTTTCAATGGAAATGACTCTGTTACATTCTGTCCTTATATTGTCATTTGCTTTCCTCAATGGGAATATATTCATTGTCAGGCTTGCCATAGAGTCTGGAGTAGAGAGCAAGCTGATGATTTCATTTAATGGCAATTAATGTGATCCAGCTGAAATCCCTGACTATATTAGAGACAGAGGTATCTCATTAATCTGACAAGGTTTTCTACTGTGATAGATCTTTACAATTTTCCCTCTTAGAGGTTTTTTTTTAAACCTTGGAGAATTATCTTACAGGATTTTGTGTATAAAGGGTAATATTTCTTAACTTCCTGAAGTTAGAGAATTGAAGGAGTGTCTTCAATGGAATATTGAATGTCTCTGGACTAGCCTGAAGATCAGTATCAGGTGGGCCTGATATAATTTCTGTTTTCCTTCAACATCTGCACTGAGGGCTTGGGTGACCTTGACAAATGCTGTTACCTCACTAGCTCTCTCCTTGCTTGCCCATTGTCTCATCTTTCCAGCTTGAAAACTTCCCAGAGCTTGGCTTTTTTGTGCTTATGTGGTGCCAAGCACAAAAGGCATTCCAGTGTGGGAATTGCAATGAAGACTTTAAGGGATTTTGCATAAAAGACAGGAATATGGAGTCCACTTTTTATATCAGTCTTACACTGCTCCACCTTTCTGAAAATATGTAGTCCTTCTGGGCACAGCAAAACTGGGGGTTAAGCGCAGGTGTGATAGGAGCTTTAGGCTGCAGGCTTTCTTAGCTCTGGTTAGGCTGTCCCACGCTCAGAGGAACAGCAGTGCATGGTTAAAAAGGACTCCCAAATTGCCTCAAGGGAAAAAAGAATCTTAATCCATCTGTCTCCAGCTGAGGAATTGCTGTGGTGACCATATATCAAAGCAACATGCTAAGCCACATGATAGCTCAGAACCTTCCCAGAGCCTAAACCATGTTAGCCAACAGAAGTATGAAATCTTGATCTCACTGAAATCAAGTGATTCAGAAGTGTCAGCTGACTTTATTAGAAATGCACACCTAGTTACAGGATTGCCAGGTAGTGGTGTCCACACTGTCACTGCAGAGGCTTGGAAGCCAAGCTGCTTTTATGGCCTGTCGTGCCTTTGCAGAATACATGCCAGTTAAGAGGATAAGTAGAAGTGATACATAATCCAAAAGAGCTGCTGATTTCAGTATTCTGAGTTATATCATTAAGGGTTTACAGGTGTTCACTGTCTTAAGCTTTGCATGTCATGCCCAATAAATACATCAGGGCTGGATACAGGGCAAGATCCAGTGAAGAAAACCAGAACAAAATATGTCTTAACCATGCATTTGTAAAGAACTGTGTTGCAGTTCACAGAACCTTGAAATAGCAGTCACTGCAGAAGAGAGGGTGAATGGTTGGGCTAGGTGGGACTGCCTTGTTTGGAAGTTGTGCTTTGCATGTTTTACAAACAATATCAAACTTCATGGGGAGTAGATAGAATGTAAATTTAGGCTTCCTGGGGGAACAGGTATGAGTAGTAGAAGATTTTAGTTTATGGGAAGCCAGCCAACTGGTAGCTGCCATAATCTGCAGCTAGAAAGGGAAATTAAAACATGGGAGTCCCCTACTTTGTCATTTGATGTTTTTAATAATGTTATTGATACACTTCATATTAAACAGTCACCAAAGACAAGGTGAGTGACTAGATGTTAAATTAGTGGGCTCTTTCTTCTGCCCATAAAACCTGTTTAATAGTAAGCAGCGAGCCCAAAAGATATTAAAGTACTACAGCTCCTTCGTTCTGCACAATATCACTTTAAAATAAAGTTAATCTAATTCATGATGTGCATCTATAGGTTTTACAAGGACCTATAAATTTCAGGAAATTAACTTCCTCATAATCACATGTTTAAGCTAGTCTTTTTGAACAGGCATCTTATTTTAGGTTAATCACTGCTGATTTTTTTCTGAATTCTGTTCATGTTCAGTCTCTTGAAAGAGAAAAGAAAGTTGCTTTTATTTTATTTGTCAAATTGGGATTTCTTTCAGTCACTTGTATCAGGAAATGCTTGCTGCCAATGAACATACAGGCACACATCACTGGCTATCTGCTTTCATGCTAATTAGCTAACTATTCAATTATTGTGCAGATTGGTGAATTTGTCATGGTTTATTTTGCAAAGCAGGGATAAATTTTGAGGTAAGATGAACTAAGATTAATAATATTGATTTCATTAGTGATGGGCAACTTTCAGTTGAAGGTGTGGGTTAAAAATCATATGCAGTTGTATGAGGTCATCCTGCAGGTACTTTTAAAAGGTCTCAGTTTATTCTCTTTAGTCATACTTCCCCTTTATGGGCTGCCAGAAGTTCCTGAGCTGACTTCTGAAAGTTGAAATAAATAAAACTTCATTTCAAGCTGGTGTTATTATGAGGTTGTCTCTGACACTTTTATAAACATGCACAATTCTAATTTTCAGTAAACATCAGATTTGTCACCTCAGTTGTTATCTACATCTTAAGTCAAGAGCACTTCAACCGCAGTTGCTTTCTGCTGATGAATATTTACCTGCATGGTCTTGTCAGTCAGTACTTGAAACGCAGAAGGCACCAAAACAGAGTTCAGTTTCTGTAATCACAGACGATAATGCACCTTCTGAAGATACTGCAGCAATTTCCAGAGCAAGATTAACACAATTTGGATCAATCAAGCAATGACCTGATACCTGATGCCTTTCTGAAAGAGTTTTTGCAAATTGTAAGAACATTTCAAAAACCCCAACTTTGTCTCAGAGGCTTGGCTCAGTGGTTTGAAACAAACATCTTTCAAAATTTTTGAGAATGGAAAAAACAGTTTTAAGTACCGAACTGGAACACAGAAGGATTTAGCAGGAAACTTTGGCATTGGGATTGCTGAACCCAGGGAAAGCCTTACACAACTCTGAGCTTCTCTTTTAGCAAACACCACTTTTATTCCATTGGCAGCAAAGTCAGTTCTCTTTTTTACATCCACAAGGAGTGGATTTGCTGAATGACTTGATAGATAAAATGTTCTTCACTCACTGTCAAACATAAATGAAAGGAGAAGTTTTGTAGCCTCTTTGCTGGGGCCCCTTACCCTCTTTCCCCATTATCTCCTGTTGTTTAGTGAACTGAGATATCTGCTGTCTGTTTTCTGTGTGAACCCAGGACTTTTCATGTCAGCTTCTCTCTCTGCAAAATGAGTTTAATCTAGCATTTCATAAGGTCTGGTTTTGGTGGCATTTCCCTCCATTTCACTGCTAAATCAGCTATTTTTCTTTTGGTGAAAACAGGGGTTTATGACCCCTTTAACCAAACACTGGATAAGGAAAGGCTGGGAGATTTTAGAGACAAGCTATGCTGCTGTGTTACTGCTACTTTTGCATTACAAGGTGACATATTCAATGTGAGAAACTCCTAACCAATTGAAATTACAGTCTCCTGGGTGTACAGAAAGCATAAACTGAAGAGAATCGGCTAGGGAAGGACAGCATTCATTGATAGTTCATCTCTTTTTTTGTGTCACTAAGGTAATAAGGAGAATAGCTCAGACCCACAGACTGCTTCCTTTTCTATTGTCCCCCAGAGTGTAGCTAGTGGGACTAGAAGAGTGAAAATTAAATTACCTTCTCATGCTTCAGATGAGCTGGATACCAAGGGACGCTTGAATAAAGTTCTAATCAACAGCCAGTTTTCTGTGTGTAGCCAGAGAGGAGAAAAAAGCCATGAATGCAGGATAATTATAAAGTCGGTCTTTGGCACAGCAGCTGCTGTAAAAGGGAAGCCAAAGAACAGCCTGCTCCTCTGAGGCATTAAAAGCTGGTGTCGTCAAGGTATGCTGACTCCTGACCCTGTTTCCTGTGTGTGCTGTATGAGCAGGTGGCAGGGAATATGGTTTGTGTGCATCCTTTCAGGCCCAGAAATCTGGGAGGTTTTTGTCACCCTTTATTTTACAGTAGACATTCAACCCTGCCCTGTTATGTCTTTTCAAAATCTCTTTGTTCTTATTGACCTTGCTTTCTCCTTGCCTAAATATACACCTGGCCAGTGAAAGACCTCATATATGTGTTTTTAATTGTGTGATAAAGCTTTGCATCAATAAAATTAGAGTAACCAGAGCGAGACTGAGACATGGCCATCTGCTTACACCCTTGCAAATTTTCTGGAACCTGCAATTATCTGAGCATGAGCTCAGTTCTCTGAGTGTCTGAGTTCTTTGCTTGTAGGTGCAATCAAGTCTGTATTGTCTCTAAATGACCAAGTGTTTCCTAAAAAATGGAAATTGATAAAAGTTTATATGTTAGAATGAGCTGAGAATTGTCCACTAGGTATGTTTGCTTTTAGTGTTCCTAATGCTTGGCTTGAGCCATGAGAGGGCATTGTTTAACATGGTAGAATATGAAATTAAAGTGTCATTAGAAATTGGTACTTCATTTTGAGCCACTTCAGCTGCAGCAGTTCAAATTGCAGCCTTTGGAAAAGTGTTATGCATGGAAGTAGAGCACACTTCATCTTCAGAGTGACTTTAACGAGGCAGAGGGAACTGTCCAACACTCACACTTGGTGACCTCTGTGCGTCCCATGGCTTAGTTAACCTTGGCTGGCCTTGTCTGTCTCACAGAAGGTTTTTCAGTACCTTTAACAGGAGCTCCCTACCAGTCCCAAGGTGCAAATGTCAGGCTTTAAACTGCTCTCCATGCAACCACTTTTGAATATATGCAGTTGAAAGTACAGGAGGCCCTTAATTATCCAAAGGGGTTGGAACTGTGTTGCTTCTGGCTTTCATTCATTCATATTTCTGTTTGTTGCTTGCATAAATAAGCCCTTCAGATAAGTTGCTGAGGCATTTTCCTGAAAATTAATGCACTGGCATTAGACAAAGTGCAAGAAAATCTGTGCTCTAAAGGTGATAAGTACATAGAAATAAAACCCAGAAGCACAAAGGCAACAGGAAAAGCAAATGCAAAATATAAGTTGTCCAAGTCAGTGAGTAGAAAATAGTAAGATTCTGTTGTACTGAGGCTTTGTTTATATTTTTCATTTGTATAATGTCCATCGAAAAGAAAGCCAATAGAAATAGTTGCCTGAAAGGCAGGCCCAAATTGAATCATCTTTAACTGGGTGAAGATGAAGGCTATATTGGAATAGTGTGAAAAATATTGTGAGAAGAGAGCAGAATTGATAGTCTGGATAGTCCAAATACACGTGAGGGAGGATTTCCAGACTCAGAAGCAGTGGGACCTTTGCAGGCAGGTCAGTATAGTCCATCCAGTAAGTAAGCAAGCTGCTGACTGCTCAGTGTGGTTTCTCTTTTATGATTTTTCTGGTAAGTCCAAGAAAAAAATTACCTGTTCAAACAGGTGAAATAAATGCTTGTTCTTTCCTGTGGTCGCCGCAGGAGGATACTCTGTATTTACTGTGCCAGACCTTGGCAGATCCTTCTGTGTGCTTAATAAAAGAGCTCAGCAAAGGAAGGGACTGAAAAACAAACAATATGTGCAAAGACATAAATCTTTGTTTTATAAAAAGTAGCATAACGTGACTGATGGGGCTGGTGCACGTTAGGAAAAGGGTTGCAATGTTAATAGTTTTGAAGCTGACCCACACTAGGACACCAATCAAAGTTAATGAGCTGAGTGTACATTAAAAGGACAATATAGAATACATCTGCTTTAATGGCATCTCTTCTCTGCTTTTGACTGCACCTTCAGGTAGCCTAGAAATGATGAATGAGGCACTTAGGTTAAAAACCTTGTGGATTATCATTAACTGAATCCAAATCAGAAAGACTAGTGTTGCTTATCATAGAAATGGACTTAGGGCAGATATGACAGCCCTTACCCAAACATTTCAATTTACCAACCGAAGGCTTTTTTAATAAGTGTTTATTTAAGCAATATATTTTGTATCTTTCCTTCTCTGGCTGCCAATCTGAAAGACATTCATTAGTGCATCTTTCTTTCATACCCTTGGTGGCTGAGTTTCAAGCTTTTGAAAAGAAGAACAGAAATAATAGAACCTACTTTTTAACACGGAAGCAGAAGAAAACTGGGTTTTTGCCAAAAGTGGAAGTGCAAAGATAATGCCTCTCTCTTGTGCTGCTTTCCACTAGGCCAAGCTAAAGACTGCCATTATTAAATTGGGTTCCACCCAAGCCTGGTGACTGCCAGGGAGGTGGAGCCCATACAACACTGAGAGCTGCACAGATGTGTGGTAAGAAAAGGGATTTACCTTTGAGAACTTCCAGTCTAAATGAAGGCAGCAGATAGATTTTTGGAGAGGCTGCTTAAATCTTGTTGGTCCTTTTATGTTTTTTGTAAGTTCCTATTTGTTTCTGCTGCTCTTTCCAAAGTGAGTCAAGTTTTAAACAAATCACTGGGTTTCTTTCTTCTCTTCATTCTTTTTTTCGGTCTTTTTTTAAGAAATATTTTTTAATTTTTCTTTTTTTAATAACTCTTCAAGGATCTCAGAGTTCTTAATGGAAGAAGTCAGGAAGTCTGGAACGGCCCCCCAAGTAGTTAGTCCCAGTGTCTCTCAATTTAGAGTTTATTTCCTTAGGATTTGTTCCTGTACTTTTCCAGCCAAGAAGAACTTTATGCAAAGAATTCTGCCTGTGAATACCGTATAAATTATGTAGCATAGTCTGAGAGCCTTTATTAAACTTGTGCTGGAGATCTCAAATTGGGAATTAATGGTTTTGTGGAGTTTGGATCACTGTATTTCTCCCCGAGGGCAAACATTAGATTCATCCTGTGTCTCTTCCTGCCTTTGGCAATGTAACCACAGACTGTTCTGTGGGGAGATGTCTTGAAAGGAGAGTGGTACTGCAAGGATCCCTGCCTGGGAGAGGGAACTGAATATCTGAGCCCCACTCGTGCTGCTTTTGAAGAGACAGGTACTTTATAAACAGCAGGAACTACTGCAGTGGCAGACAAAGAGCTGTACCCTGTATTTACTGATTCTGGAGAAATTGCTGAGGTGCCACTTAGCTGGACAAGGCTTCAAAGCATGAAGGGCTGTTTAACATTTAGTCTGTTTGTCTGGGGCTAAGCTGGATTATCAGAGTTTAGACATAGCAATATAATTCTTGATTAAATTTTACCCTGCAGTTACTGATAGTATATATAGTTAAAACCAAATGAGAACATATGTTCTTCTAACTAAAACTTTCATTTATAGTCGGGGTTTTCTAAAGAACTGAAAGTATCTGCATTTTTAAAGGCTCTAAAGAAAAAGAAGGAAACAAAAGAAGCTGTAGTGCATTCTGCTACAGAATTTTATGTGGTTGAGTAAACAAAAGGTTTAGGACTGCAGCTCAGAAACCTGCTTAATCTCTACCTAAAATCTGAGCAGGCTGTGCCTTGTACTGCAGCTCCTCAGAGTGAGAGAGGCTACACTGCTGGCCTGGTGCTGGTTCTTTCCAGCTGGAAAGCTGGGGTGATAGAAAGGCTCCCCATTCAAATTTGGGGACCATACTCATAACTACCTCAATGATTCAGCCCTGAGAGAGTCAGTATCAGTTTAAAAAAAATAATCTGCACAGCATTTTCATGGGCTAACATGAGTGTCTTTGACACACATGAGAAAACTTTGTCACATGACAGAACTTTTTTCCTGAATGACTTTAATGAAATGAGAACTCATGAGACAGCAAATTGCCATAAAGTCTAACAAGTCAGAGGTTTTTATTCTACATGTGAAGTCACTCTAAATACAGGGTAGAGTCAGATGTGTGTCTTGATAAGTTTTTAATGGCATAAGAGATTTGAAGGAATTGTTAAGTTCCTGGCATTATAATGAAAGTACAGGAAGGATAATGTTATTTAGACGTGGCTATGTGCAGGCATAGAAGAACCCTTTAGTGGTTAGAACACCATTAACTGAGGATTAAAGAAGAAGTAAGACTCTGGCAGTACTGAGAGATTTCATACAAACCTTATGGTTTCCCTGTTCATCTTCTCCATAAAAATAATCAAGATTTGCCAGGGCTCACTGGTGGTATCTGTTACCATGGAGACTGGGGTTCAAGTTGTTTTTAAGGCACAGAAAACTGATGATTATGGGCACATATCAAAGCTTTCTCCTTTAAAGCAAATATTATATATAGGCACAGTTAAAGACTGATTTGCAGAAGTGCCTATGCTGTAAAAAGAAAGAATGTTAAGGATCAGAGCAAAGGTCAGTAGGAGCTCAGTTCTTCCACTGATGGGGAAGCCAAGCAATAAAAAGTTGCTCTTGATGAAGTGCTTTCGAAGGTTGTAATTACTGATGTCTGAGGAAAAGCAGTGCCTGACAAAAGCAAAACTTGAAAGAACTGTGGCTCTGCAGATGATATTAAACACCACACATAATGGACTAAAAGCAACAGGGAGCCAGAATCATGTCTTAGTGTGACCTGTAGAATTATTGTGCCACATTCTAGAGTCTTGGGGCACATCATAAAAGCAAGCTCCTTGGATTGGATTTTTAGCATCAGGTTTTCATACCCAGGCTCTGGCCCAGCCTCGCTGGGCACCATCCTCTTTGTCCTCTTCGGCTGGAGAGGAGCTCCCTGCAGGAGTGGGCTGCCTGCAGGAGTGGGCTGCCTGCAGGAGTGGGCTCCCTGCAGGAGTGGGCTGCCTGCAGGAGTGGGCTGCCTGCAGGAGTGGGCTCCCTGTAGGAGTGGGCTGCCTGCAGGAGTGGGCTGCCTGCAGGAGTGGGCTGCCTGCAGGAGTGGGCTCCCTGCAGGAGTGGGCTGCCTGCCCTCTGCACACTGATGCCCTTTTTGCTGCTAGAACCTACTGCTCACCCCAGAAACCAGAACTTGAGCCCTCTCTCTCCCGTGGCAATAGGAAGTTTTCCTCCTGAGTTCTCACATCTCATGGAAGAGATGAATAATGTTCATATTGTGCAACTCTCAACTCTGTGGTTTTAAAGCTGACATGTTAAATTTTCTGGCACACAGTTTTCTGTCCGTTTGTCCAGTGCTCTTAGGTCATACCTGATGTTTTTCTGCCCTGTCACAGCACGTTGTTTTAGGCTTGTTGAGAGAAATGTGCATGCATTATAATAAAATTTATGATTTATTAGTTTTAAACCACCTCATCAAAGGTGCTGATAAAATGTAGCTGTGTATTCTAATGCCACTATTGTAGGAAGAGTTTCTGAGGCTAATATCCAGTGGATTTTCAGTTAGCCATCACGAGTAGAATTTTTGGAAACCTATGCAGGGAATGATCAAGTAGAACATCTGTCTTTGAAAATGGCAATTTAAATTTCCAAGAAACTATTTACATTTTAATAGCCCTATTCTCTGAAAGTTCCTGGGGTCTGATACTTCTGATTAGGAAAATGATCTCTGGACCCACATTTTGTATTTGGTATTCATTGTAGTAACAGACCTAATGAAATTATCTTGTATCGATGTGGATGCATGTAACATGCAATTACAGAGGAATTCCATTGTCACTTAGCAATGAATTATCATACAATTCCTTTAAAGTCTGGGATTTCAGTAAAAGACAGGGGCAATGGCATCTATACTAATTCTCAAGGATAAAATTGAAAAGGATTCCAGTTGCTTCTTTTAATGAGGAGAAGTTTTTTGTTTTCAGCCTCTTTGCCAGTATCACTTGTTAATGACTGACTGATGTAGGAGTGGACTTTCGAGGAGCCTTATACAATTTAAAATTTAGGCTCCTCAGTGATCTGGATATTTTAAAATGCTCCCTCATTGGTGTCACAATATTAATAATATTAATAAGTACCTTCCACGTGCAAAGAGCTTTTTATTGTTGATTTTTTGGAGGGCTTGGCGTTGCTGTAAATTACATATTTGTGTGTGCATATAAAATGCATCCTGAAGCATCAGGGTGGGGCTTACTGTGATCTCTAACTTTGACCATCAAGAGACTGGAATTTTCAGGGTAAGGTATTTTCTAAAGAGTAATTGCTTGATTTTTTGGGGGGATTGGATGTTTGCTTTGGGGTTTCCTGGGAGTGAGGAAGGGCCAAGGTATGCAGCACAGAGCCAGAAAAGCTTCACCATTGTCAAGAGTGGAGCTAGGACAGAACACATTCACTTCTGCTAAAATTCTCCTTTGAAGAATGCCCTGACTCTCCAAGGCAGGAAATTGAAATCTGCTAGGGATTAACCACTGAGCCAGGGATGTTCCTTTTGATTTGCTCCTGAAATTGAAGTGAAGCCTGTCCGTTTGGGGACTTTTTTAAGCATTTTGGCCCCATGTGCCAGCCAGGTGATGGCTTATTTGTTAGCTTCTGTCTATCCTTCCACCCAAAATCTCTCCACAAACAGGGAGCTGCAGATCATCTCTGTCTTCTGATCTTTCCTCCACACTAAATTTGTGTAATCCCCATGAAGCACTCCCTCTGCTACCTTGCAAAGATAATCCTAGCCTCTCTCTTCCAAGTTGGTGCTCCTTCTCTTTCTCATCTAATTCAGTTTTTTGGCATTTTTGTGCGCTTAACATTTGGTACCCTTTACTTCAGAAACTTTTAAACAGCTCTCATCAAGAGTTTTATATTTCATGACAAGTTTATAACTTAAGCAGAAGTTTTCAAACATGCTTAAGGAGTGTGGGGGCTCGTGTCTTCAATGACAAACCTTCAGGAGGTTTTCAGAGTGTCAGGGTGGATTGTTAGGAAACACCAATATGTAAAGAAAATGACATGTCTAAGCAAAGTCCAGGACAGAGATCAGTAAGACATCTCTGTAAAGTTCAGTGTTAAAGAATTTTTGCATGGTTATATTTCCAATTAAGATTGCCAGCTTGGCAGTTAGGCCATGGAGGGCAGTTGTTTACCACAACATCACCTCAAGTTTTGTTGACAGATCATCACAGTTGCTGTTTTCTATTTAAGAAATTCATGCCTGGAGCATCTGATGTGAAGTGTATTGGAAGAGATACATGCAGTTCATCTGTCTGTGCTAAGACAGTTACTAGCCCATGCTGTCAATCTAATCACTTTTAGAAGCCCTAAAAAAACCTCAACAGCAAAGTCTGAGAAATGTTGATGTTTATGAGATGCTCAAATACTACATTTATGAGAGTCAAATGCCTTAGCAATTAGCCAGTATAGCTACCCTTTTATAAAGGCAGGGAATCAGAACAAAGTACAATAAATGTATAATTTATATATATATATACACATATATATTCAGTATTACAATGCCTAAGAAACTTTAAAATACTGGCAAATACTGACTTTTTTCTTTGTCATGCAGTCATAGGCACATAGGCACACTCTCACCTTATGGGGAAAGAGCAGGAGCCAAATTGTCCCTATAAAACTTATTTCAGACTAATAGAGGAACTCCTTCTAACTTCAATAGCCTTTGAATCCCACCCTGGGAGATTTTATGGGTTGCCCAAAACCACTTATGAAGTCTGGAAGCAGGCAGAAGGAAATCCAGTTCCTAATATACCTCAGTTCCAAGACTGCCATTTTCTCAACCCCTTGTAAAATTGTATTGGCCTAAACCTGGTGGGAAAGATGCAAGCAGAGTGCAGAGCACTTCCGCTGCCAGGAGCAGAGGCACTCTGGATGGCAGGGCAGTGTGACAGGGCAGTGTGACAGGGCAGTGTGGAGGGGCAGTGTGACAGAGCAGTGTGACATGGCAGTGTGACATGGCAGTGTGACAGGGCAGTGTGACATGGCAGTGTGACAGGGCAGTGTGACAGGGGAGTGTGGTATGGCAGTGTGACAGGGCAGGGCAGTGTGACAGGGCAGTGTGACATGGCAGTGTGACAGAGCAGGACAGTGTGACAGGGCAGTGTGACAGGGCAGTGTGGAGGGGCAGTGTGACATGGCAGGGCAGTGTGACAGGGCAGTGTGACATGGCAGTGTGACAGGAGAGCCAGCCCTGGTGGCACTTTCTGGGGGGACAGATGCCCCAGCCGGTGCCAGGGCTGCCACCCAGTCTGCTTGTGTGGCACAGCCCCGCTCTGCGCTGGCCATGTGGGCTCCAGGGCTGCGGTGCTGGGCACAAACTGCTGAGCTCTGCCAGGATGCCTTGCCCATACAGCTGCCCTGGGAGGTGTCCCTGAGGTACTGCTGTGTAATGCACTTTCCTGTTAAGGATGAGGAATTTTGAACAGCAGCTGCATTGGAGGGAGAGGCAGCGAATCCCAGCATTGCAAATGCTGCTCCTCACTGCCCTGCTGACAGTGCCTGACCCTGGTTTCACTGGTACAGCCTTAATGGAATTACTGTTCTTATAGCCCACGGAAATGATGTGGGCCTAGGGTTCAAGGCACACGGCAAACATATATAATGCTGAACAGCATCACTCATATCTGTATTCAGCTTCTGTAATTTTGAACCAACAATTTTCGTCCCTAAGTGCTAGGTGCACTGGCAACGAGCTGTGGGTGCCTCGTTAGTGCAGTGAATGGCACCATCTAGGGACCAGGATGCTTTTAGGGCTTTCTCTTCAATTTGTGTATGCCAAGGATGGCCTGAATGTCAGCTGTACAGTGATCATGTGCCGTTCATGTAGCCATACTTTTTATATCTATACTAGTGCCAGCACACATATAATATTTCCCCCAGTTTGTATCTATATGGATGCATAATAATTTGCATACACTGTATTTCTGTTAGTGTGTGTGTGCATATATATATGTATATATGTACACATGTATGGGTGTGTGTGTGCATATATATATATATGTATATATGTACACATGTATGGGTGTGTGTGTGCCCCCAGCAGTGAAAGCTGAAATGGAGAGTAAATCTGTATTTACAAACAGAAAGATAGATATCTTATAGATATCTGCTCCACATTCACAGAATTCTTTGGTGCTGTTTTTACCTGCTGGTGTTAATGCAGCAACTAGTCTCTCCTATGCTGTATCAGACTTTTCCAAATATTTGTGCCAAAAATGTAGCAATTGATCCCGTGGTGTGTGATACATTGCATTGCAGAGAAGATTGGAATATAGCTGCCTATGCTGCTTTAAAATCTCTCCCTATGCAAAATGGGGAAGATAAACACAATAGTACTGGGAGACTTCAGGAGGGGTCAGAGCAGCTGTTTTAAGAAAAATGTTTTTACAAAATAAAACCATTTCTGTCTTAGTATTTAACCAGGCTGTCTTGGCCAGAGCTGGGATTATAATCTCCTTGATAAAAACCTTTTAGGATGCCTTGATTCAGACCAATATTCTGAAAGCTGCTTATTGCCCAATGAATAAATCAATAAATAAATACATCAATTTAGAGACAAAAGCAAATAAAAGAGACTAGAATCACAAACTGATATAACCACAATAACAAACTTGGACATTATAAAGTAATCTTTTAAAAACATAAATCTTACTGTGCCCCGTTCAGTTAGTCTGTTCACCATTAATTTAAATGTTTATCTTTTTTATGCTATCAAGAATAATTGGCCTCCAGGTGGGTTCTGTTCAGGCTTGTTATGGACAAGTTCTGTTTGAGAAGAACTTGTAGACTCCAAATACTGTTTTAGTGAAGTGGCTGTTTTGCAGAGGCACCTAATTTTTGTTGAGCTATTTGCGCTGGTAAATATTAACGTTTGACTGTCTTTGTAAAATTATATTCATTAATGCAAATTTCATGCAGTCTTTAGTATACTTATGTAAACAGTGTTCATATACCTTGTTCTTATTATGGATGCATCTCAAAATTAAGCCAGCTCATGTTGCTGTGTGTTTGAGACAGGTGGGGAGAAATGATGTCTATTGCACTTGAGTATGATGCCATTGGTTATTTCCTTTGAGGGTACTGCTCCTGAAGAAATAGTTCTGGGTAAGTTTTCCATAAAATTGTAGCTGGCCATGACATCCTTCTGTTTAAATCAATGGTGCAACCCAAACTAAGATGCCAAGAGAAATTTTTCTTTTTGTTCTTTTTCTGCAATGAATTGAGGTGTAAAAAATTCTACCATTAAATGTGAACAATCATTTTTATGGTTTTACATTACTATTAAGTCACTGTTTTACCACTTCAGTACTACTGTACTATGTACTTCATTTTCTATTGCTGTATTTTTCTTAACCCAAAGGAATCACTGATGCAGTAAAAATTCTGTGTTTTCAGTCATTCTGCAAATAACAAGAGTTTTTCTTGCAGACTAGACTAGATTGAATTATCTTGGTGCTTAATTTTTTTACACTTGCAATGTGTTAGACACTGACTACTCAAGAAGCATGTTCCCATCCAAACAGTACTCTGTAAGTGCAGTCCCAAAACTGTCATTCAGTAATTCAGTGATATCACTCCTCATTGAAGTTGCCTATGATTTCCACGTGCTGCAGAATCATGGAGCTGGAATATTTTCCATTCCATTCCATAAGTTGCCCATATTTGACTAACCTCTACCTGAAAGTGGGAGATCAGGGACAGAGGTTTTGGCTTGAATGCAGGGACTCCCTTTCTAAACTACTCTTAGAAACCCCCATTGCTGGAAACTGTGCAGCCCTTTCAAGACTGTTAAAGAATCTACAGGGTAATTTTGAAACAGCTGCTACTGACTCCTGCCAAACTTAAAATGAAAGTTGTCTCTAAAAACTACATTTCTTCCTTTTCCTAGGTAATAACCAGAACCTGGCCCTGGTCCTACAGTGAGTTCCCTTTGAAAGACAGAGCTGCACAGATCCAGGATTTCCAAGGACACAATTACTGTTAAAAGGAAGTGATCCTACTTCATATCAGTGGGGGTCGACAGCTCAACTCTTCTGCTGCCTGCCACCTGAATAGTGACTAGTGCCTTCAGGTGAGTTGATCTTCTGCAGTTTGCTAAAATAAACTGTTCTAATTCTGTCTTGGACGTTTTATAATTGTGCAGACCCTGAGTTGCTGATGATAGCCTGTGGAATTGAAGTCCAGCTCTTCTGATATCACATTCCCTAGAGAGGTGGCATGGCTATCCTAGGAGGTCTTTCCTTCTCTCCTTTGATGCTAAGCAGGGAATAGATCTCCTCCACTCCCTTTTGTGTAATGAATTGGGCCCCCAAATGTGTGTCAAATGTGTGTTGCTCTGTTGGTCAGCTTGAGGGTGGGCTCTCTCCTCTCAGCTGTCAGGAGAGGTTTGATATTGGGAGATCTGAGGTGCTGGTTTGAAAACAAGAACTGCAATTCGTGATTCCTTCTACAATGTGAGCATTAGAAGTTTGGATACAGTAGAGGCAGCTCAGAGTAGTGCATCAGAAATGAGGGATGTGGTATGTTTCAGGAGAGGCTGTATATAGACAGAGACAGCTGGAGAAGTGAGGATGAAGTTAGGACAGACATGTCCATTGTCACAAGTGCTGTGGAGAAGGGGGATGGAAAATTCTACAATTTCTTACAGTACAGAAGTCAGAAAGTGCCTCTGATGCAATGATATGAACACGTTTGAAACAAGCTAGGAGGAGGTATTTTGTCATACGTTGCACTGTAATAGCTCTGGAATGTTGCCAGAGGCTGTAGAGGAAACTGGAAGTGGATTTAGAAAAATAACTGACAGGTTCAGGGATGAGAGCTTCCATCAGTGACAAGAAGCCTGAGGGTCTGCATACAGCTTCTAAAAATCCCTCAGCTGCTGATTCCTGGAGTGTGTAGCAGGGAAATAAATATTCTGTAAGGAGTTTTTCTTAAGGATGGAGAGGTAAAAATTTGCTGTTAGCCAGAGTAAAGAGTACAGGGTAAAGAAGAGTAAAGTTTGCAGGGTCAGATAAATCCATAATCAGACCCTGAGGATCTGTTCCTGTGTTTGATGCATCCTTTGTGTTTCTGCAGCAGGCTTTTAGCAGGACAAAGCTTAACCAGCTACATTTATCTTCATTTGGTTTGAACTCCTGGCAGTATTATTTAGGATAATGGCTCAGGTAGGTTATCCTGCTGCAGTGGTTTCAAAGGTACTGCATAACATTTGATACTTTATATTGCTTCTTCACTCAGATCCAACTGACTGTTGGAGAATGGGCAGCAGTACCTGGCAGGTGTGGCTGCCACAGTCTTGTCCTGCATTATTATGCTTTGGAAGGGATTGTTGTGCCTTTCCATGTTGCCTTGGAGCAAGTAGGCATGTCCCATTCATTTCACAGGTCTGGTTATGTTTGCAGTGGACACAAAAGAAATGCCAGGATTGCTTACAAAAATATTACCTTCATTGCTTGCTCTTTCTTTCCTCCTCTTCTTATGAGCTTCCTCACCAAAGGACAGGACTAAGGAGTGATTGTAGCCCTGTTGTCCTTCTCTGACCTGCTTGAAGCAGAGAAACTCTCATGATTCAAGCCATGGAGCTCTGGAATAGTCTCTGTGCAGAGTGGAACAGGGAGTTGGAGAACATGTTCGTCTAAGAGGTGTCAACACATCTCTGCTGTGACCCCTCCTTAGCAAAATTATTTATCCCTAATCAGCAAAGTTTCATTAGCCCAACAAACTCTGCTCAGGCGATGTAACTCTGGTTTGGCTGTTAAAAAGAAACAACTAAAACTGGCCTAGACTTACTTTGATTGGAGTCAGAGTTTTCTGCCCTTTTTGCAGCTCAGGAGGAGTTTGATGGTTACCTGATTCCTCCACTCTTTGTGAAATGGGCCTGCTGGTTGGGAGATCCCCTTCCATCACTGCAGCTTTTCTATGGAAGTGTATTCACAGCTGTATTTTCAAAGCCTTATGCAGGGATTCAACCACGACTTGTGCTAATAACAGCAGGAAATGCAAGCTAAATCTCCACTTACTCCTTTATGAACTTGCCTTTTGCTATCACAGGGTTATCTTTTGAATAATAACATTTATTTTTAAGTGTTCAAATTACTTAATATTACATCTGCTTTGTCAAGAAGTGGTAAGTGTGGTCTTTCTGCATGCTGCCACTTGGTTGGGCAATGTGAGATACCACTTGCAGCAATGCCAGTGTAAAGCTTACATCTGTGCTTTAAATAGATGTTCTTGGCTGAATGTGTCCTATTAGAATTATTAACAGGCCTCATAAAATAGATAGGGAAATGCAAATGAGAGATTGCTATACCTTCTTTGTGTAAGTAAGCAAAATGGGAAAGGTGGCTTTATGTACACATTTACAAAACCTCATGCAAAAAGAGAGGGTGGAGTAGCTGTGAAAGAGCCTTTTGCAGTTAATGGTTTTTTGGGGGAGGATTTGTAAATCATTGGAGAGTTTCCTTGGCCAGAACCAGAATCTGCCTTTTACAGTGAAGCTTGACCTGCAGGAAGGCAGAGGGGAAGACCTACAGGAGGGTAGAGCGAGGAAGAGAGTGTGTTGTGTTTGCTCAGCAGGATTGCTCAGGGTGAAGACAAGTGGGAGATGGGGCCAGAGTCTGTCTTCCCCAATCCTCATCTCTGGCTGTGGCCGGTGGTTGAAACCTATAAGATAACATGAACCATCTCCCAGCCTTGAGCACTTTCTGGTCTTTCCAAACCAGAGATGATATTCCCAGTTCTACATTAGACTGCATTTCTGTTGATATACTCTTAGTTTTGACCCCCTGTGAGCTTTATGGCATTTGCAGTACCCTGTAGCAGGGAATTCCATACTTGACTGTGTTCAAGGAGGGAAGCTTGGTTTGCTTGGTTTTGAGTTTGCCTTTTGCTAATTTAATCTGATTACTTAGAGGTACTAAGACGTGATGGCAGTGACTCTGAGTCCTTGATGATGTTTGTAAAGTTAGGGTTGTTTTCTGCCATGTGTATGGATTCACATTTCATTATGTACAGTCTCATTTCCTAATTGTTTCCATATTTGTTCAGTCTGGGAATGCATTTTTGCTATATTTATATGTAATATCCCAGGTAGTTTCATGTTGTCACCAGATTTCACCATTATTGACTTTGCTTCCAAATCCCTTCTGAGTGTGATTCTGTGATCCCAGGCTGATGGCACACTGTAACCTGAGGAGAACATGGCAGTGGAAAGGAATGGGCCCCAGATTGCTCCTGCAGTCAGAGAGGACTCTCTGGGTGCCAAGCAGGGTAGTAAAAGCAACACAGAGCCTGCATTCCTGTGATGTAGGACCTTGTAGGTACCTGCAGTTCTGGTTTAGACTTGGGTAGAGTTCCTTTTCTTCATAATGGCTAATATGGGCTATGTTTTGGATTTGGGCTTAATGGTTGGATACAGTTGGCTGTGGAATGGCTCAACAGAGAAAGCACATATCCCTCTTTGCCAGTGATGCCAGGGTGGTTTTTTGCCTTTTCTTTTATACCTCTCCTATATACCCTTTTATATAATTTTATGTATTCTCAGTGCTTATAGCCCATGCACTTGTAACTTCCCAAGGCTGAGAACTCAGCTCAGCCCCACGGCACCGTTAAACCAGGAGAGCAAACATCCTGGGAGCCCCAGACACCAAGGGCCTCTCCAGAACACATTTTGGAACCTCAGCCAGGCCCAGCCAGGGGGAAGGTTCCTCACAATGAGGGCTTCACTCCAGCCTCTCCCTGGGGGATCTTTGATAGATGTGCTAATTAGCAAGGCCTGTAATTGTGTGCATTTCGGTGTGTGGGGGAAGTGTGTGCATTTTGGGGCATTCCACCTGCACCAAGTGCTGCACCCAAGGATCCTGAAATAAGTACCAAGGTAAAAACCCCTTTTTCCCCATAAACCATAAATGTGTTTTGATTTTAATTTTAAGACCAGGGAAAGGCAACAGCAGCAGCAAGTGTCAGGCACCCTAAGGACAACAACAGTTCCCAAACTAGAGGCTGCACTCCTCCTTGGCAGCTATCACTCTCAGACAGGTGACAGGGATGTTGGGCAGTGCCTCTCCTCTCCTGTGGAGAGGCAGGAGAGCTGCCCATGCTGCACTGGAGGGAGCACCAGCTGAGTTCACTGCTCCCTGGTTCAGAGGTGCTGCCTGGCAGCTCTCCCCTACATCCCTACCCAGCCAGAACAGCTCTTTATGACGTGTGCACAAATTAGGGAACTGAGAGAGGAGCAGGTGGGAAAGCTCAGGTCTGGCAAATCTCTCACAACAATCTGTGTTCATTTGTCATGTGTGGATGTTGTGGTAATCACAAGGACAATGAGATTTATTACCAGAAGTAATACAAGTTTCAGAAGTGCAACCCAGAATTGTTTCTAAAGTATTCCCAGATTAGACAGAACTAGATTGCAGCCTGTGTCACTGTGTCATTTTCTGAAGAAAAGAATCTCAAATACAAATGCTGCTTATGTATCAACTGTTACCATGCACAGCCAGACTTTAGAAGCAGATTATTTGGACTTCAGGCAATTTAAGGTATGTGTACTTCCTGAAATCTTCATATTTAAATGCTAGTGATAGAAGATAAATGTTTACACATAGCAACCCTTTTCCCCAAATTCTCTTTCACACAGTTTGAAGAAATAAAAATGTATTCTCCTCTAACCTTCAAATGCAGCACACCATTCTGTATCAGATTTTACCCTCTGGTCAGAGTGGTAGAAAGTCATGCCCTTTTCCAGGGGAGCTTCTGTGGGGGAATAAATAACAAGTGCCTGTGTTCAGTGCTGTCACTAATAGTCTGTCCTTGTCTTCTGAGATGTTTCCAAACTGCATCAGATTGGATAACTTGTGGAATAGGACCTGAATATAATAGAAAAAAGATGTTCTGAGGACAAATACTTAGATTCTGCTATTGAGACAGGAACACAGTGTGGTTGCAGATACCAAAATAAAGATGGTTTTCTTTGTACCTGTCTCTATCTCCCCTACTCAAAACTGACTAGTGTCCTCTATTGATTGCTAGTCTTGTTGGTTTTGTTTTAAGTTCTCAACTTGCCTGAAATACATGACTATAAATGCATCTTTTCTCTGGGTTTTTGACAGATGTCACAGAAATATGAGTCCTTGCTCCTAAATTTAGCAATAGTGGCTTGTTACTAATTTCAGAGATCAGCAGGAGAGTCTGCAGGGGACTATTGTGCAAATATCCTGCAAAATCAGTATGTTTCTGTGATTCTAAAATCAGTACAGAAATGTGTCAAATCCAAATAAACAGAAATACACCTTGTGCCTTTTTATGGCCACATTTGTATTTATTTGCTTGTTTTAGCTTTTTGAAGATTTATATTACAATTATGCAAGTATAATAATGAATGTTAATTGTCTGTATCACAGATTGAAGCCTTTCACCAGTGCTAGACAACACTTTACACTTTGCAGCTGCAGTTTAGGGTTGTAGCTGATGGGAGAGTTTGGTTTATATTCACCACTGAAACCTGCCCACCGCTTTGGGTCTCACTGCACTATGTGCACTTCCTGAACCATATCGGAGAAAACAGTGAAATTCCTTATCAGTAAGGACATTTCAAGGCATTGAACTATAGTTCAGCAATTTTTATTTGACTCTCCATGATAATCACAGAGTGTTTATATGTGCCATTTAAAGTGCTTTTGCCATCACCAGATGGACAAAAGCTTTTGGGGCTGGACTGTCATCTACCTGCTTCCTGGCTGTGCTGTTTGTCCTGAGAGGTGGTGCTTGTGGCAAGGGGCACATATTGCAACTGGTGCCATTTCATTTGAAATACCTTCTTCCTCAGTTTTAATTTGTAGTTTCTTCTTGTATGGCTACCACCCCATTGTACATTTTCCCTCCCCACCTTGTGACTCCAGACAATGCCAAGTGTTCCTGTGGTTTCCTGCAAAGCTTCTGATTCTTGCCTCCTTCCCTTTAACTGGGAGCATCTTCCAGAACTTTCTAGCAGGACACCTGGAGAAAAGAGGCTGCTGCTGAGGGAGCAACAGTGCTGCTGTGCAGGACAGAGAGAAGAATGCAAGAGGGTGCAAATTTCACTCTTTCTCTGCTTTCTGCTGTAGTGAGCTGATATGGGCAATCAGCAAACGCAGAATTTGTTCTTACAGCCTCGGCACTCATATTTAATGGAGTAGCATGGATATGCTGAAATCCACTTGAGGGAAAAACCTGGTAGTCTCACCTTCTTTGTGAATTATTGGAAATGTGACTATTTGAAAGAGCCTCTTGAGAAACATCATTTTTGTGCAGGACTCAGGAAAGAAACAATCAGATATCTGACTGGACAGGGCCAGAAAACACAGCAAAAGACTCATGGGTGCAAGGGAGCTTAGAAGCTGAAGTTCATGTGCTACCAATGCAGCCCCAAAATCCCTAAACTTTCCTAAAAAAAGTTCAGTGCACAGTGCAGTATGAGGACATTTTCATTTCATTAATCTTAATATTAAGTAAAAAGTAATTTCTTCATTGTCTCAAAGATACAAAAGCTTTTATCATTGTCTTTGGACAGCTTTGCATAAGTAGCATTCAAATGTCTTTTTGTGGAGATAGGATGCAGTTTTCCTTAATCTGTCATTCCT
The DNA here is from genome assembly GCA_013400515.1 of Erpornis zantholeuca. Taxonomy (NCBI): domain Eukaryota; kingdom Metazoa; phylum Chordata; class Aves; order Passeriformes; family Timaliidae; genus Erpornis; species Erpornis zantholeuca. The sequence continues at coordinate 264,958 of VZTN01004277.1, forward strand.
GTACAGGGCTTGTATTTACAGGAGTAAATACTAAATTTCAAAGATCCACCCATGCTATTTTTTTTAATTCGTGGTTGAAGTGCTCAGATTTTCCAAACCATCATTTCAGTGCTCCCCAGCTACCCAAGGCTGAATTTCAGTTTCCTAGTGCTTGTGATCTTCTATCAGATTGTTACAAAGTACTTTTTATCCCTTTCTTTCTTCCTCCTTTCCTCTGTCTCTCAGTGCAATGGAGGGCTGTGACCACGATACCATTAAAAACTTCATGAAATTGCATTATAAAGAATAGTTGGATGTGAATTGCTGTGCAGTAAAACACTTATCCATTCCTACTATGAAGTAATGCCCACTTTAAAATAATTGGGAAAAAATAGCAGTAATTCTAAACTGTCCCAATTTTTAACATGCCTAGACTTCAGTAAGATTTAATTGGGAAAATAATGACACATCTGAGTTCTGTTACATTTGAGAGTAATTTGTTCTAAACTTCAGAGCCTGTTTTCAATTGATGCAGAAATTATATATTCAATGATATCTTGATACTCTTGAGGAGATCTTGATACCCTTGTGGGTCAATACCTTCAGAACTAAAAGGAGATTTCTTTATTCCTGACATGGGAAAAAAGCCAAATTTCCCACAAATCACAAAGAGGGTTTTTTTTTTTCAGTGTTTCAAGCAGCACTTCAGCATTTAATACTGTCATATAGAGGCCTCTAGGAGGGAAGTGGATGTCAGAACAACCTTTCCTAGTGCTTTAGAGGTTTCTTAGTAAAACCTCTCAAGAGGAGACTTGCTCTATAATTTTTTTTTTCCTTTTTTTTTTTAACTTTGGGGAGAGAATCTCAGCTGTGAGAGGTCCCTTCCATTTCTCTGAAATTCCTCAGTGATTTGATGTGATGATACAAATCCCTGCTGGTACAGCACCTTGTGTCACATTGGTTCAGCAGCTGTGGGTCAGCTTGTTCCAGCACCATGTGCAATTGTCATGTTTCTCAGTAATGAATTGGTTCTGGGAGCAGCAGGAGGGAAACCTGCTGAAAAGCAGCGGGAAAGGAGGAAGGGGATGTCCATTTCCATTCCTTCCCTGGTCTAGGAGAAAGAGTTCTCTGCTCCTCACTGAAAGGCTCATGCCAGTTGCCACTCTCAAGAGAGGCTGTCTGAATGTTTTTGTGAGAAACCCTCACACGCTTGTGCCAGGACAGAGGGTCCACTCCTGATAGATGCCAGGAGATGGCAGATGCTCAGTACTTCACACTGAGCCTGGCCTTTGTATGGGTAATGGACCACACTTCTGTCTTTGGCACAACTTGGGTCACTCACAACTCTAACTATTGCAGCTGCTACTCTTGAGAAGAGTTAAACCAAGATATTCTGTGATGATGAAGTGATGAAGAAACTCCTTTCCAAGCAAAACTGCTGAGCTGCTGAGCGAATCTTCTAATCCAGAGGGATTATTGAGTGGGACACTGTTGATGAGTGGTTTGGGGTTTGTTCCTCTTTTTTCAACCAGAGATGAAATTCCTCTGATTGTCTCTTCTTCCCCCCAGTTGACTCAGTTTGGTTTTGTGTTCAGCTCAGTGGAAGGGGAGGTGGTGCAGGGAGCTGGCTTTGCTCGTTTGTTCCCTTGCTGCCTCTTGCTGTAGCAGAGCTGGCAGAGCACAGTGGCTCTGAGGTGCTTGCTTTGAGTGACAGAGTAACCTACTAGGCCAGCCAAAGCTTCTTGAGATTGTTGCTCTGTGCTGATCCTATTACCAAATTTTGACTGTTGTATTTATTTGTTAATATTTTTATGAAATTGTTCTATTTATACTTCTCCTCTGCCTATGGATTTGTCTGTTAAAGCCCATCAGCACTATTTTTATCCAATCTCCTTCTGACAAAACATAGCCCTTTGCAGGTGGGAACGTGCTTTAAACTCCTATTTTTTTTGCTTGTAGAGGTAATTAAGCAGTTTGCTGTGAGATTAGGGGAGAGATTGAACAGAAGCTAAGGTCTCTAACCCTTCCCATGATGTTCTGTGCAACACAAGACTGCCAGAGTAGAGTGAACAAGTGCCAAGCCACCATCTAGGCCATGGTGTCAGGTATATTTTCAGACCCAGCCCACTTGGCAGTGCCCTCTCCATCAAAGTGTCTCTGTGTGTTTGAACCACTATCACACAGGGCACAGCCCCATGTGTCCTCCTTCATCTGCACCTGTGGCCCCACACTTTTATTGGAAGGCTTGGCCTCTGGACCCCTTCAGCAGTGGTGTTGCTATGCATCTAAATACACACATGTATTTCAAAGTGTTTAGGCAGCTGGGCTGATTTTCAGGAGATACATCAGAAGAGAAAATTATGCAAAAGAATAGAGCTCAATTGTTCCCTACTGTCACCCCTTTTATTCCTCATTTGCTCAGGGCAATGACTGTAAGAGTTCCCTTCTTCATGGGGAGAATTAGCCAGTTTGGGGAGATTAAGAACATGATATTGGAATGTATCCCTGAAGACAGTAACAACCTAACAAGCTACAAACTGAAATAATGGGAAAGTGTTGTATTACTGTTTGCAATGGAGACAGTTTCACTGTCTGTCATATTTTCTTAAAATTAGTTTTTTCACTCATCTTTTAAAAAGAGAAAAGCGTATTCCAAAGTACACATGGATTTGGAGCATGGATGGAGATTCACAAATGGCACACTCTGGGATCATTTTAGAAAATTCGTATTACCTGTTGCAGTCTGAGGCTGGGGGAGGATGAAAAGACATTTCCACTGCATTGTCTTTTCCAAGATAATTACTCAACATGCTTTCCCAGGAGAACACCCAGCCCATTAGTAGCCAGGCACTGAGAAGCTGTTACAGTAATAGATGTGCTTCCCAGAACTGATCCTAAAGCAGCCCCAATCCTGCTCAGTAACTGTACTTCCAATAACACAGTATTAGGTCTACTTCCAAAAATCAATCCTGCTCCTCAGGAGATTACACACTAATGAATAACACACCAGAAAGGAAAATCTGGTTTGATATTGTATGTGGCATTACCATTTAGTAATTTGGCTAGGTCCTACCTATGGACCTCACCTGGTTACTTCTGCTCTGGTGCTCGTGGGAGCTGTTTTTGGTCAGGTGTCTTGTTTGTTTTTTTCATTTCTCTCTGCTTTGTATTGTGGGTAGTGTAGCTAAAGGGGGTTTGGAGTTACTCCCTCTGCTCAAAGAGGAGATTTGTTAATTGTCAGTGTGTGAAATTTGGCCAGCACACTTCTCAGCTGAGGAATGAAGTTGAAAGAGGGGCAAAGCACACCCCAGAGTGTTCAGTCCCAGGGAAGAGCTGTAGGGAAGGTGAGACTTTGTGCATTGCAATTCTTTATCTTTCTGAGCCCTGCTTTATTTATCCAAAACAGTTTCCTGTGATTCTCTTCTGGGATTTTCCTTGCTGCTTTGGACTACTAAGAACCTATGTTTAAATTCATTAGGGAATACTTTGAATGTACTTTGCAATGTACCATCTTTCCAAAGGACCTGCACCAATTAATCATTGCCACAGACCATTCATATAGATTATATGCTAACACTAATGAGTTTTGATATAAGCATTTGTCAGAGAATGCCTGCCAAGGCCCTAAAATTGCCATTTTCTCTGCTTTCATCAATTAGAGCAGATGACTGTTTTCAGCATTAAAAGCAGTATAGCAATAAGCAGTTACATTTTCCATCTAGAAAAGTAAATGGATTTCAAATTTCACCCTGCTTACAGTGATGGCTATGATAGCCAGCATGGGGAGGCTACAGTGCAGTTTCTTTTGTACCAATCTGCCAGACTGCATCCTCAGGACACTGGTAATAAATTGTCCAGAGAATGATGGGTGAGATTATGTAAGAGACTTCTAAAAGTCACATGTGGATCTTTCAACCAGCTAGAATGAGGAAAATGGAATGATACCAAACTGATCTCCTAATATGAGCTTGTTCTGTGTCTCCAGTGCCTTTAGACCACTCTGGGAATCTGTTCTTTCATGGCTGCCTGGCATAACCACTGTGAATTCTCATATCTGAGTATAACCCTGGTACATTCATGGCTTGCAGTGGGGTCTTTGAAAACAGACTTAGGTCTGTCTTCCCCTGAGGTCATGCCACAGGTACAGCAGTTGTCACAAAGCAGCTAGGCTGGACAGAGGCATTGCACATTACATAGGGAAGAGACTGCTTAGTGCTTCTCTGCTAGGGTTTGGGCCATAATAGAATACAAAAAACAAAGGCTCACTGTCACATTTCTCCAGCCTCCTGCTAGAGGAGACACAGCAGGCACAGGGAGGGAGTAGAAAACCCACTCCATTCCAGGCCAAAGGCAAGACTCAATCCAGCTTGGAGAGAGCAGTGCCATTGCTGAAAAATAAAAGGCAGGACAGGCATACAGCACGTGATGTGTGACCATCACACCTCTCCCTTGTGCTCTCCTCCCTGCAATGGGCGAGTGCAGAGGAGGCCTGGTGTCTGCAATTCTTGGGTTAATAAAGGAGTATCTGGCAGGTCTGCTGGAACACAGATAAGTATCTGGAGGCAGTAAGGAACAGAAACAAGGATGTAAGCAGGGATTGCTGTCTTCCTTGCACTGGAGTTCAGGACAGTGACAACACCCTGTGCTGTACAATTGTAGTATCATAGAATCATTTCAATTGGAAAATACCTTTAAGGTCATCAAGTCCAATCTTTAGTTGGACTTAAATTTGCCTTGAAGTAAGGATATATTGTATATATTCCCACTGTAGCTTAAAAGGGTTTTTTGGGAAACTTCTGCTCCATCTCTAAAAACACTTGCCCACATGTTTCTTTTTAATGGAAGCTCATCTGTTGACATGGGTTGGAGCTGGTAAGATGGAGGCATGTGTGCAAGATCTGTTTCTGTGAGTGGCTGGGTGAGTGGCTTCTGAAAACTTGTTGGATGTATTTTATGAGGCTGTATAATAAATCTTATTTTAACTGTACCGTTATTTTTGTAATTTCAATATGTAACTGGTTTCTTGGACAATAAAAAGGTAATAAAATACAAGAAAGCATTTTGAACAGTTTTCATAGTTTAGCAAATTGATAACTATTTATAAAGCGTAAGTGCAGCCAAAATGACCTTATTCTCTGATTATATGACTTTTAATTAACTTAATCAATGAAATTCATATCCCAAACAATTGATCTCGGGCAGAAAGACAATTAAATGAATGCCTGAGTAACTTGAGACCACTTTTCATGTAGAGAATCTATTCTAATTTCTGTCTGATAGGTCTGGATCTACCAGAGATCTTTCCTTGTGGATCTACCAGGGCTCAGACCTACTCCTACAAAGGCCCTTCCCAGGACAGGGCTCCCCTTGAGACCTGCCTTTCTTCCAGCCATGGTGTGACCTGGGCTGCTCAGTCACAAACCATTCAAGGTGTGCATCTGTGCTGTGTATTTACTCTCCCTGGGGACAGAAGTACCACTCTAGAAAGAAAAAGTTGTCTCTGTTGGTTGACATTCTGACTTAAGAGCTTCTTTTCAGAGTGTAGGGGTCTTTGATTCATGCACCCCATGCTGATCCCCACAGCTGGCTTGGACAGTTTCTCACCTTGCTCTGAAATTTCCATTTCTTTCTGATTGCTGTCTCTGGGTCTTTCCAAATCTTGTTATTCTCTATCCTTCTTCTGTTGTTTTATTTTATGAACACAAATACAGCTGAACTCAGACTAGCTATCAAGCAGTAACAGGTACGAAAGTCTGAAGGATTGCCAGTTTTGATTTTAGTTTCCATCCACAAGTCTTTGGAAGAGTTTTGGATGCTGGGTTTTGCTAAGTGCTTAGAAAAGAAATTGTCTAAAATGGAAGCTACAAGAAGGTGGTTACACTTCTTGAAGGAATATCCTGTCTCAAACCTACTAGAGGCTCAGATGTCCTCAAACTGGGATTGCAATGGTGCAACCAATGCAGATACTCCCACTAGTCAGAGGTGGGTGATACAGGACTGAGTGCTCCAGCAGAGCAGAAATTCTCTCAGACAGGGTTTTTGGAGCTGTTTGCCATGGCAAACAAGCACTTGTCCACCAAACAGGAAGGGCAAGAAGGAATTCATGTTCCAAGCAGTATTTTTGCCTTCTGGTACCTCTACAATTCTTCCTACACAAATCTTTTGGCAAAGCCACAAACCTAGCTGAACACACAATTTATAATAATCATTAACCTCTTTCATCTGTTTGTGATGAGTGATTTTATGGAATAGAATTTGATAGTAGAACATGTTCTTCTAATTGACCTTTTCAGCTATCTCAAATTGCAAAATCTGGTAGTGAGCTGAACAATGTTTCTGAAATAAATACCAGCACAGAGGAGAGGAAACCATGCTAGTGGCAAACTGGACAGGGAAGCCTTTACCTTGGCTTTACCTTGTGTACATCTCCAAAGAGTTCTCACAGCTTCTTCAGTAAAGAAACGAGCTACATCCCCCACAGCCTGGAGAAAAGGACATAGACAGCAGGAGATGATTAATATGTTGGTATTAGAAGCAGTAAAGGCAATAGAATTGAAAGTAAAATTGCAATACAAATTCAGTGTTTATCAGTTTCCACTAAAAACTGTGCTAGGGGAAGTTCCTGGGTACCAGCAATGACAAGGTACCAGCAGGCCTGTCTGAGACATGGTTGTGAGTGTGAAACGTGGGTGGCAGCATGAGAGGACTTTCTCGAGAAGATGAAGGCTGCCAGGGTGTGACTGTGTCCTTCCCTGGCCACCTGCACCTCTATAAACACACAGCAGGGAGGCCTCACTGAGCTGTCCCTCAGCAAGGCTTCGGAGGGGAAGCAGGGAAAGGCAGGGCCCAGCCCTGTCCCTTGTGCCATTACTCTGTATAAACTGTACACAACCTTTTAGTCTGCACAGCTCCTTCAAAGCATCTTTGCTTTTGATTCACTCCCAGGTGATCTACAATAAACTCAGGGTGGTGCTGCTCTGGGATCCAAGAGCAAGAAACACAAATGGCCCTTCATTCCTTTGATCTGGCCTACAGAAACTATGATCTTTCCTACAGGAATCCATTTCATATCTACTTCTTCACTCTACCCTTTGGAATCTTTTTCACAGAATTTACTTTTACAAGCTTTTCTACATTGGTTTGCTGAGAGATGGTTGTTTCATTCTGAGAGGAATATAGAGCAGATAATTTTTTGCCTTGTAGCTGCAGCAATCACAGTGCTTTTGTTATGAGTCTGACATTGTTTTCACCATAAGTCTCTGGCTTCAGGGATTTATATAATGTCCTGAAAAGGTTTGTCTTAAAAATACTCATTTTTAAGAAATGTATGTATGTACTCAAGTTTCTAAAATCAGTGGTGAATTTTGAAAGTCTGTGGGATGCAGAAAAGAATATCAACTTTTCATATGCCATTTTTATTTGTTCCAAGTAACTGTGCACTTTTAGAAATGTTTATGCTAGAGACCCATATACCTGAGCATCTGGTGCAGATGCTGAAGAGCATGACCTTGTTTAAGGAGTATTGTTTCTGTCTTTAGTTCAGCACTCCCTTCCCAACTGCAGGTAGTACCACAGGGATCTCTGTCCTCAAAACACATCCACGTTTGTTCCTTGTTTGTAAAGTTTCCTTTCCCTTGACATATCTTTCAGCTTCATTCTACTTGTTTGCAGTGCAAATGTTGGCAGAGTAAATAAAAATGAAAAGATTAAATCATCATAGAAAGAAATGTGACATTATAACATTATTTTGCTCAGTGTTGTGTGCATGGCATGTATTTTACAAAACTCATAAATCTTGTAGAAACTGCTTTGGTGGTGAGATCTTGGTGCATCTGCTTGAGGAAGAAGCAACAAGGCTACAGCCTTTCAGACTTGAAAACATTTTTTTCTTTAAGATGCACACTACTGGGAAATGCAGTAAATGCAACTTAAGAAATGTAGTGAGAGCTCTCTGAGGGAATTTTTGAAGTGTGAACTTAACTCCTTTGGACTGGTTGTCATGTCCTACACACTTAAATGTGAAACAATCTGCTCTTTCAACCCCTGTGTTAGAAACAGGGCACAGCTTTTCTTCTCATCAGCTGAGCAGGAGAGCTAGTGCTGATGTGGGTACCACTTACTGCACCAACTGTTACCTGCAGATCTGAATTGGTTGGAGTTCTAAGAGTTTTAATTGAATTCTAAAAACTTCAAGATACATTGCATAAAGATTGGAGTCTTGATTTTGACATAGTAACAGAGAAGCCAAGGAAGACATTAAGAGTAGTGATGATACATAAGGTCGTTTTTAATTCACAAAAATTTCTGCATGGTATCCTCTAGTCACCATTTTTGAATTGAACTTTATTAATTTGTGTCTGTTCTTTAGGTCAAACCTGTTTTGCTCAAAAAATATTTCTATTAATTTAGACCAGTTTTGTAGCAGATCCCCACAAATGTTTGGGTTTGACAGTATAAGATTTGTGCATACTTTAGTCTTATTTGGGTCACTCCAGTAAATACACTGAGCCATGTGTTCTACACTTGGGCCCAGAAAAGTGTCTTCAAGTGAACTCTATAACATAAATTTATTCTCTTTGATTGGAACAGAAAAGAGAAATGAAAAAGCTAATTGAAAGAGCCTAATTTCAAAAAATAAGGTGAATGAAGAAAGGAAACCTGGCAGAAATTCATGACTCAAGTCTGTGACTGCAGTTAGGGAAACATCCATTGGATCTTGGTACTGTTACGTACCTGTGCTTCTTGTGAATTAAATAGTACTTGTCACTCTGAGTGAATTTAGATTTTTAGCTCATTTAGGAAAGCAGTGATGGATATGATGGCTGAAAAATTTTTATAGAAATAAAAACACATCTGAATAGATTGGTTTTTAAAAGTCATATCTAGAAAATACAAGCTCAGTTTAGTTCCATATGTCCCTGTAGAAAACTCTCATATTGCTACCAGGATGATAAATAGCCTTAATGTCTCTTACACAGCTGGGGGAAAAATTCTCCAAGTTAATATCATAAATAAAATTACGGAGATTCCTTTGGTGCCCAATTTAATTGTGATCTAATTATTACCCAACATATGCGCCTACACGTGATACAGCTTTTAAGCTGAGATATTTATGAACCATGTGTTCTCTCTGCAAAATTAATTTAGGATTTTTAGTGGTTGTTGTTCCTGCCTATACACAAATTCTGAAATACTTTCTTAAATGACATTGATCTTTAAGTTGAAGATAACTGATAAGGCAGCAGATGTCTAGAGGAGAGCTGGGGAGGGACTTCAAGGGGATGGACTGGCAGGACAAGGCAGAATGGCTTTAAACTAAAAGTAGGTTTAGATTAGCTCTTAGGAAAAAATTCTTCCCTGTGAGGGTGGGGAGGCCCTGGCACAGTTACCCAGAGAAGCTGTGGCTGCCCCATTCCTGGAAGTGTCCAAGGCCAGGCTGGATGGGACTTGGAGCAATGGTGGAATGGTCAAAAGTGTCCCTGCTCATGGCAGGGGATGAAACAAGATGAGCTTTGAAGTTCCTTCCAACCTGAAAAATTCAGTGATGATGGTGATGGTTTGTGCTTGCATTTAATAGAGCCAAGGCTGATGGGATGGCCTTCCTTATTCCTACTGTTACATGAGAGTAAAAGCACTTCAGAACTGTACTTTAACAATATGTTTAAATTTAGTATGTCTAGGTTTGCTATATTTAATGGGAACCCAGATTTCCAAATTGTCTGTCTGTTTGCTGGTACCAATTAAGCCCTGCTAGACAATGAATGTCTGAGGGTTTTTTAAACCTGCAACAGTGCTGAAAATACTGAGCTGCTTCACCCATAATAGTGGAACCATTTTTAGTACAAGAGCAGCAGATACCATTTTTTTACAAGGCAGCAGCAAACTTGACATTCTGTTAACACATTCTTTTCAGTTCTGTGTTAAACTGAGCCTTAAATATCATGGTTGTTGAGTGTTCTTTTTCCCAGCTGCATGCAGTGTTTGAGACTGCAGGCAGAGTTAAAGTCAGTCACTCCTTCCACTGGCCTGTTTCTCACCTGTTGTGTCAGAGGAATATCTCTTCCGTTTCATCACACTCTGTTTTCCTCACTACAGAAATTATCAAAATCGTGGGGATTTTGTTAGTATGATCCAACAGGGCTGGATCTTTGTCCAGATCACCTGGATCCAGTGGCTGAACAGCCGCAGCCCAGAGCAGTACACATCAGAGCCTCCCAAATACTCGGTGTGTGGAAAAAAGCAGAACAAAGAAATATCCTTGGAGATAAGGAAATGGTGCAAGTTGCAATTACCACCAGGCTTTTATCAACTAAGATTGTTCATTTTCCTAAAATGTGTGCATGATTTTCAGTAAACTAACAAAACATGGAATACCATGGGGCTGTATCACCATGGGCTGCTTTGCAGACCCAAAGGTGAAGGACATTTATTACATCTGGAGTTCTTAACAGTGCTGCAAAGCCATGATGTTAGCATTGTCTCAGAAAGGAAGGTTTATGTGTGATACTAAATCTGGAAGTGTCAAACTCGATTGTAGTAAGTAAATGACATCATATAAATAATTCAGTAGGCTGCCAGAGTTCATAGAATTAAAACACATTTTATATTGATTCTTAAACTATCTAGTCAGTATTGACATCACGGACTCAAAAGTAGTGTATAAGAGATAACAGTCCTTGAACTTGCAGGACAAATTGAAATGCTCAGATACTCAAAAAATGTTGTTCTTTCAGGAAAGAATCCAATGACTATGTTGTCAGTGCTGAATTTTTTACTTCATCTTGCTCCTGTTATCTGAAGTGTCTGAGTCACTGATTTAAGCAAAATTGCATTGCATTTTATCATTAAATAACTACAAAGTAATAATAATATTATGCTCACCCTACATTTATTTGTTTACAAGAGAGCTTGCAAACTTTCTTCTTTTTCAAAATTATCTTGATGTAGAATTTTCCACCCTGAGAAAAGGATAAGAATGGTCTTAAATATTATAAAGCAGTCAGAAAGTGAGGGCTTCATTCTTTTATGCTTTTAGACAGTACATTTTATTCCGTTCCTAATACCAGTCTTAAATACTGTTTTAAACTCTCTTACTGTAAGATTTATATCCTATGTAATCAGCAAAAAATCAAGTTTATAGTTGTCTAATGATGGGTGAAAAGACAGATCCTCATGCTCCTCGTTCATCGAATACCTGCACTCTAAGGCATGTTTGGCTATCTTGTCTCATTCATTGCCATTATGAGTGTGATGGTTCACAGTCCATGGCCAGAGCGTGGCACACCCTCTTTGGAGCAGGGAAGGGATGGAATGCTGGGCTGGAGAGCAGTGCAGAGCAGTGCAGACCACAGCTGCTTGCTGTAGCAATGGTGCCTAAAACCCCTGCCTGGGCAGAAGTCCCACAGCCCCACAGCCTGAACTGGGAAGGTTGGCTCAATAAAAGGCCCAGGGCAGAAAGAGGGATGTTCCAAATCCCACAAAAGGGAACAGCATGCCATTTGCACAGACAATATGCTCTGCTGAAATAAGTGACTTGCAGTGCATAGCAGCAGTCATCAAAATGACAATTTGAGTGCAAAACATGAAGTAAAATTACTAGAGCTGGGTTCTGCTTGCTACTCAACTGGTAGTTTGTGGCTGTCCTTGTTGGTTTTAGTGGGCCTATTTGCAGTAGAAGGGAAAAAGATTGTAATCTTGCATCATTTCTGTCTCTGTGTGATGGCTGTTCTGCACCCCCTGGAGACACCTGTGGTGCTCCCTCCTCTAACACATCCCCAGAGCTGCTGGAACAGTGTCCTGGGGAAAGCAGGCTGTGTCCTTAAGGAGCTGGGGATGCTGCACTGGGCCTTGAGCAGTCTGGTCTAGTGGAAGGTGTCCCTGCCCATGAGAGGGGATTGGGACAAGATGGTTTTTAAGGTCCCTTCCAACCCAAATCATTCTGTGATTCTTGGGGCATGCATCTTCCCTTCCCAGGGGTGGGAAGAGCAGTGAATTAGAATGTAAACAGTGATGTTTTGTGTCAGTGTTTAAAGTCCTTGTTTGCTCCCAGGTAGGAACGATGTAGCATTGTCCTTTCTCTGGGGTTCTGCAGCAAATAAATAGCTAAGTGCAAACCCTTAACCTTTCCAAGTGTTTTGAAAAGATGCCAAGAGATTGCAAAGAAGGGGAATCAAAATTTCATGCATACACCAGAGAATAGCTAAACTGAAAAATAAGGGCAATTTTTATTATGATTAAAAATTAATAAGGTCAACATGAGTTCGGATGTCTTTGATATCAACATGAAACAGTGCTTGCTATAGGACACACCAACAGGTTTTTCATCCTTTTTCCCCAAGTAAGCAAGTTGAGCCAGATCATGTTCTCAGCAGAGGAGACAATAAACCACTGAAGATGAAAGCTCTGAAATCAAATACTGTTGTACTGTGCCATTGAGGCTATTATTTGATTCAAGTGCAGGAAATGAACTTCTGTCTTCGGTGCATGTAAACAGCAGGTTGGATGTTAACAGGAAAGTACTGGAGTAGTTGGGAAAACCTGATTGGAGCTGTGCTATTTTCTTCTGTTTGCTTTTTGAAAAAGCCCTAGTAATTTTGTAGGCTGTTGAATTGCTAGACAGATATTTTAGGTGTGCTATAATCCTGTATTTAAGGTTTTCCTTCAGGGTGCATGAGGTAGGAGAAAAGGAGAAATATTTCACCAGTCATTTCTTTACTTTTTCCCCTTAAAAAGGTTTAAATTTTATCTTCTCCAGACAGGTCAAGTCTTCAATGGATACGAAATGACAAAGTTCCATTGAAGGCAGGGAGTTCTACAGTTTTACAGCTGTTGAGGATTTCTGTCAAGAAATATCCAGTGAATAAAGACAGAGCAGCCCCTCTGCAGCACAGATCCCAGGCAGTGGTGTTGTTTCCAAATGGAAGGTTTTTGACTCTCTGTGTAGTGTGCTCTGCAGTACCTCAGCCTTGAACCAGGTGAAATGTTTTATGGCAGAAGTACCTGGGGGGAAATTTATGATTCTAGCAAGCATCCAGCACATGATGATAAGAAAATGGTAAATAAGATTTTCAAGAAGTGGCACCAATGTGTTCACAAAGAGGGTTTGCATACAACTTGTACTGTTTTTATAGTAAGGAAAACTTCTCATGTATTGGGAAATACTTTGAAAGGAGGTGAAATTGCATTTTTTTACTGTGGCAAGGTCCATATGATTGCAATTTCACATTTAATGCAGTAAGGTAGGAGTCTGGACCATGAAAAATGAGCATCTGAAAACATGACAAACAGAAGAATCCCAGTATTGTCACTCTGTTTCCAGTTTGGTTGAACTCTGGAGTCTTGTCTTGGCTGTATGGTCACTGTTGAGCAACATTTTACACTCCAAAGCAGAAATGAACCATCTCTGTTCTAAGCAAGGCTATTCTGTGGCTGCATCTCCTGGGCCAAGGGTTACTGGTTTTATAAAGTATAAAATCTAAGTTTGGTTTTCCAGCCATCAGTATTAGTAAATCCATAAATTACACAGAATGAGAGTACAAAAAGCATCAGAAAACATAACAGTGGAGTCATGATTGCATCAGCAAAGTCTTCCTGGAGACAGAGATTTCACAGGAATGGCAACGAGGCATTTCAGCCTAGCATTCATTGCCAACGTTCCCCTGGGATGTTGAAGAATGACACCATGACAGGTTGCTGCCTATCACTTCTTAAATCAGAATCATTATTTCCATGGCAACAGCAAGTGTATAATGTACCCCAGGCCTTTAGGGCACTTTGGCATATCTGATGGTTAAGTAATGTTGTGTCTAGTCACAACTAAATTTCACTTAGCAGATAAAAGGTAAGAGGTAATTTATGGTGCCTGTTTTTGATTCTTTGATAATGAATGACCTTTCCAAGTTGAGGCTGTGTAGTGACTCTGTGAGTATCTTGATGCTGGGATGTCTTGTGCTGCTTTAAAGTTTACAGTAAGCCCTGATGAAATACTTGGATTTGTTCTGGTAACCCCTGGCTCTACTCACAGGGGGGTAGAGTGCCTTGTGAGGCCAACCCTTTATGGGGGAGGCAGCATGAACTTCCCTAAGAACTTAATTAAGTTTCCTTCCCCATAACTGGCTGCTTTTGTGCTTGCAGTGATTTCTTTCTATGGACTTTACTTACTCCATAAAACAGTCTGACATGTTAGACTTTTTCTATAATGTCTTTGTGCCTTGCGTTTTGTGATTTCTGCCAGGATCCTTTAGAGTGACAGTAATTCTGCTTTGCCAAAGGCAGATGAGAAACTTAGACTCATCTTACTGATAGCTTATACCTGGAAGGGATGGTTTCAGTTAACATTTAAGATAAAGGAACAGTTTGATTTTCTTTTTCCTTCTAGGGTACAAAAAATTGACTGTTTTCTTCCTTTGGTTTAATATTAGCAAAGTAAATTGCCTTCCCAGTTTCTCAACTTTACTTACTGTGTTATATTTAAACCAGAGGGCTAAGAGGGGGAAAAAATCTGGAGAGATTTCTGCAGTTCTATAAATCATGAGAATTAAGCTGGAGTGTTTGAATGAAATCTAAGCAAGCAACAGCTTTCTGGTCACGTGTAATGTGATTACCTGCAAGCTCAGAGCTTAATTTTATTTCTCCTAAGCATTCATCTGGGCAGGAGACAGTTTGCTCCAGTATCTGTGGAGCAGTTCTGGATTTTCTGATGCTGAAATGATTTTTCCTTCCCAGCTCGAATTCACTGAAATGTACCTATGACTGCAGCTAATCTGCCTTCAAGGCAGAGTCTGGTAGGAATATATAACACAACCTGTGGTGTGCTTCTCCTTTCTCAAAGAGTCTTTCAAACTGGTCTGTATTGGATATTCCAGAGGCAGCTGAGAGCATATTCTCACGTGCCTGGCTGTGAGGGAATGGCTGGACAGGGAATCAAGAGAGCAGAATTGTGTTTAAATGGCTTTTCTTATGGTATCCTGAAGTGAGTAGAACACTCAGTATGGGTAAGGTTCCTGTGTTCTCTCCACACTAAAACTTTCCAGGTACGATGGCTAGAGGAGTGCTCATGGCTCTGGTTGTGGCCCTGCCATTCCTGTTGCCCAGGTATGATTTTGTGTAAATGACAGCATTTACGACTGCCTGTCCCCACCTAAAAGCCAGAAGGAGTTGTTCCACCTGTCAGGTGTAGGGATGTGGTATCAAGAACAGGTATCACAAGGTGTTGCTGCCAGAATCCTCTCCAGACTGGAGATGACTTTCCCATTTCCATAATGCCAGCTTTTTCTCTTCCTCCCGTGGTGCTTCTGCTGCTGCTGCTCTCACCAGCTGCCTGTCACAGGTTAATGGGGCCCCCTGACCTTTCTGGCCTCCTAAACTGAAACCTGGCTCCCTTGTTTTCCCTGTGCTTAGTGCTCTGTCACTGACAGCAGCAGCACCAACATCCAAAAGGGCCACTGCTCTTGTCCCTGTGCTCACAGTGCCTGCCCATGCTGCCGAAATGTTTTGTTACCTTGAGGAAGGGCTGTGTGATTTCTGAGCGAGGTCTGTAGGAACCAACACCTTGCAGGATGGTTAATTGATTGATTTTGTTATGTGATTGCTTTGCAGGTTTTGTCAACAGGGTGATTTTTTAAGATTAAACTTTACATTCAGAAACTTAGCATTTTGTCTTGATTGCCTCTATTGCTCCCTATACTCCATGAACATTCTAAGTGCAGACAAGTTTAACTAAAGTCAAGAGATGCCTACCATAAAAAATATGAGGGAATTGTATTCCTTTTTAAATATAATAATTACTATGCTAATATTTTGTACTATACTAATAGCTTGTACTAGACTGTTTTAAATTATTATTTACAGAGAAAAAGATTTTTGAAGAAAAAAAAACTAGCTTTTGCTTCTAAAGTCTGATACACAAATTCTCTCAGAAAATAATGTCACTGACTTCAAGGGCTTTGGATCACACCCACATGAATAAATTCAGTAAAGCCTGTGAAGTACATGATTAACCTTCAGAATGTGCTCAAATCACTCTCCTCAACAAAGAACATAAGCACTTGCTTAAATTTGAGTATTTGATTAGCTGTCTGAAGTATTTGCAGAAGAAAGACCAAAGCATTGCCACTTTTAGCTAATGTTATCTGCCTAATGTTGTGTCCTCAATTGCATCCACATGTGCCTCTTTTTTGTACAAATTGACAAAATGTCAGTTTTTTCATTCTGTCTTCACAGGGCTTCTAAAGCAGTAACAATTTTAAATAGCAGGGGGTCAGAACAGTTAATACATTTTAATCAAAGCTATTCATTTTTAATTTGATTTCTAATATGCTTCTGTTACTGAAAGAATCAAAAATTTGAACAGTAAACTTGAGTCGAGATATTGAAATTGAATTTAAAAAGTTAATTTTATCAGAACTCTAAATTTCATTTAAAAACAATTCCAAATCACAACACATAGTCCACATTAATTTAGTTCTTTGTAAACCTTATACTCACTGAAACATTTTTCAGCTAGAGAAGTGCTTTACGGGAAAATGTCTACTCGACTCTAATGCTGATATATCACAAATCTGTTTTGAAATTAGAGCAGGAAATTAATGTTATCGTAATTCACAGGATTAAAACTGGAACAAAGCAATTGCATTTAGTTTTGCCTATGACATTTTGCATTCACTTTGTAGAGCTTTAAGCATTTCTAGTTACAAAATATTTACAGAAAGAAGGCAAATAGAATTAAGTGCTTTTTTAAAAGGATCAGTATTCATTTTGAGGTTTGGATAATGATTGTGGCTGGAAATGCAGAAAACAATGACAATTTATGCCTGAAGAGACCCCCCAGAATCACAGTGACACAACTGGAACTAAGCTGCGTGTAGCTGTTGGCTCTAGTCCGATCCAGAGCACATCTGATCTCCAAGGCATCGTTTACACTCTGTGCGTTCAGCAAGGCAGCTCTGTCTCCGGTCCTGTTTCAGGTGGACTCGGACAACACCCTGCAGGCAGGTGTGAGCAGTGTAGTGTCAACTTTGTGTTTTCTCAGTGAACAGGGGAAAAAAACCTGTAGGTGAATGTGAACTTCTTAAAGAAGAAAAACTCGCTTGCATTTCACCCCTCCTGGGGCAGGCTGCATCCACCCACAGGTGCCCACATCCACGTGTGCTGCCCGAGTGATGCTCCCGCTGTCCTTTCCGGGGTGACAGCACGGATCACCTGCGGTTCTGCTGGGGAGGAAGGCAGCCAAGCAGTTGGGCATTCACCGTAGCTCTCCTCTCCAGCACTTTATTAGCGTTTGCCTGCTCTAGACAGACTCGGCGTGTGCTGCAGGGGCCGCGCTGTGCGAGAAGCGCTCCGCAGGCCGGTGTCGGTAACACCCAGCACAGCTGCCCGGCTCTCTCAGGCGCGGCAGGGAGACAGCAGCGCTGCTGCCGGAGCCCGGCGAGCTGCCCTGCAGGGCCCTGCTGGGGGAACTCGGCCGTCACCAGGAAGGCTGTGTCCTGGGATGGCACCGAACCAGCCCCTGCCTGCTGCTGAGCTCTCCCCTCCCTGTTCTGGGCACCAGCCTCCCTTGCCATTGCTGCTGTCACCGCATGCAAAGGCTGCTGCGGAAACTGCCCGAGTCAGTCGGAGGGAAAGCAGTTCCTGAGCTGTCCTGAACACGGTGATGTGCTTGTCCTTGTGGAGAGGAGCCCACCTTGCCACGAGTCTGGGCGCTGGGTCAGGGATGTTGGGCTGGCTGTGCAGCAAGGACCAGGCCCCAGGGAGGTGGTTTGGTCTGGCAGCCTTTTAAGTTATCTGTTGTATTGTGCAGCTGTTGTGCTATTCAAGGATGTAAGAGATTTAAACAATCAGAACCCTATACTCACAAGAAGTTAGAACCACAAGTACCAAATTTGTTCTTCCTTTCACTTGACCTTCTCCTTTTTCACTCTGAACTTGTACTGGCATAGAAACCACATTTTTATTTTTGTTGTCTATCTCTCTCTTCCCTCTTACCCTTATAAATCTCCTACCTGTTTAGTTCCAGGTAAATATTGCAGACAGAGTGACTTCTTACAACCCCAGCCACCCAGAAACTCTACTTTTTCTGTGTCTTCTGAAAGACATAATTTGCTTCACTCACTTCAAGGCAAGTTCAATGCAGTATGACAATATATACTGAGTTTCTCCATCTCAGTAAATGGAAAAGCCTCAGTTTTGGAATACTTGAAATGGACACAATTTTGTCCCACTAGTCAAAATACTGGGTGGCACAGAATGAGTGGCACAGGTACTGATACAGACCATGAAAAGGCTTGTCTGGTCCTGAAGGGAAGGCTTCAGCCAGGAAATTTCAGTGGGGTATATCCTTTGATATGTAACATACATAACCAACTGTTTTGATTAAAAGGCATGAGGAGCTGTAATTGTTTCTCAGCAACTTTTACTCCCCCCCTCTTGTAGAAAATCATGATTAAAGGGTTATATTAATCCATTTTGACTAGGCAACTATAGTTGTCCCTAAAGAAAAATCTTTCAGACCCAGCAGCATAAATGTGACAGTAATCCTGAAATTTTTGTACTCATTTGCAGGTATTTTTACAGCTGTCTATTTTTGTAAGAAAGACAAAAAAACTGATCACCAAATCTTTATGATTATTCTTCTCCTTTTGCTCTACTGTAATTTGCTTAAGAATTCATCAGCTGGTAAATCCTATATTGCTCATTTGAAAGGCCTTTGCATTAGTCCAGATGTCTTAAAATACTGTTGTCTATCCCTAGCAGATACTGTGAGAACAACCACTACACTTATATCGGGCCGAGGGACATCTGGATTTCTAATCTCCTGAGGTTTTAAGGTCCTCTCTGTTATCACCTGCTAATACAGAATTATAATTTCTGTGCTTCTTAAAGCATGGAAATTGTTACAGAGAAGCTCTTTATCAAGGATGCAAATTGACAAATGAGTATTTTTCGGTACAGAAACTGTTGTGAACCCTCTTG
The DNA here is from genome assembly GCA_013400515.1 of Erpornis zantholeuca. Lineage (NCBI taxonomy): Eukaryota > Metazoa > Chordata > Aves > Passeriformes > Timaliidae > Erpornis > Erpornis zantholeuca. The sequence continues at coordinate 283,906 of VZTN01004277.1, forward strand.
TCTTTTGAACCTGCAATGAAATAAAAGTCTGAAAAACTGCTGATATTACTACATTAATTTTAATTGTTTATCTGTGAGACCAGCCTGGAGGAGAGAGGAAGGAAAAACGACTTTTACAAAGTTTGACAAAACAGACTTAAATATGGCTCCTTGTTTGGTTGGATGGTTGTTCTTTTCCTAGAAGATTTTTTTATGTTGCATTTAATTACATCTCCATGGGTTCATTTCCTTGGCAAGCTTTGAAAGAGAAAGAGTGAGGAGAGCTTTCGTGCCAAGATGGTTTCTCCAAATTCGTACTAATCCATGCTTCGTAGCAGCTTTATCAGTAATTGGTTTGGGTATGTTGGCATTGGTTGATAGCTTTCAGCTGGGATTGTTCAGTCAAACACATTTTCATAGTTTACAGAATGTTGTTCTCTTAGATCTTGTTTGTTCTTCTTTAACTTTTTTTCCCAAGCATTGCAATGTCTGATGTTTGCTGTTCCATTGTAATAACATTTACGGCATGGCTTAGGTAATGTTCAAGAGAGTAAAGCTTCTTAGAGTACTGTGCTTCTTACTAATTACAGAGCTCCACTCAGTACCACTGGGACAAACCAGGAGAACCTAATTATGAAAGGGGAAGTCATCATGAAGATGGCCTGGGCTTATGAATATTGTCCTTATAAAGTGACATTTGATGAATATATTTCTGAATCCAAAACACAGTGTAATGTCAATGAATCTTGTCATCAGATCTATTAAATCCTCACTGCTGGGTAAGGTGTTTAGTCAGCAGGTCTAAAAAGTGCTGGGACACACAGCATTAATTGAATTTTTGGGTAATTTCCCATTGCCTACATATGTCAGCCTCTCGCAGTACTCTGAAAATTGTGCAGCTCAGCAGGAGGAAGTGGCAAAATGCTGTTTGCCTCTGCTGAACTCAGTGATAGGATGGTTTGGATGGGAACATTTCTCTCTATTGCAGATCAGGCTCTGCCCATGCAAACAATTTTAAATAGAGCCAGCAATGCAAAGATGCTATAAACTGATGAAGGCAGGTTTGGGATTTGAAAGTCCAGGAGAGGTGAAACTGAAGGAAACTGATAATCTTTATACAGGTAAAGACTCTGAAAACAAAGGATAAATAAATTGCCCTGCACACTGACTATGCTAGAGAGAAAATGTCCTAGGGCAGAGTAGGGGAGAGCTGGGGCATAGCACTGAGCAGGGGAGTTGTGTGCTGGAGTAGATTGCACAGGAAAGCAGTGGAACCTCTGGGGATCACCCAGTTCAACTCCCAACCAAGGCCTTCAGTCAATGCAGATGGGCAAGAACAGGCTGAACATGAGGTTTGAAATTCTTTTTGCTGACAGAAAGGGGAGATTCCATGTTTTGGTGGCAGCCATGGAGGTACCAGGCTATGTGCTGGTTTTCTACGGTTTCTTAAGTTCCTTGAGTTCCTCTCTATAAAAGCAGAATTTCAGACTGTGTGATTAAAATTTGCCAAAGGCATGTTGGTGAGAGGCAGTGGCTCCCTTCCCAAAGGCCTGGTGCTAGTTACCTCTCACAGGAGCTGCACCCCCAGGCTGTCAGTTTTATGAGGGGAACATCATGCACAAACTGAAAAAGAATACTTTTATCTGTCTTTGCAGTTACAAAACAAAGCCTGTTTTCCTTCCTAGTTTTCTCCTTCCTCTTTCAATTCCACCATTGCTATGAATACTGCAAATGAGCGCTTCCCACCTGGGGTAAAGCTAACTAAAATGTTAAATGTGACTTTAAATGGCCTGTCTGCCACCATTTTCACGATTTTCACCATTATCACCATGTTGAATATTACAGCCATCACTTGTTTAACTGAAAGGCCATGTCCTGCTGCTTCCCATCCGTTGGGGTGGCACAGGCAGAGCTGCATGTGCCAGGGATGTGAGCTGCAGGCTGCAGTTCGCAGGGAAAAATGGATACAGTTATAAATAAGTGTGTACATGGGTATATACAGAAGATTATAAAGTGCGATGTCAAAGTGAAAAATCTAACACTGGGACATCTCTGCAGAGAGCAGCCCCATTTGGATCCTTTCACTGTCACTCCTTCGTATTGCCAGGGCCTGCTGCTCAGTTGCAATCTGTAGTGCTAATGCTTTTATACAGCAATGATGCTCAGTGGGAACAGCTCTAAAAAATGGTGCTTAATGTTTCCGTGGAGAGCAAGATTCATGTTTCTTCAGAGGGAATTGTGAAAATGCGTTTGTCAATATGCACAAAGTAAATGAAGAAGCAGATATGTTTAATGGGTAGCATTGTGCAAAGTCTCCATAATGCAGAATTCTCCAGCTTGGAGAATGAGATTGTGCTTCCCCTCTGAGACAGGCTTTATCAGAGCTGAGCCTCTGTGTGTGACTTCTTTCCCCTGCCATAAGAGCAGCGATCCCAGCACCCCTACCAACTCTGAGTGCAGGGAAAGGGTGCTGTGGGGAGAGTTTGGCATTATGGAGACTTTGCACAATGCCTTGAGTCTTCTGTCCTGTTCCTGCCATCTCTCCTCCATTCCAAATCTCGCTCTGAGCTTCACATACACTCATGCAGCTCACAGTTGTGCATGGCAGGTAAGAGACAACAGACATCAATGGAGTCAAGAGAGGGTCTGACTGGATATGAGGAGAAGCTTGTCCCTCACAAGGATAGCCAGGCCTTGGGACCTGTGTCCAGGGGAGGGTGTACCATCTCCATGTTTGAAGGTTCCCCAGTCTAGTTTGACTAAAGCACTGAGTGACCTCATCTGATCTCATTGTGGACTCTGCTTTGAAGCAGAAGCTTCTTCCAGTCCGGTTTATTGACCTGAATCTTTCCCTGAGGATGCAGGGACTGTTAGGCAGAGCTGTGATGGAGATTTCTGTTGCACAAGGGCATTTTGATCACAGGTGTAAAAATTTGGCTATAGGGTATGAAACCAGCAAAAGAACTGCAAGGTAACAGGATGAGAGGAAGGATACTGGATATGGGATTTCTCTGCTGGTAACAATGTTAGTAGCCCAAGAAACCCACCCCTTGTCCATCATCCTTGTCTGTGCCTGGGAGCTGAGCAGATATTCCTGTTTCTGTGAGCAGGATGAGCAAACCCTGCTGTAAAGTGCAGAGGTAGCACGGGCTCACTATGGGAACACCCGCCACAACATGCCCCTCTCCCTCTGTAAATGTGCTCAGCCCATTTGTAGCATGGAAATACCACCACCAGAATGGAGGAGGAACTGCCAGAACAGTTCTGCATTTCCCACCTTCAACCAGCCAGTAAAACTAGTAGGGTTCCCAGAGAAGAGAGTTGATCTGTATCCTGAAGAATGTGGTCAGCACAGTGGGACCAGGAGGAATCCCTGTTAAGGGTCAGGGGCTTGCAGGATACTGGCACTGAGAGCAAGTGTACCTTTGCAGGCTTTCTGCCAGCTCTGCTGCTGCAGTGGGATTTGCCTTCTCTGCACACTCCCATCTGGGGGCAGATACCGTGCTCCTTCACCGTGCAATAGGCTGGAGACTTTTCAGAGAGCCTGAGTGACTTGAGTACCCTGCATAATTCACTTGGGTTCCTTTGGGCTTCTTGAAAATTCCCTGTTGCTCAAGTTTAATAGCTGACACAGGCTTGAATTCCCGGCTGTACACAGCATGCCAGCAGTAATGGTACACAAGGCATATTCTCCCCAGGTGACTTCGGCTGCTGAGGCTCTTATCTTTTTCCTTTCTGAAAGCACTTAATGGGCAAACAGGAAGGAGGATCGGTGCTCAATATGGAAATTACACTCCCTGTTAGTGAGTCATCAAGAACTCAAAAGAAATTATCAGGAATGCTGATAAATCCATGTCCTAACAGAGGGAGCAGGAGATGGAGTACTGCTTAATGGCTGCTACAGCCCACCCCCTGGCATTAGGAAGCAAGTTGGCCGCTGCTCAAGCAGCCATCTGTCATTTCAGTGGTGAAAAAGGCTGTGTACTCCTGACAGACTTCAGTCTGAGTGGTGCTCGTGCTGCTGGTGCTGAGACGCTTCTGCCACTTCTGCCAGTTCTCAGTGACAGTGAGAAAGTCTGGCATCCAGCAGGGAGACACTTGTAAAACTGAGGGCACTGCAAAACTGCTATTTTTGGTGTGATGGGATCGCACATCTTATCTGCAAGTCCAAAGGCAGAGGATATTCCCTGTGTGGTTTAACACTGCCTGTTCCATGGCATTACACATAATTTTGAGGTGCAGTGGTTAAGAGCTGAAGTAAAATTGCAGAGCACATAAGGGTGCTCTGGAACAGGTTCAGCTCCACTTACAAGCTCCAAACACATCACAGTGAAAAAGAGGGCCACTCTCACTGAGGAATCTGGAGCCTGATTCAGGGGGCTGTAAGGCAACTAGAAAGTAAAAAGATTTTAAATGTCTGATACATAAGAAATAGAAGAAAGGGGAAGGTGGTGGGTTTTAAGTCTTTGACTGGAGATTCAGGGAAAGAAGGTATAATAAAAGTTAAAATCTAAGTCATCAGCAAGAAATTGTAAGACCTGGGGTGGGAAGCTGAAGGTGTATTAAACCACAAGAAATATGCAGCAGTTTGTCTTGGTTTGAGACAACCAAGTTGTAAGAGTCCATTGCTAGGAAATGGGAATACTGCCAGTGAAAGCATGGAAGAGACAATTTCACTAGATATTTCTATCTTCCAGTTGAGGAAAGGCAAAATGATGAATCCTTTTCATATGAGAATGCAATAGTTTCATCTCTCACAGTGAGGAGTGTGTTAAACCTCAGGTATAGAAGTTACACTTCTTCAGTTTGGCAGATGCAGATTAATTTACACCCTGCAGTGGTAAGAGAGCTGACTAAAGACTGATGTTATGGGGGGCTTTGCTTTGGGGTTTTTGTGCATGTGTGTGTGGGGAGGGCATGGGGTTTTTGTTTGTTTGGGGTTGTTTTGGTGGGTTTTCTTGTTTGCTAGATTGATTGGTTTTGTTTTTCAAAACTCCTAGAAGCCTGGGAGAGTTTCAAGGCATTAAAGGGGAGTTTTTGTTAAGAATTTGAATCAGGAATGGATTGATCCATATAAATAAAATTCAGGTAAATGAAAAATTGATGTCTGACTCAGTCAAAACAAAAGGAAGAGAAATACAGTAATCTTGTAATAAATGGTTAAAAATATGTACCTTCTTTAATTCATGCTGCTTGGTATTGGCTTGTGAAAAATGGATCCTGTCACACTACCTTTTTAATAGTATTGTAAACTTATTTGATTAAATTAGTACTGTTTGTATCATCTACTTTTGCTTAATACCTTTGAGAATATTTGAGAAGCAACAAAAGATGACCTTCATTCCTATTAAGTTTTATTTCTGGCTGGTAGGTGATGAACTCTGAGAGTAACTAAGTCATTACCATGCTGGTGTGTGCTTGTAGAGAGGTCCTGCAATATTTTTTCAGTGACCTGAGAGACAACCTGAAGGTACTGAACAAAGTTTGAGGATGTCATGGCAGCTTAGAAGTTATAAATAATTAAAAGATAAGATCACCATTGCAGGTTTAAGACATAAAGACAAAATGTTAATTTCTTTGCCTAGGAACAAAGCAGCAACCAATTCAAATGTGAACAGAGGTTTTCTGTCTGTTTCCCTCTTCCCCCAAATTTAAAACTTGAATATAATTAATATCTGGGAATCCCAAGACAACATTTTTTTTCCTGTTCCAGTCCCAAGAGTTCCTTCCTTGTTTGGCTGGAGGCACAGCCTCCAGAGCCAGGCTGCTGTGGGCCTGTGCAGGCAGGACATGCTGTGACAGCCCTTAGGACTCGCACCAGGAAGAGTTGGAACTGGGGATAAATCCAAAATGTTGGGCTGAGGTAGAAATGGGGGAGGAACAACAGATGTGGGCCCCCTGCTGAGTGTGCCAGAAGCACAGTGATGCTTCTGGGTGTGCTGGATGCCTCCCTTCTCCCAGGACACCTCTCGGGCCAGTGCCACCTCCTGCTCTCCACCATGGCATTTGCATCCCCTTTTCCGCAGGGGCAGCTGCAATGAGCAGGGCTTTGGTCTGGCAGGGATGGGCAGGATGGGGGCACATGGCCCTGAGACATCGCTGAAGGGACTGGAAATCGTGCTACTGTAGTGTGGCTCTGGAAAATGGAAGTTTTGAGTAAAAAGAGGAAAAGGAGCATGATATTCCTTTAGGAGTGGCAGAGTGAGAATCCAGTTTTGGTAAGAGACTCAATTTCATACAGTAAATGTAGGAGAGGACCACAAATTTAGTGGGTGTAGCTGGACATGTAAAAATTTTTTGAAGTAAAAATGACTGACATTTATTTATCAGTAGTGATAACTAATACCCAGAAAATAAATCTCTTTAATAGTGTGCTTGGGCTCTTGACTGCTGGCAGTTTGCAGACTGAAACTAACTGTTGTGGTCCAAGGCATGAACTGCTCCAGACCAGGCCTGAGCAAACACCAAGGCCCGTGTAAGGCAGGAGAACCTCTTGGTGATTGCAGCAGAGCTTCTTGGCTGCATGATTGGCGATGGGAAGGGAGGAGTGAGGACAGGCAGATGCTGTAAATGAGCTGATCATCTCAATGAATCCCCTTCACCCACTTGAATTATGAGGGTAGGATGCTTCTCACTGTGATGACACTCAAACCTGGCTCGTTCTCATCAGCGTCTGAGGAACTGTGTGCCTATTCACAGACTCTCAGGGGATGCTAATCAAGTTCTCATCTCCTACCTAGCTGCACTTTTAAGGAGGCACCAAGGCAATCCTTCAACACATCATTTCTCTTCATTTCTTTGGGAGGTGATACGGGACACTTTAAGTCACCAGTTAATACACAACAGTGGATCCTGAAGATGGCTGACTTCCCTACTCCAGTAAAGTAGTGGAATGCTGACTCCAATGGGAGCTAATTGAAAACTAAATAAGAAATTAATCCTTTTCTTAATTTTCAGAAAATTAAATTAATATAAACTGAATCAAATGTCTCCCGAGCAAAAGAACTTAGTCATTGCTTATTGCTTGAAGAGCCAAAAGAGTGAGGTAATACTCCGGCTGTGATCAGTATTCTCAGCTGTTACCAATCTGCTTGTGTTTCTTGGCTCTGCAAATCCTTAACAAGGTAAATATGAAGTCCCAATTTTTACCAGCTGTCACCACCACTATTTTGCAAGTCAAGGTTAGCTTCTTTGGGGCATATTTCAAAGCAGCACTGGAGTTAGCTCTGTCCTCCTTTCTTCCACCCTCCATGTGGGCAAGCTCTTAACAGGAAGGGGGTCTGGAAAATTCTCGAGCTTGATGTTTGCTTATGGAAAGTTTATTTACAGTCTGGGTATTATGGAGAGAGTGCTTCTACTGGTGTGGGAAAGTAAGGAGATAAGTTTTCTCAGGATGACAGTCAGTAGAAATGAAGACTATGGTAAGCAAAACAAGTACTGTGGAACCTCAAAGTGCGTAGACACAGCTGTGTGCAGTGCAACACCTGTGTGTGCTCAGCTGCATGGATATGTATACAGCAACTTAGCCCTTCCTTCCTCATGGCAAACTTTAATAAAAGTACTGCAGCAAAATCTGACCCTGACCTGGCCACCCTCACCTCACCCAAGCTGCCTAGGTGGATTCAGTGGTCAGTGTCTGTCACACAGGTTTGTCAGATCATTAAATTTTGTCAAATCAGATTTGTCAGATCAGTAGATTCAGTACTCAGACCCACAGGCCTCACTTGTGCAAGTTCAGAGGGCTTGGGCTTAAAGCTGGTTTTGCAGCAGTAGGGCAAGTCCCCTAGGAAAAGCTGAACATTTGCATGACTTTTTGCAGCGTTGGAGGAACCCAGAGAACTCCTCAGCAGCACAGACTTGAATGTGCTGATGCTCTGTTTTAGGGCCTGCATCTGTAAATTGCATTACAAGGTGTTATAATTTGATTCCAAGGGCAAATGATAAGGAATCATCAAAATAACCTTGAAGAACCAGCAAAGCTCATTGTGGCTACTTCTGAGCATCTCAGATTCTGCTGGGAGAGGCTCCTTCCTGCCTGCTGCAGGACTCTGTGCTGAGATGGAGGACTGCTCGAAGAGATAAGGAGCTCCCCAGCTGTGTCCTTAGTGTTTCACTGCACTCCCTGCTCCCTTCCACTTTAGATCTGTTAGACACCATGCAAAGAGACACGAGCTCAGCTAGACCTAAAAGTGAGATGAAAGCTTTAGGTGCTCTCTGCCAGCTTGCCATTAAACACTGTGTTTGCTCTTTTTAACTTCTGTTTTATTATATTTGCTGGGCTTTTCCTCTAGGAAGTTCACATCATTTCCAGTGAGGTGTTTGGACCACATCCTCCTGCCTCCTGTGTTTGGATGAAGCAGAGTAGTTTCAGTGCAGGTTAACATGTGGGACATGGAATGAGGGGAGCCTCTAAACCTTCTGAATTACAGCATTGTTCCTTAAGAGCATTATGTGGTGTATGCAGCCATTAATCACTCCTTCTTAAATTATGAATCACTAATGAGAGTGCAGAAGAAACAGAATACAAATGAAAAGTGGATTTGATTATTAAAACAATTTCAACCTAATTTCTGATGATAGGAAAATAAAGTCTGATTTTCTAGACTAGAAAATAATTAAGAATTGTAATTATTAACCTAAAATTACAGATTTACATACATCATTCTCACAAAGAGCAAACATATTCAAGGTTTGGCATTCTCCTTATGTTGTATTTTGAACACAAGAAAAAGCAATGCAACCTTTCCATAAATTGGTCAGTGAGCCAAAAGCTGATGACCTAAAGTAGCAGTTTAGTCTTTAAGCAATCTCCATGATATCACTGGAGATTCTTTTCCTGGAAGGAAATTGCTTGATGTGCATAAAGGTATCAGATGTCAGATATGAATGACTTGATACACCTGAAATAGTTTCACATGGTGAGTTCCCTTTGGCCCAATATGAGAATAGGTCCTAGCATATTCCTTAGATGCCATGTGTGAGTAAGCACGCTGTAGAGGTGCCAGCCTTCCTTCTGACCATGATCAAACTTCTGTGTGCTGTATACTGCCTCTTAAAGCAGTTAAAATAATTTCCTTACAGTGATAAAGGCTTTGTTATGACCACAGTGGTGATTTCAGTGTTTGGAACTGGGGGGCAACCAACCCAGCAAAGCTGCACTTCCCACTGTGCAGAAAGTCCCACGTGGGGAGGTCACACTGCCCACAGCAGGTGCTCCTACACTCCCACTGCCACTAACCAGAGCCTGTGGAAAAGGGGAGCTTCAATAGGAAAGGAGGAGTAACAGCAATGTGTGAGCCTGGGAGTAGGTCTGCAGTAAAAGCAGACCTGGCAGACTCAGCTGCTCTCATAAAGAGAACTGGAAGAGAAGAATAAAAATGATGGAAAGAGATAAGGAGAGCCTGTAACAGACCTGCAAGATGATAAGTGAGAGCAGAGCATGCAGTGTTTCTGCAGTTCATAAAGAGTCAAGGACAGTCATCATGGGAGGGTTTTAATGACTCTACTATTGACTAAGATTAAGAATTACAGAATGACTGGGGAAGGATGAATGTTTCTGGTGGTTATTTCAGGACTGTTTTCTTGCTGCTTTTTCTTAAGCAATCGATAAGATCAGAAGCTGTAGTGGTTGGAAATGAACACTAAGTGACAAAAGATAGAGCCTTCATCTGAGAGAAAATGGTCATTATACCACTGGATTTGTTTGAGGTACTTAGGAGGAAATGTTCAAAGGCAGCAACACAGAAATATTGGATTTTTAAAAGGTAGATGGGAGGGAATGTAAAAAGGCTGGGATGAAAGTGATTGAAAGAGCTATTGTCCAAAAATTCCACTTGGGAGCAGTCAGATCTAGGGCCTCTGAAGAGGAATCCTATTATACAAGTCCTTCTACTGTAAATGGTGACAAAGGAAGCCACCTTGGTGTGACATCCCACTCTTGGCTGAGCAGGAAAATTATTGTTTAATCAGGTGCCAGGCTAGCAGGGTAGAAATTAAGTGAAGAGGATGAGGGAAGGTATTTCACCACAGAATATCATCAAGAATACTGAGAGTGGTCCTTGCCCATTCTCATGGAACAGCAGTGATTTCAGCCTACCCAGTCCTCCAGAAAATATGGAAGCTTTGGAGGCACTACAAGCCACCAGGATCACTAATGCTAATCTGCTACTCACTCTGAGGATTTCAGCTGCTACCACCTGCTCCCAAATCCCCACTGAGTGCAGATCTTGCAGTCTGCAAGGCACAGCCTTGGACTTTTTTACCTTTTCAGCAGATTCTTGCCCTTGCCTGCAGCCCCCTGCCTGCCTTTCCCAGCTGTCTCCCAGCACAGGCCTCTGGGAATAGCTGTTTTCTCTCTGCAAAGAGAGCAGAGAGAAGGAACAATTCCCTCAGTAAGTGCCATCCCTAATGTGCTGTGCTATATCCTTCCCTGCTCTGCTGCACAGGAAGAAAGAAGGATGTAGCTGAACACTCAATGAGCAAAAGAAATGAAGTAAAATAGTTAATGTCCTTTTTATTAAAATAAGTGGTGGTTAAAAAAGCAAAGTGGAAATCAAGGTTGCAGATTTGAGTAAGTACAAAGTTCCTTTTTATGGAGGATTTCCATTTATAAGTTAATAAATGAGAAAGAAATGTCTAATATTTTTATAACATGACTAGTGTATTTATAGACCATTACAAGATGATCAGAAAAAAGCATTACAGGTTACCTGTTGAAGCTATGATCAAGCTGTGTGACTCTTAACAACTGATCATTTTTTGAATGTCTGTTCCTTTTCTGAATCCTTTACAAACCCTGCACAGAATCTTCACGTGAAATAAGACTAACTACTGAGTCAGGTACAGATGTGTCACATACTGCTGTTTCTTGGATGCTGGAGCCTGCCCTGCCTCTGGCTCCTGCCAAGTGGAGCTGCTGCTGGCAGCAGACTGAGGATGGGCTGGGTTTTGCTTTGCAGTAGCACTTGGGGCTTTTCCCCTGGCAGGGGAAAGATAGACAGCAGAGAACTATACTGGTGAGGTGAAATGCTGTGTTTGCAGCAGACACCTTGAGGGGCTGTCAGCACGTGCGAGGACTGACCGTGCTCATCTGGGCACAACACAACCTCCCCACCACTGTCCCTGCTGGCAGTTTTCTGTCAGAGAAAGAAAAAAAGCAAAAAGGTTTATGTGGATAAAATTCACTTTCTAATTATCTCTCCTCAGAAGCCTGGCTCCTAAGGGAGTAGGAAGGAGATTGATTGTCTTCCTTTTCAGGATTAAAATGCTGGTTTCTCTGACTTCCACCAGCATGTGTCTCCTTTTGTCTTCCTCAGCGAGCTCTGTGTCAGACCCCATGTTCTCTTCATGGCTGTCTTAATGTTTGGGAGAAGCCACAATCAGCCCCCTAGCCCCGGGCTCTGGCTGCTTCTGATCGAGGCCAGGTGTGATAAGGGGCAGCTGCAGCCAAGGAGGGCTGTGGGACTGGGCTGGGCCCTGGCCCTGGGGGGCTCAGGAGCTCCAGTTAAGCTCAGGCCCAGTCCCAGCTCCTTGTCTGTGTTCACACTGGGCTGATTCTGGCCTTGTCCTGCTAAATTGACTTCCTGGCTTGCCCCTGAGCCTGTGTCCTCCCTGTGGGCTGAGTGTTGTGGGGCCATTCCTGGTGGTGAAGAGGATGCTGCCCTGTGCCTGCATTGTTCTCATGCTTGGCTCATCCCCCCTTGCTGAGCAGACCACTTGTGATGATCCAGGTAGGAAAAATCTGTCTGAGATTTCATTCTTTTCACGTCTGTATTTTTGAGTGCTTTCTTTGGTTTGTGATAAGATACTAGGAACTGGAGGGAGCTATGCCTATGTCTTCTGGATCATTTTTGAGGTGCTTTTGTGGAATGGGATGTTGTCTTCTTGTTTGCATCTTTAGTGATTCTCTTCCTAAAAAGTATGCTACTTGCTATTACAGACTTTGTCTCTCTAGTTATTCTGAAATTTTTTTGTATTTTTGCTGAAGAGAAAAGCCTTTTGGGCCAGTCTTGTAGAATAAACAGGCTTGTGCACACAGGCACAGCCCCACCATCTCTAAAGTAATCAGCCCTTCTCACTTAAGCACCTCTGCTCTGTGCCGTCCAGGAGGAGACTCAGGAGTCTGCTCTTCACTGCCTCTGGGGCAGGAGATGTTTCTCCCACGGTCCTCAGTTGGTTGAGGCAACTGTGTGTGCAGCCACTTGGAATTCAGACAATTGGCTGTGTAATACCAGTTTATTGCTCCAAATCCCTGCCTCTCTGGCTGGTCCCTGTGCTGTCTGGGTTGGTGTTGCTCAGTTGCTGCTGACTGCTGGTTCAGGATTCAGTGCAGTGTTTCTAGGCTGAGCAGCAGGCACTACCCAAGAGAAAAATTAATCAGATTTCCCTGGGCCGTTGCTACAGCCAGAGAGGTGAGCTACCAGTGCGGTCTGAAGAGGCTCAGCCCCAGCTGGAGGCACTGACGATGGTGATGGAAGGGAAAGGCAGAGGCAGTTTTGCAGCCTTTCCTTTCCCACAGCAGGCACAATGTCTGCAGTGAGGAGGAGCTGCTGCTGGGTGGGGGGCAGCTCTGTCCATCCTTGGCTGTCATTCTTTCCCCCAGTACATCTGCAGTGGGTCTCACAGTGCACAGGTCTCTGCCCACTGCCTCCTCTCATCTGCCATTCTCTGCAGCCTCCTTTCTGCTTGGAGGGTTCAGCAGAGAGCTGCATTTGTACCTGGTATTACATGGAAACAAGTTCAGCACAGCTCTTAATTACAGATGCTGTTTTGGACAGACACTTAACAATTAAGCAGATTCTTCAGGAAAGAATTCTCTCCAAATCAGCCCGTGCTCTGGATTTGAGAGTGATTGTAGGGAGGTAGCTAATTGCTGGCCTTGGAGAGTTGTGGGGTTTGGGGCTTTTTGTTGGTGTGGTTGTTTTGTTATGTTTCTTTAATATATAGCAGAACAATTGTTTTAACATGCAAAATGAATCTGTAGCTTGGTGAAGTAAATTTGTATAAAACACTAACCTTTTATTTATGTAGCCCTTCCTTTGGGCATTTCTTTGTTCATCATTGTTTACAATACAGAGTGCAAACTGAGTGGCTTCACATGAATAACACTATTTTAACACCCATAATCTCATATGATAAATTTCTTCTTGTCTCCTTGACACCAATTCTAGGCATATTATGCCTAGACGTTATGATTTTAAAAATCATAATAGTGGATAAGTACATCTTCTGCACACTTAGGATATGTGAATGCACATTCTCCTACCCAAAGCACAGCCGTTCATAAAACCACATTTCTTATGAAGAACAGTGTAAACAGGCAAGCAGTGATGTCTGAACAGAGCTTTGGCTTATTTAACTAGGAGGGAGGAAGCCTCACCTGCATACTGCAAAATTATGCATTCCTCAGAAAGGAAAGAGGATACAAACCTTCCAGAAGCCAATAGTCCATAATGAAAGTCATGTTGCACAATACAGCTGGTGTTTTCCCCCTGTTTGGGCACAGGGAAGGACAAAGAGGTTTGAAATTTTTCTCTGTTTCATGGCAGTGTCATCACAAGATATAAGCCCCTGTCCCAGTGTGGGAAGTGAACTTGTGAACTGGCTTAGAAACAAAAATGTTTCCCCAAAGAACCTGGACAAAATTGCAGAGCATGATTTAATGCAAGACAGAGGGCAGGCAAGGAAAAGGTCAGCATGATGACAGGTGATATTTCACTCTGCTTACAGCTGTACAGCTGTTTGCTGTTGCAGGAGGGCAGTGAGGGAAGGACAAACCCCAGAAGCAGTACATCAGGAGAGCATGGCAGTGTGTCCTGGGGAAGCATTTGTTCCTGGAGGTGCCCACCTGCCCTAGCGATGCAGGAATGCTTCCATGGGCTCTGCAGCCCTGGGGGACCAGTGGCTTTATGCTCTCCCAACTGCAGGTACTGTGGTGTGGATTTATGGACAGGAGGGAAGGAGCCCATGCTTCAGCCTGCCCTGTGTCCCGTCATGTCAAGGTATGGAATTATTCTCACATGGTTCTGTGCTTTCTAAGGAACACTGACACCATTTCCTGGAGGGTCAGGGAACTGCCATCCCACAGCAACTGCAGTCTGCCTCCAGAACTTGTGGTGACCCAGAATGGAGCTCAGGGGGTTTGGAAGGTTGTTCATGGAAGAAGTTTGTGCTTGGCAGTGTTCCACAGCTTTATACACAGCTTGCTTGATGTGTATTTTCTTAGTGAAGAACAGGTGACTGTGTTTGGGTGAGGCGGCACAACTAATTCTTTTTGCCATTATCAGTCTATCATAGCCTGAAAAACCTGGTGATTATCATATTCATCAAAACAGATGCCATCTTTCTCAGACAGATTAATTAAGGGTAAAGGCATAAATTGGTGTGGTAAATCACTCTTACAAAAATGTGACTTTCCTGGAATTATACCTTAGTAAAATATATATGCGGTGCTGACTTATGCAGCTTTTGCTGTTATCATAATTGAAAATACAGAAGACATTAACCCTTGAATGCCCTCAGAAGTTATTAAGCAAAGAGGGCACACATTATTCTACATTCCCTTGATTCCTGTTGTGCACAATTTTGGCCCGTCATTCTTTGGAATTAAAGTAGAATGGAAGGTGTGCTACAGATAACCAACAAATATGCTTTGAATTTCTGCATTTTAGAAGGAAAAATAAAAGCCCCACTCAGTGGTTAAAAATCTAATCCTGTTCATATGTTTTCACTAAGTAACTCTGTCAAAGTGTGTGATTTGTGGAAAGGAATTTGTGGAGGCTTCCCTTGAAATTTCTGGTTCATTCTTTGTGTTTACCACAGCGTTCTTGTAAACTTCATAGTTTTCTTGCTGCTCCGGCTCTTACCATGCAGAAGCAACATCTTGACGTAGGGGAAATAAGTATCTTTACATTTAAAGGTGGTTTCCCTGCTTTACTTGGTGTAGTTGTGTCTGATTGCTGTGGTAGGAGAACCAGGGAATGCCCCTGACCATGGGGCAAAGGAAGTCAGCTGAAGGTAAGAGTAACTTCATGTGCGAAATTCAGAGAGCTCAGACTGGCATGAGGAATTCAGACTTTGAGCTGCTGGTGCAGTCACCCATGTGCCTGTCTAGTAAAGCCACCTACATATCGTATGCTCTCATGTCGTGAGTGGAGTTGAAAGGTTTGTGGGGCTCTCTGTGCCCTGGGATGGGCTGTTTCACTTCTCTCTCTTGAAGCTCTTCCCTTATATATTGTTTGGGTTTTAAGAAAGGCCGAGACAGAAACCACCACCATAGTCTAGCATTAGGATGCTCAGCTGAGATTTGGGGTGGGAAGGTTCCTCATGTCTCATCTCTTCCACTTGGTGCAGGAAATAACGTGGTTATTTCCAATGAGGTTGGACGCTCGTGTCTGTGGGGTGAGGTGGCTGATCCCCTAAGAGAAGTGGACTTGACTTCTCTCAGGAACAGCTCCCACGAGGTAAGGTAGCTCCTTCCACGTGAAATTGCAAAAACTGGTCCTCCTCCTCTGCTTCTGTTCAGAGGTGTTGGTACAACTGCTTTCTGTGTCCCTGTGTGTGGGGGATATCCTCCCCACCAGGGCTGGTGCCTAAGGCAGGTGCCAGCTCTGCGTCTATCAAGACTGAACAGGCAATTGGATGTAACTGAAGGAAAACTCAGCCAGTGTCCAAGGAAAGCTGGGGTCTCAAACATACCTGGACATGTCCAGGATGCAGAAAAGCTCTCAGAATTGCAATTTTGGGCTGGAGTTAAATGTAAACACCACACGTGCCTCTCTCCCTTTGTCCTTTCTGAACAGTCTCCAAGTTTCTTTTCTGGGTGTAGTCTTTGGCCTCTTCTGATTGCTGTCTCGTGTTCTCTGCTAGGTTGGTGTGTCTCTTTAGCAAAGCATGCTCTGCATGCTGCCCTGTGTGTTCCTAGAAGGAGAGGACTGTCATAACAATTGAATTTACTGGGATGTATTTGTGCATATAGGACCACTCAAAAAACATAGCTTGAAGTTCTGAGGCTCACCTCCCCATCACACATCGGTGATTCTAAATAAGTAATGAACCAAATGTAGTTAAGATGCAAATGTAAATTATCTTATTTTCAGCTTGGCTTGCATTAAGCTGTTAATTTCCATTAGCGTTAATGAGAAAATACACCCAAAGGTTTTCTCCAGGCAAGAGTTCTTATCCTCCTAACAATAATTTCAGTTTTACGGTTTCTTTCAATTGAGGACGTTTGTATTTTGCAAACTTAATTAAGAATTAATTAATTAACAATATCCCTGGAAGGAAGAGCAAATGGCATTTTCCTGATTTTACCAGTCAGTGAGTGGAGATTGCTCAGTGGGATGTGGGACTCCTGGCTCTGATGTTGAAATCTGAACCACTTGTGCCACCACATTCAACTTACTGGGGACTTTGGCAAGTTTGTGTCCAATGCCCATCCATATTTATCATCTAATGTGTTGCTTCTTTGACAGCTGTTTAACTGAGTTGGTGTATGGGAGAGCTGTTCTTTTCATCCAAGCACCTCCCTTGAATACAGCAGTTCTCTTTGTTCTGTTTGCTGTTCTGTTGAACACCCACAGATCTGCTGAGGATTGCATCTGCATGTATAGAAGAGCAGACAGTTGTAATAGCTGTCTGCAGAAACAGATCCCATTTTGGCTGGGAGCTGTGGCTGGTGCTATGAGACACCACACCAGGATATGTACCCTATGATTTCCTACCAGATATCTCCCTCTGTATGAGCAGCCTCTGTGTTGTTCACGGTGGCTAGCTAATTTCTACATATTCATTCCATGTAATATTTGTTCCTATCACTCAATCGGATTTGTAAACCAAATTCACAAATGATGGGGAGCATGTTTTTCTTTGCAATTAGGATGATTCACCAGTGGCATAACTGATAGAAGAACAGGAAACTGAGAAATTATACCCTTCTTCTGGAATCTGGGGGTGGAACTTGGGAACAGAGATGATAGGAAACAGAAAGATAGAATGAGAATGAGGAGGAGAGGATCAAAGTACTAAGAAGAGGCAAGGAGATGTGGAGATGAGACAGTGGAACAAGAGAAGTGATTACAGCACACAAGAAACTCTGGGGAAGCGGCTGTGCATAAAGAAAGATATTTTACTTTCCACAAAGGGAAAGAGATGATGAAAGGGGCTAGCAGAGTTTGTTACTGTCTGTCTCTGATCCCTTCTTCACTGCTGTGCAGCCTGTATGTTGGACAATACCATTGCTTTGGGTGTATTTTTATCCCTTTTCCTTCGAGTCCCATTCAGAGAACTGTAAGATCATGTGAATCTCAGCTTTCATTTCAAAGAGTCCAGCTGGCATAACCCGGTTAGAAACTTGAGAAATGGACTCTAAGAATTCAAGACTGAAAGGAAAAGAAAACATATTTGAAACTGTCTTAATGGAGGATGATACAGTTATTTATGTTGAACAACGGAAAAAGAAACAGTCTTGTAAGTTTTGTGGGGTCTTACCCTCTCTATAGCTCTACACTAATGCTCTTAAATCTCCTGACTGGCATTTTAACTTTGCATCTTGAAAAAAAAAAGAAAACCCAAAAAAAAACCACCCCCTTTTCTACCTATATCTCTCTGTATCATCTCTTTGGATTTTTAAATCTTATTTGGAGAAGAAACAATTCCAAACTGTAATAACCATGTCTCTGAGCGGTTTTGTGCTGGATGGAAGTCACTAATCCTTTTATGTCATCCTTTGTGAGGATGATCCTTGTCTAGTCCTATATATTGATTACAATTAAGCATTACACAAAACCTTTATAATCTTAAAGGATTATCCTTTTATGTTTTTCTCTCTTCCTTATTTTTTTGAATTAACTCTTTTGTACCCTGGCTGATCAACCAGCTGCCTTTTTTTTCTTAAACAGAAATGTTGCAGAGTGAATTGATTTCCTGTTTGCTTATGTTCAGCTTTTATGAAAGATGCAAATGGACATTTCCAGGGCATGATATTGCAGCTTAGTGTGAAAGTGGACATCTCTGTCGTGTAGGATAGGGAGCTAGAGTCTGTTTATGGATATGCTGATTAATAGGGATGATCACAAAGAATACTGAAATTGTTTCTGTGCCAAAACATTTGTCCCCTTGTATTGGTTTATACCTGTACATCTTTGCTGCCTTGGCGAGTTGTCCCCACACAGCCATGATGTATAGGTTTTTGGGATGTGTGTGTTTGGCTTGGTTTTGCATTGTTGAAGACAAAAGTTGATTAACTGCATGATGAATCATGCCAAGTGGCAGAGTAGGATCCAAGTCATACTTGAATTTTGTCTGTGTGGCCAGAACTGTATGTAATTTATATTTTCCCCTTTAGGACTGGGACACAAAGGGCCATCTGTAAAACTAGTTGCTAGAGGCAGCCTCAGAGCATATAATTTTTAAAACAAACTCCAATGAACTGTCTGGACACATTCTGCTCCTAACTCACCAGCCCCTGCAACCCTGGTGTTTGCTGCTCACTTTAAGAGAGTAGTTCTCTGGTACCCTGTGACCCCTAAAGGTGAGTATGCTGCACTAACCTTACATTTACACTAAACAGCTTTTCCTTCTTCTTCCTGATTACTAAGAGGAGATGAGGTTGGTAAGTCCTGGCACCAGGTCAGGCAAGGAGCTGTATTTGTCAGGTGGAGGCCAGCACCTGCCTTGAGGAGCAGTCACATAGGTGAGAAATGCTCTGTGGCAAGTGATAGCAACTAAACAAAATGTTTCAAGAAGCCATGTAAGCAAAGGTACAGTACAGGGATGTTTGTACCTGTGTTGATTACTGTGTTCTAAATATGGACTTGTTTATAAGGAAACAATCATGGAAACTGGGATTTGGGGACCCTCCTGCCTGTCTGAGCCTCGCCATCGCAAGGGCAGCATGTGATGATTGGAAGAGGCAGCTGTGTCCATGGGATTCTCACTCAGGATGTTCTGTGTGGCCTAGGGAAACATTCCTGCCCCCTGCTCTGGGGGTCTTAGACTGGACACGTGCCAGACCTGTGAGTTTGTGTAGTGTTTCACCTTGAGCAGAGTCACCAGGCACTTCCGTAGTGTAAATAAACAATAGTGCAGTACAGAATGCACTACAGTGCACAGCGATTGTGCTGTGCCAATAACCAGTATTAGCTGGCAAAATGTCTTGAGTACTGGTTAAAATTGTACTCTCAGCACAAGACATAAGTTATGACAAGGTTAATCGACTTTAAACATTAAGTTTCTTCTTTGCTTTAGCAGGTTGCTGGGAACAGACTTTCCCAGGCTACCACTTAATTACAATTACTGTAGTTACAGGGTTAAGCAATAAACTCCCTTTTGGCTTTCAGCAGGTCAAATTGTTCATTAACAACCTCTGGGCAAAGCCTAGCCAGCTCATATGCTTAAAAACCAATTAGATTTATCCCTGGTTTCATGAAGGTTCCCTTTGGTCTTAAAAGGTTCATCAGCAAAGTTGGAAGGAACTGGATCTGCAGTCAGTCTTTTGGGGCTGCACATTTCCTTTCTTCCTCCTTCAGGGTTAATGCAGGATTCCTTCTGATACAAATCCAACCTCTTAGATTATTTGCTGTGGTTTGTCTCTGTAATTAAGAATCCACTGGCAAAACTGGCTTCAAACTGGCTGTTAGTAGCTTCTTAATAATGTGGGTTCTTCTGGTGTGTCCCCTATAATATTGGGGGGGATTCGATTTTTCACTGAAAATCTAAGCTGTGAAACATGAGTTCTCCTTTTTGTACCTTTCAACCTACTTCTTGATAGGACAAACTGCACAAGGTTATGCATTTATGAGTGCTATTCTACTTTTTAATCTAGAAGTCAAAACAAAGCCAACTTTTCATCAAAAGTTTTGATTAAAATAAAGGTGGAAAAAACTTCTTATCCAAGTTCTAGAATTCCCCTTCCTTTCCACAAGCAAAATATTGGGGGAAGTAACTAAACCCAAATTCTTTTCAGAGCCTTATTCACAAAGAGTGGAGGTTTTTGCTTTGCATCTGGCTTTAGCAGGTGTAAGAGCATTGCTAACAAAGCACTTATCCCTAATCCTCTGGAGCCCGCGATGGGCATGGCCCAGGGCTTCCAGGTTTCTAACCACGAGCCCAGTGTTCTCCCTCCTCCTAAAGAACTCTTCACCATCTCTGATAATGTAGGTATCTAGCTGGTTTTTCTTTTTATGAATTTTGCTATCTGAGTAGAATTTATAAAATATACAAAGCCATCCAGGGCTGAAAGAATAACATTGCTGTGCTACCAGATGGAAGCAGCCTTGAGCCTGTCAGGATTTCTCTCTTCAAGAGTCTGCAGGTAGCAATGGTTAGATCACATCCCATGATGTGACTCTGGAAATCAAATAATTTTCCAAAGAAACCAAAAGTAAAATTACATTTTGTGGTTTTACAAGCAAACTGACATTTCAAAGTAATTTTAATGTAATAATGTAAAGCAAAACAGCAGCTAATTCCCTAAAGCAATGTAGCAACTTCGGACTGTGAAGGCTGTTCAGCTTCAGTGTGACAAAAAATGCTGCTGGAACAAACTAGACAGTGAGGAATTGGATGCACTTGCTGTGAGCACATCCTTCCTAACAGGAGCCAGGAACAGCAGAGAGTTGGCACTGCCCTGCACTGCCTTATGCTGCATCACAGGGGTGGGACTGAGGAGCTCATCCAGGGCTTCGTAAGTTCATGGCAGTTACCAAAAGAAACACTCTGGACAAAGCACCAGGATATTTAACTTTGGCAAAGCTGCAGCACTCATTAAATAGTTTCTCCCACTAGACAGGGCTGCTCAAAGGCCTGTCCAACTTGGCCTTGAGCATTTTCCACTATGGCTTCTCTGGGGGATCTGTGCCAGGGCCTCACCACTCTGAAAGGGAAGAATTTCTATTATCTAATCTAACCCTGCCCACTGACAGTTTAAAGCCATTTTCCCATGGCCTGGTACTCCATACCTGTGTAAAGTGTCCTTCCCCAGCTCCCTTTAGGTACTAAGGTCTCCCCAAAGCCTTCTCTTCTCCAGGCTGAACAACCCCGACTCTCAGCTTGTCTGATAGCAGAGGTCAGCTCTGGCATCTTTGTGGCCTCCTCTGGACCCACTCCAACAGGTCTATGTCCTTCTGATGTTGGGGGGGCCCAGAGGTGGATGCAGCACTGCAGGTGGGTTCTCAGAGCTGAGGGGCAAAATCACTTCCCTGGATCTGCTGGTCCTGCTGCTTTTGATGCAGCCCAGGACACAGTTGGCTTTTGAGGCTGTGATTGCACATTGCTGAGTCATGTCAAGCATCTCATCAATCAACACCCCCAAATCCTTCCCCTCTGGGCTGACTGCTCTGGATCCAGTCTCTGCCTAGCCTGTATTTGTTAAAGCATTGTTAAAGCAATCTTTAAAGCATTTAGATTTAGGTTGTTAAACTTCTGTGTTGAGAGGATGGAAAGCTGTGATGGAAGAGGAGCTTCACTGCAGGTATCTTTCCAAAAGAAAGGCTCATCCCTGGCTCTCCTACAATTTCATTGCCTCTCATGACAAATGAGGCCAAAGGATGCAGTGCTTTTGCTTCCTTTTCTGTTCTTACTGGCTTTCTTCCCAGAATTTGGTGTTGCTCTGACTTTAATTTGCCTCTTACTCTCTTCAACAGCACATTTGTGCTTTTAATATTCTGGATTTACACCATTTGCTGGTGTGAGTTAAAAGCCCATTTGCAGCTGCTGTAGTATTAAATGGGTTTATAGCTGCCACTGCCTTCTGTGTGTGTGCTTTGCTGCACACCAGCCATGTTGTACAGAGGAACACACAGGAGGCTGCAACCACCCGTGGTTGGTACACTCAGCCAGAGGTCAGGGGAAGGCTTGAGGTGCAAAGGCTCAGTTCTGACAGGTCCACAGCATTTAGAAGTGATGGCTTTAATAAGGCTGATGAGACAGAGGGGAAGTGCTGCTGCAGGACAGTCAGTGTCCAGGAGCTGACAGGTGCCACCAGAGATGGCAGGAAAGTGCTGCTGTGCCCAGGGCTCAGTGCTGATGAGGCTGAGTGCTGTGAGTGCAGACAGAATCCCTGCTCACACAGCAGTAAATCCTTACAGAAAAGGGCCTGTGCCTGCTCTGTGTCCCAGACATCACCTGTTTCACCTATGCTTTTACTGTCACTGCTCAGTGTCTTTTCCTTCTTTGGCTTGTGAGCACCATGATGCTCGATCCCAGTACTTTACAGGGACAGCCAGAGACCCGAGGGGTTTGAAACCACCAGTAAATCAGGGAGTGCTCTCCTGGTTCTTGTGTTACTGGTACACATTTACTGAGTTTAATTCAGTGGATCAAGGGGAGAAAAATGCACACAGGAATGGAGGGCAGGGAAGGTCCAGGGAGGAAGAAAAGAGAAAAAAGTGTATTTTATCAACTTATAAGGACATTTGATGGTGTGAATTATCTGAGTGCATGTTTTTTTTATCTTTTCTCACACCAGTGCTTACCAAAGGGAGAACACAAAATAGTGCAGTAGCTTCTGTTAGACAGCTTTACCCTCTGCACCAAAGACTTGAAGGCCTGAAGAAATCCTGTGCATGAGTTAGAGGGACTTTTGGCAACACAGGTTAAATGGACATTACATTGCATGTAAGTGAGCAAGGCTGAAGCATAGAAAAGGGAAACTCTCAATGCCCAGGCAAGTGGGAGAAGCTTCTGTTGTAGTGTGGGGTGAGTCTGGGAGATGGGGGAACCTCTTCTGCAAAGATCAGCAGCAGGTGTCTGCTGGCTGCTTGTTTCTCAGGAGCCAGTTAGACAACTGAGTGAAGTGCTGCTGCTGCTGCTACCTTTTGGTAGGTATGAACAAGAAACAGGACCTGGATTCATATAGTGCAATAACAGCTGAAAACTAAAGAAAAAAACCACAAAACTAAAATTAGGAGGACTTTTCCCAGCTGGACTTTTACACTGGTTTGAGCATAATGGTATTTCAGAAATACCCAAAAGACACAACTCTGACTTTGTGCACTCTTTGTTGAAAGAAGACTCATTTGGAAATTGAGTATTGCTCATAATGCTTATGATTTTGATATGTTGGTTTACAGAAGGGAGGCATATATTAAAAATAATGAAGTAGCACTGGAATTTCAATGCTGCTCAATTACAGCACACATCTCTTGAGGGTGACAGTTATTAGATTGCAGGTGTGACTATAACCCACATTTCTCTGGAGATTACTTTTTTGGGCCTGTTTGAAAAAATGTCATAAACCTTGTTGCCTTTGTCTTTCATTTCTTAGCTCTTAGTTTTATGGGAGGGAGGACGACAAGGGAAAAGGTGGGGGAGAACACAACAAAGGGAAGAAAATAAATGAGAAGAGTGATGTATGCTATTCCAGGAAGGTAAAGAATAAAGAAGGCCATTCCTGGCAGTGGCCCAGGAAAGTGTCACTCAGCTGTGACTGATTCTCCTGGGGAGAGTTGCTTCCCTTCTAGAATAGTCCCAGAAGACTACTTTGGAACTTGCATTTACAAGTGATTTCAAGGATGTTCCTTTATCAGGGCTGCACATCAGAAACTATATAAATTAACACTCTCATTAGAGCCCATGAGTAGTTACAGTTTGTCTCTTAAGAATCACCTGAGAACATCCCTATTTAAATGTAAATGCAGCCTTCCCGCGGGATTACAGGGATTTCTCCCACGGAAAGCACAGAAAAGAAGGGGGTGAGTGAAAGGGAACCTTTTTGCACACCGGATCTGAAGGATGAGGATTTCTTTCTCTCCGGATAAAATTCGTTATTAGTGTACTTTTATGCCCTGTAAGTCAATAAAACATATCCCCAAACCATTGTGTTTTAACATACCGGTCAAGTAAAACTAATTCCATGGTTTCAGAAAAATCTTTTTTTCAGTGGTTATCACAGTGCCTCTTTTGGTATTGTATTGCCCCTAAAAGGAAACACAGTCCTTTAGGAACAAAGGACCTAGGTCCTAGAAGGGGCAAAATTCTGGTGTTAGCTGCACAGAAAACACAACTCTCAGAAGGCCATCATGGTCTATTTTGGATTTGTGTCCCTTTCTGCTGGCCAGCTCCTGTTCTTGTGCTTCCACACTTAGCAGCAGCCAACGCTTGAAATGCTCCAAGGGTCCTCTAAACCCTGTTTCATTGCCTGAGTTTGTCTGGAAACCTCAAAAATAGGGAGTTTTCATTTGGAGATTGCAGAAGATCTGCCAAAACCAGGGCTGGGCAGGACAGGGCTGTGGAGCAAGAGGGAAGGACCTGAGGCAGTCCTGTGCAAAAACTTGTGAGAGGCTGGATGGTAACCCTGCCTCCACGGCTGGGGAGTGCCCAGGGAAAGGGCACACATGCAAGAACTCTATCTGGGAACACTGTGCTGTGCACTATTTAAGCTTACCTGCTTTCTGGTTACTCATTGAGCAATTGGTGTTGCAGTCTTGCAAAAGCAAATGCAGAACTCCCTTTGAATAAATTGGATTCACTATGTCACTGTGCTGAAGGCACAGCTTGAGCTAAGGTAAAATCTGCACCAAAATTATATTATCTGTGCTGGTTATGATTATGCCTTTCCCTGGTTTTAAAATTAAAACTAGAATGTGGTTTATGGGGAAAAGGAGTTTTTAGTTTGGTATTTATTTTAGGATCTCGGGGTACAGCACTTTGTTTAGGTGGAATGCTCTGAAAGTGTATGCACTACTTTTCACACTGAAATACACACAATTATAGGCCTTGCAAAATTAACATATTTATCAAAGATTCCTTAATGAGAGGCTTGAGTTAACCCTCTGTTCTGAGGAAGTTTTTCTTCTTGATGAGCTTATTTTAGTTTACAAAAATATGTTCTGGAGAGGACCTTGGTGTCTGGGGCTTCCAGACTGTTTGGTTTCTTGGTTTAACAGTAGAGTGGGTCTCAGCTCAGTTATCAGACTTGGAAAGTTATAAATATGTGAGCTAAAAGCACTAAGAATACATAAAACTACATAAAATAATATGTAAGAGGGGTATAAAAGAAAAAGCAAAAAATCATTCTGGCATCAATGAGAGACTAGGCTGGGTGAATAAAGCATAAGTGCTTTCACATGGTTTTGCTAGAGACAATCTCCTTCTTAGCTTGAGAAACTGGAACATCTTTTCAAACCAGCTCTGGTACTAGGTACTTGGCTGGTTTTGTTTCCCAGAACCTCAGGTTTGTGTTTAACAGGCTGCCCCTGGGAGTCAGGACTCTTCTTTGATGTCCTCACCCTTTTTTAATATATTGAGCACCTTTGACTCATAATAAATAAGCATTTATTGCAAGGGCTTGACTCAAAGCCTGTTAGTCTCTCCACTTTCTTAAGTAAATTTTGGTTTGTATAGGTCAGTTCAGGCTGGAGGATTACCTTGTTCTGTTAGAACCTCTAAAAATTACTTGAGGCCCACTGAGAATTGGCACAGATATTCTTTGAGTCTGTGCAAGACTGTTGGAAACAGGTTCTCCATGGATGTGAAACGCATAGATTAAGAACCATTGAACTAAACAGGGTTCAAATAATTCCTCAAGCAATAATGGATACTTTTACCTGCTCCTCCCCCTCCCAGCTCTGATCAAATCCAGCCTTCTCTCTTCTCTTAATGGGTAGAAGGCAGTTGAAGCACTGCACTGACAAAGGAATGACTATAGGAAAGCACAATTTCTTCAAGGAAGTTACCCTTCACATGAGCCACTTAAGGGGAAAAAATAAAATTGCTTCATATAAAACTCCATGGTTTATTGCCTAATCTAGGAAAGGGTAGTAAAATAGTACTGAGTTGGAAATTTTTTAATTAAACCCTTGCCTGATGACTTAAAGTTTGTTTATGATTTCAAGCAAAGATTAATGCACAATAGCAAGCCAAACAATTTATTATTTTGGAGCTCGTTGTCATGTAATTTGTAGAACTGAGTGAAAAAGAGATTATTACATTCAAACAAATTTATTGTTCTATAGCCTGGGGTTTTTCTTTTGGTTGTGTTTGGCTGTTTTTTCATAAAGTAAAAGTAAATAAATTCAAGTACTGAAGCAACTCTTGGAATTTCCCCAGAGGTGTGGGATACTCAAACAGGCTTCAGACTAGAAGCTCTGAACTCTATTGATCAAGGCAGAAGGCTTGGGTTTCCTCAAAGCTGTAATCACATATTGTTATAGATGTAGAACAGAAGTGGGTAAATCATTGGTCTAATCCTTATAACAGCCTGTTTATTAAGGGAGAGATTTAGGGCATAAAATTGCATGAGAACATGTACGTTTATATCAGCCTTGGATTTTCAAAACCTTATGGAAGAGGGTTTCTGAGCTACAGAACTGGTCACAGGAAACAAAAAACTGCAGAATCCTTACTGCCAAGTTCATTTTTTCTCGTGAATGAGCTATGACCATCTCATTAAGGAGACTCTTCTTGATCAAACTTTTCTGTCAGTTTTCTTAATCACCAAATTGAATTTTGCCTCTTTCAACTTGAGAACTATTATTCTTCACCTTAATGACAGAACTTGATTTAAACTATTCCTTCTCATTCACTATGTTATTACAGTTAAGGATTAAATGTTAAAACAAAGCCATCCCAAAGCCTTACTGTACTAAAATGGAAATCTTAATTTCACTAAAATTAAATGACACAAATTTTCAGGGTATGGCTGTATGAAGAACCTCTCACTTCATCTCAAAGCCATTTGAAGGTTTCTTCCAGTTCATTCCTGACCCCATATACCATCAGTTCAGGAGACCCCCTCAGTTGTGGCAGGGGTGTGTGGGCTGGGATTTCACTCTGAGCCCCAAAATAATTGCTTTGGTACAACAGAAAGGGGTGGGGATGAGTGGGAGCCGGATGAAGAATGTCTTACCCAAGCCTTTGCTGCAGGAAGTGCAGGACACACTGTACTGGGCACCATACAGGAATCAGACCAGGGTTTAGGCTGCCAGCATTAAGGATTTTACCCTTAATGCTTCTATGGGATAATTTGGTGATAGGAAATTATGATTAACTGAATGTTAGTTGGACAAGATGTGTGTGTTGAATGAAATATCTGGGGCCTGATTTTCACCCTTCTCATAAAGTCTTGGACAAGGCTCTCTGGATTTGGATGTCCGTGCAGAGAAGTTAGGCTGACATTGGCCGTGGGATCTTTCAGAGTTGTGGTTATGTTTATGTCACTCAAGTGAAATTTTTCAGAAAAATCTGAAATTGCCCTGAGAGATTTCCCTTTGAAAGGTAGAGGCCACTGTCAGCAAAGCAGCAGTTGAGTGCTGAGTGCTGTTTCTTTTTCACAGACTAAATGTGGAAGAAAAGGCCATATGAAAGCAGCTCAGCACTCCCCTGGTGCCCCCCTCCCTCTGGGCCTGCTGTGTGCAGGTACATCCCTGTGTGCTGGAATATATCTGGTACCTGGTTGGCCCCAGTGAGAGCCTTTCAGTCACATGGGCAGCAGAGATGTCCCTCTCTGGACAGCGTCAGGGATCTCACCAAACAAGACCTGACCAGAGCCCAGGGAGGCCTTTTCAGCTCCTTACATTTTACAGAAACTGTGAACATCTGCTGTCAGTCTGTGCCTGTACAGATCCCACAGCAGTGTTCCAAACCCCTGCACCGAGTGTTCCTACCTGCTGTGGTTTGAGTGCAGACATGCAGAGTGCCGTGTATTTTATTTAACCCCTTCTATGCCCCTTTAGATTGTGAGCCACAGGGTGAGTCCTGGGAGGTTGTACCTGATGTAAGGCCCTTTGCTGTTCAGCTCCCCAGGGCACAGGCTTTCAGGGCAACCCTGGCAGAGCGTAATGCCCCAGCCATGTCCCAGGGCTCATATACCAGGTGGCTCTGCTGGGAGCCCTGGGGGTGCTGGAGCAGGGCAGAAGCCTTGGCAGTGTAGTGACAATCCACGAGATGCTGGAGAAGGGCAGAGCAACAGTTGTTGCCCCAGTGCAGTGCGTGAGAGAGCTGACAGCTTTCCAAAGAGCCAGAAGAGCCTTCAGCTGCTGTCACCCATGGACCCCTGCTGGATTCCTTCTCCTGTCCTCCCCTCCCTCAGAGGATTGTGTGGCAGAGGGGACTTATCCATAGTCATGTCTCCTTTGCTCAAAGACCTTCCTCCCATTATTTCTGATGTCCTCATTCTGACCCAGTGCTGCCTCTCCTTTTTGTGCTCATCCTACATCCCCTGGGATCAGGGCACTCTCCTTGAAATGATTAGGTCTTGCTTCTGCTTTGTCTCTTCAGCTCTTTTTCACGAATCTAGTGGAGTAATGGGACCTCAGAGCTTTCTTTTGAAGTGTTTTAAGATTCCAGAATGCATGGATTCCTCCCTCCCTCCTTTCTGTAGTATTAGAGGAAAGATTTTTGCTTAATGCTGTAGGTTCTGAAGTTCAAATGGGACACATTGGTAAGGAATAAGAAGTGAAGCCATAGGAGTGGAACAGAACTGCATTTTGCATCCAAAAAACATAATAGATCATGCATAAGAAAATAATAATAATGTTTCAAATTATTATTGTCCTTTAATGACCAGGAATCAGAGTTATTGCTGCCATTTCATTATAGCTCTTCTGGAAGGTGCCCAACATGCATTATCCAGCATTGTGACTGTGTCTGATGTGCCTCTGGTTTATGTATAAGTAGTAGAACAGCTATAGACAGCTTTTTATATTTAGCAGCAGGTTTGTAAGGATGAAGAGAAATGCCTGCGCACCTGTATTGTTCCCATGGCACCTGAGCACTTAAATGCCTTTTTCTGTTTGACATCCTTTGTATTTTAATAACACACAGAGGCATCAACAGAGATGGG
Source organism: Erpornis zantholeuca (assembly GCA_013400515.1). Lineage (NCBI taxonomy): Eukaryota > Metazoa > Chordata > Aves > Passeriformes > Timaliidae > Erpornis > Erpornis zantholeuca. The sequence goes on from VZTN01004277.1 coordinate 312,665, forward strand.
AACTCTATTATGTGAGACACTAAGTGAACATGACAATGGCAGCACCTGCCCCAAGTAACAGACTGTCTAAAATAGACAAAACAGGCACTAAAAGGTGTATTATCTCCAGTTATGGGTAAGACCATGGGATAAATGAAGACTCTTGCAGTTACACACAGTCTATAATAGTCATGGTCATTGAATCTCTAACTCTAGAGTTGCAGACCTGTGTTTTTTAAAGAGAATAACTGCTGCAGTCTTGGAAACAATTTATCTCTGTTAATAATCATGGTGTAAAAGGATGTAATGCATGTATTGTGGCAGAAAGGTGGTGTGTTCAGATATTACTTCATGGGAATGTTTCACAGGAACAGACATTAAGAAGCAAATCAAGATTTTTTCATTTTAAACATGGGGAAAAGTGCAACCTAAAACTAAAGGAGAAAGATCCTCAATTGTCCTTCACCACTTTCATGTCTCTGGTGTTCCCTAGATTTACTGGAGGTATTTTGGTTTTAAACTGCAGTAAGGAAAAAATGTATATTGCCTTAACAGCCTATCCCAGAGACTCGTTCATTGAGGATAAGACCCCAGTGCAGAGTTCACTGCCAGATTGCCTGGGCCCCAGCAGCCTTCCCAGCTTTAAAAGAAATCCTCCAGTTTTTAAATGTATTTACATTTAGTTTCTCTAGTCAAAATACAAGAGGAGAAAACACGGTCTCTCATTCATTTTAAAATCCAAAGGCTAATAAATCCACTATTTCTTCAGAAAAAGAAGAGTCTTTTGAGATTATCAGATCCACTGCCCACTATTTTTTAGTTAGATGTGCAGCCCTGACACTTTGTTTTCTGCAGTGGATGAGTAACTGCATGTGGCAGGTTTATAGAAAATGAATTCCTCACCTTCAGTGGTACTTAAGGAGAGCATTGGTACCATCTGCACTGATCCCATTACAGCCAGCTTACGGACAGCTGGGATGTCGAGGCATCCACTCTCCTCATTAATCCCCCATTCCACTACAATAAACTTCTGCAGAGATGGCAACACATTGCAGATGGAATTAATCCACCATGGCAGGAGCTAATTAAGAGAACAAATCTGAAGCAGTGCCTTATGGCTTTAATTCCCTTTTTATACCTGCAGGGCAAGGACTGTTAAAAATGAAAAGAAGTTAAGCGTAAACTGGCGCTGGCTTTAACCATGTCTGCAATCTCAAATACTACTGCTCCTGCTCATTTCAGTAAAGCTTTGGATCAGATTTAAAAATAAAAAATTAATGAACTATGAGAAGAACAGAGGAAAAGAAGTTTTCATTAGGAATGCTCAAAAGTCAACCTTTCCTAGCAGCACTCTCCTAAGAAAGCTGATACACTTAATCTGGGCATCAAAGCAGAGTTTTGTAAGGTGGCAGATATTTCTAGGAAAGACTATTCAGACAGATACAAAAGGTCTTTTCAGGAGCAAGTAAAGTATAAATTATTTGAGATTGTATCTTTTAGAGCAAGAAAATTGAGATACAATTTGAGATTGTAGTTTTTAGAGCAGGGTGGTGATGTGTCACGGTAAAAGCAACCATCTGTGCTTGTGCCTTCCAAAGGGAACTCTCTTTTCTTAGATTTTGGAACTTATGCTCTTCGTTAAAAATAATAATAATCCTGAAGCCTTTCATTATCTACCAGTTTGACTCTGTAATGACCCCCACCAGCTAAAGCCAAAAACAGGGGATGATGACAACAAAAGCTTCTGCTCATGACTTTGTGAGATAGGAGTGCCTGTATATAAATGACCAATAGCAGAGAAAATGAATGAAATGTGCACAGGAGCATATGGGAAATGTTAGAGCTACTGGTGATCTGTGCAGTATTTATGTGTAAAACCTTCAAGTGTGTTTTCTGGAGTAGAGCTTTACAAAATGTGTTATTTCAAACTTAAATAGCTCTATTTGTAGTGCACTGAGGCATGTACTTGGCTTTAAGCATATGTTGAAGATTGTTCTCTCCTTGTCAAAACACTTTGGGCTAAATACACAAAAGATATATTAGTGATGATTAATTTTATGTGATCTCTCTTAAGGACCTGTGCTATCACAGTCCTGGCTTTAGACTTGAGGCTCTCTAGGCAGTGAAGTCGCTGGTACCACAAAAACAAGGGAGGACTTGATAAAGGCAGTTGCAGAAAATGTTGAGTAATTGACATTTTTTTCCAGGAACTGAGGCAGTTCCTCCAACAGAAAAAGATTCATGTCTTTTGCTGGAATTAATTCCTTATGCCCTCAACTGTCAAACTAGAATGGTGGAAAAAATATGTCAGAGCTTGCTTTTATTTGTGACCAGTAATAGCACTGGAATTCCCACTCCATCCCAGATCAATGGTTTGAACACATCAGGTGAAATAAAAGTAGGTCTAGGCCTATGGGGCAATGGCCTTGCAGCATCATCCAGAGTCATGTCTGCACTGGGATGTCTAGGAGACAGAGATGTTGTTGGACCAGGTGTCAGCTACAACTCTGTGGCTTTTTTTGAAGACTGTGGCTCTGTCTTGAACATTTGGCAGTGTGTGAGGTCTGTTTTCCCTTGTTCTTTTGCAGATCTGGGCAGTGGTTCCCACTGACAAGGACCATGTCAGAGTCATGGTGCTAGGAAGTGGGGTCAGAAATCCCCTGCAGAAATCACACTTGGAAAGGGAACTGTGAGCTCAGAAGGGAATGGCCAGGAGGGGAGTTGGGGCATTGTGCCCCAAGGGGAGAAGGACAATTGCAGCATCAATGGGGAACACATGGTGCAGATGGATCCCCACTAAAGGCATCTGAGACACATTAATGCAGAGCTGTGCTTCCCTTACGAGGCTCTGTGGGCCCTGGGATACTTCTACATGCTGTGGCTTTACATTACCACAGCTTTCCTGCCTGTTCAGGGGGAATCTGTATTGCCTCCAAGTTCAAGGTTACTCTTAAGCACAGACAATAATTGGATTGGGAACGAGTCCTTTGCTGAGTTAGGGTCAGACATTCTTGTATCCCACGTGCAGAGCATCTCATTAAAAGAATGTGTCTGATTCCAAAAAAATAACAGCTTGGGAGCAGAATATCATGTGTGCTTTTGGCTGGGGTATTTGTCACTTGCTGTGTATCTGTTACTTGCAATGAATTAGAATGATGTATTCTTAAATCCAGCTGAAAGCTGGTTCTGGACAATTAAGATTGATTTTTGTGTATGGATCCTTGTACTCTAATAACTTACATAGGGACAGATCTTAAATAGAGGCCTCATTATTTTCCAAACTATGCAAATATCTTACATTTTGCTGCTGGATTATTAATGTCCGGTTGCTTATAGATGATGAAACTGAGTCTGTATAAATTTTTGAAAAAGTGCCTCTGAGCATTGATGCTACAAAAACATCAAAGTTACTACAAATCCTTCAGTCAGACAGGGCTCCTAGAGGTTTGGATTTTCTCAAAGTGAGCAATTAAGCTTGAACTGCAAGATTGAATTTTTAGAAGGATTGCTATGGGGAAGAGGAAAAAAAATAAGTATCAGAGATTTTGGCCTATGCTCTTTGGTTGTAACTCAAGGAAGACTGTGAGTATTAGTGATTGGGGTTGTCACCTTCAAATTGTGAAAAAAGATTGGAGACTTAATTTTACCTGTGGCAGGCAAGCTTCAAGCCCTACTTCTGTAACTGTGTGTGCTGAGACAATCTCCTGGGCCAGACACAGCTTCATTCCCCTCCTCCACATCTGTGAGAAGAAACTGCAGAAGGCTGTCACAAAAGTCTGTATTTAAAAAAAACCCAGACACTGGAATACTTACTGGAGTGTTGCTGAGAGGAAAGGACATGTTGTCTGTGTTGCAGAATTAGGTTCTTTTTTTAGACTGACCCAGGTTCCATTCCTTCTACTTTCAGAGCAGTTGTTTGATTTGTAGGCAGGAGGAGCTGGACTCTGAAATCTTCTGAGTAGGCAGCTCCTGTGTTGAAGAGATAGGAGTCTTGAAAGATATCTCTAGGCAGAAGATTCCCATATTTATTTGATCTGTAGGTGGAAAAGAATGTTTTTATGACATTTGGCAATTCATGCAAAGGCTCTCAACTTAATTTTTCCCTATTGATTTTTTTCCAACTAGTTCAGATGGCAGGTTATTCTTTAATGTCTCCCATACTGGTATGTCCTCAGATCAAATACTCTCACAAGAGACTAGCTCAGTAAAACAACCCCAGCCTTCTACAGAGACTTTTGGTAAGGATCAGAACCCTTGTCTTAACCAGTTTTGTTTTTCAGTCTGATGTTTATAAACCATTTAAGACAGAACTGTGTTATTTCACTTGGTGACCTTAACAGTTTTGTTTGGGGATTTTATCCATTTTAAGTGAAAATACTTTTTAGCAAGTGAGCAGAGCAAGTGTGGTTTATTTGTGGTGTTGTGGATGAATAGCAAACCTGCTTTAAAACAATGTACAGCAGTGTCATGGGGAGGAGGGAAGGGTGAACAGGAAAATCGAGAAGGGCTGTGTTTATCTTCATTTTTGCCCTCGTGTGTCCTGCCAGGTCTGTTCCTCCATCCCCCACCAGAAGCGACCATGACCTGTGAAACATGATCAACTCCTTAGACTGTTCCTGTTCCCATCAGGTGGAGGGCAAAGGCAGGAGCGAAGCAGAGCTCCTGGGAGCAGTGGTGGCCAGGAGGGCCATGTCTGGTCTGGGGTGGTGCATCCTTGCTCTGTCTGCCTGGCCTGGAGGCTTGGTGTCCTGAAAGCCCTGGGACAGGCATTCATTCCTGACTCTAGTACAGCTGGCTGCAGCTCTGACTATCCAATAGATTTTAGAAGAGACAATTAGGAGTTAAGCTATCCATCAAAAACCTCTGAAAGGCACACAGGGAGGTTCATACTAGAACTGGGGGGAGGGGGGAGTTTCTAGTTTATTCTTTCTTTTGATATGTGAAGAATAAGGTTTGAGAATTTGAACATTTTCTTAAAAAAATTCCTTCATTTGTGTGGGTGGAAGTAACAAATCTTTCAGCTCATAAAACTGATGCTTCGTATAATCTCCTGATGTTCACTTACCTTGGCTGTTAATGGAAACTTGCATTCCAGCATAAACTCTAATCATCCCACTGAAAGCAGCAGGAAAGATTTGTCCCCAGTGACAAGCACAGGCCATTAATGCCCTGAACATGGTGGATGTGCTCTCCCTTCTGTTCCAAGGCTGCCATGAGCAAGCAGTGCCAGCTGTGGTGGGCAGGAGCTGCGTGCTGCCAGCCACGGAGAGAGGTGAGCCCTCCTCCCAGTTAAAGCAGGCACAGTGCCATGAGGCCATGCTGCCCTGGCCTGTTCACTTGTGTTTATGCCCCAGAACATCCCAAAATGTGCTGGTAGAGTTCAGCACAAAGGACTGGCCACCAGGTAACTCCTTAGCTGCTGAACTTGCCGCTGCTGGGTGCAGGTTTTCCAGGACTCCATCTTTCCATGGGTGATGCAGTACTCACTCTGGGCCGAGTCTGCTTGACTGTGAGCATGCTGCACAGCCAGTGTGTGCTGGCACCGTGCCTGCTGCCTGTGCTCCAAGCTGATATCTGGCCAGCATTTCTGCTATGAAAATCAATACTCTGATTATAGAGCTTATTCTACACTGATCACTTTGCTTGTGGAAAAGCCTTGTGTTAACCATGGGAGTCGAATTGGCTGTAGCCTCTGAAGGGAGGTCATGAGCAGAGGAAGCTGGGCTCATGCTGAGAGACCAGGAAGCAGAGAATGCTGAAAGGAGCATTAATCATACCATGGGAGCACAGCAGTGTGTGCCAGGAGAAACACTGCCTTGCATTGGCTCTTGGGAAATGATAATTAAAGAACCTGGGAAGCCCTGAAGTTTATCTGTCCAGGTCAGGGTAAAGCCATACCAGCTGTAAAATCAGGTGGGAGGGAGTGTGTGTGTGAGTATATGTATTATGCTTATATCCACTGCAGAGTTTGTGCACAACATGCCAAAGTGTAACTTTCTGCCATGGGTGCCAATTGAGCAGTGTTCAATTGTACGATATTCATACTCTAAACTGCTGCCAGGAATTAAACATTGTTCTTATTTTCTATTTCCTTTCTTGGAGGTAGCAAATGAAAAGGGAGATCAGAGTCACCAAATGCCTAATTTGCAAGAAAGGGCTTGACTGCTTGTTCCCGGGATTTAAAAATATATTTTGCAAACTTTTATCTGTTGGGATTGAATTTAACTGATTGGAAGTGACATGGGCAGCCTCGCTCCCAACCACAGCAGTGCAGTAAAGCAGATGGCTGGACAAGGCACTGTTCCATTATTAAACAGATCAGCAAGGAGCCAAGAAAGAAGCACATTTAGAGCCTTCATGTCTCACAAGGCCATATATTTTCTCTAAGATGAGGGAAAATTAATATGGCCTCTTTACTGGATGGAAAAGGCTTTTCAATTTAACCTTGAGCTATTTCCCTTTGCAAAGAAATTGCATAAAAGCAACAAGGAAAAATTTTAATCTCCTTATGGGATAATAGAAGAGAGATCATCTGGAGTTTATAAAGCATCATAGTTAATGGATTCATTTTAATAATGACAGGTTTATCCACCCACATTGGCAAATCTTGATTTCTTTTTTTGAGTGCATGCATCCAGATTACACGTTTTAAAGCACAGAAGGAAGTGTCTAACCAAGAATAATAGGAGCACTCTCCTGTCTCTCCTTTGGCAGTTGGCATGGGAAGTCCCAGCATTCTCCCTCACACTTGGGTCCATCATTTGGACACTGTCTCTGGCCATCTTTTCTCTAAATCTTAATGTCTATGCTACAGCTGATTCATAATAGAACCTTTGGTGCAGCTTCTGATTCTCACTGGGGCTTCTCCAACTGAATTCCTACAGTGTTGTTTTCTCCAGCATTCACAGAGGTTCGTGCACACAGCTCTCTAAAGTGCTTTCTCCAGTGCCTTTTGCCAGCTGTAGAACCTCTCTGTGCATCCTTCCCCTCCTCCCCTCTACTGTTTTGTGGTTTGTTGGGGTTTTTGTCTACCACCACCAGCATTAACTGTTTGCCTTAACTTTAAAGGCCCTGCCCTATCTCCTCATGTCCCCATTTTCCCTTCTCTTATGCTGTCAGGGCAGTGTCTCCCTTCTCAGTCAGGGATGCAGCTGTGCTCACTGAGCCTTACATATCCGTGTGCTCTGCAGCCATGAGGCCCTACACATCTGGAAGGACCCTCCCACAGGATGTGCCATCCTCCTCTCTGCCATTTCCTATTTAAAGCTTGCTTTGCCACACTGTTTATGCAATTTCTGACTGCTGCCAACACCACTGCTGTGTTCTCTGCTTGCTTCCTCGGCTGCCTTTCTGCCTCAGGCACCGATGTCCAGTTGTTCTGTGAGCATGTGGGGGAAGAGCTTGTCCCTGCTCTTTGTGTGCAGCACGTGGCTCCATGTGTTCCCAGCCTACTACCACAGCTCCTGGGCTCTACAGGAATACAGATAATTCTTTTCCCCATCATCTGGAAATGCTTGTCAGCTTTGTGGCATTTCTTGTAAAAGTTTAGCGAGCCTTGTGAAGCAAAGCTTGAAATCAGGGAAGAAAGCACAATTGATTATCAATTCAGGAATAATTCAACACTGTCCTACATTGAGTGTTCATTTGTCTTCCTCTTGCTGAATACATTAAAATTCTCTAAGTAGGGCCCAACTTTGCCTCAGCAGACACCTTATATACTGTGAAATTCCTCTGTCTCAGATGCACATGTGTGCCAAGGCTGTTGGTGTCGCTGCAGTTCTGCTCCTCACTTTCTCTAATCAACAGGCATCCGAAGGTATTTGCTAGAGTAATTGGAAGTTGCCAGCTGTGAAGCAAGTTTGTGCTTCTGTCCAACCATTTGGTTGGATCTAATGTGAAAAGGGAAAAAAGAAAATCCCTTTTCTGTTTTGGCTTTGCAAAGACTTTCTGAAGAATCGGGATCAATGAGTCTCCTTTGCTCAGCAGCACCTGGATGGATAATGGGAAATTTCTGAAGAGTTCCCCAGTGCCTCCTTCAGGACATTAGGAATCCTTAATACTTCACAACAGGATGTGCCCCAAGCAAAAATCATTGGAAAGGTAATGTGTACTGTAAGTGCTCACAGAAGCTTCCCTTCAGTGCATTTAATTTTTTTCCTCTTCTTAGCATTGCTCCCCAGAGCATTTCTGGGGAGTTCCACCAGTGCACACCATAGAGATGGCCCTGTACCCACCCCCCTGTAGCCTTTCCCTAGTGGTCTGAGAGGGCAGAGGTGATGGACACTGCTCCAGGTCCACCTCTGCTCCTCCTAAGCCTGCAGGCCTGGAGGAGATTGAAAGAGCAGCTGAGTTGCTAAATTAAATTTCTGATCATGTTCCCAAGCTTCATGTGTTGTAAATGTCTTAGGAACAAGCACTCACTTTGAAAAACCTGTAACCAATAATTCCAGTGGAGTGAAATACGGATTTTTAAGGTGAATCCTGTGCTGACAATAATGCTTTAAGCTAACAAGCCCAGCAGTGAAGAGTTTAAATTCGCTACTCTTATTTTCACTTTTCATTTGGCTCAGTTTCTCTATTTGCCCTGTATTGTCTGAATCAAGCAATTCTTAACAGCCTTGATTTTGTATCTTTCCAAAACTGCTTAGGAAATTTAATGTAGGAAAAGCAGAGACATCCTTTGCAATACCAAAGACTTATTAAATGTACTTGTGTATTTATTAACATTATCTGGATCCATCATTGTCAGGCTGTATCTTCCAAATCTGCAGAGTAGGAGGAGGAAATCTTAACCCCAAACTTCCCTCTGGGGAAGTCCAAAGCTAATTTTGAGAGAACTTTCCTCTCTTTTATGACAAATTTGCAGGATTTTAGTGTATATATGGCTGGGCTGTAAATGGTTTTGTAATAGTTCCAGATCCCCCTGGATTTGCTATAGGCAGCACAAAAAATGCTTCTGTTAGATTCTGGATGGGAATTTGGAAACTTAAAAGTGTTTTCAGGGATCCTGTGGTGCCCACTTCTTCACAGCAGCAGCTGCATTTTCAACAGGCAAGTTCAGTGGCTCCCACAGGCTTGGCCACCAAGCAAGTCCCTTGCTCTTAAAGGTGCACAGCTACAGGCCTGTGTACAAAGAGGCTGTGAGCCCCAAATGTGGAGACTGAAGTGATTTCAGTCTCTGCTGATAAATCACTTCCAATTTTAAAAATGGGGAGCTCACCTTGTTGGATGGAATGGCAGGTTCTCCTCCACCCCCTTCCCGAGCCAGGCTCTTGCTTGCTGGCAGGTACTAAACCCTCCAGTAGAGACACCAACAGGCCTCCTCACTTCATGTGTGCTCCCCTTCCTTCAAGGCAAAAACATCTCAGAGATGAGTCCCAGATCACCAACACAAGCAATTACAAGCCTCTTTTCTCTGGGATTATTTTATCTGTTCTTCTGGAGGGTTCTCCATAAATGTCAGCTTTTAAATATATGCCAAAGACACTTTCTCATTGCCAGCTAATGCCAGGCTTCATTGGATTTCACAGGCTACAGCACTCAGTCAAGAACCAAATTTTATTCTCTGGAGGTTGGGAAGACTCATCCTTACTCATCCACAATGTTGCTTGTGGTGCCCTGAAGCTACCTGCAAATACTGACCCAAAAAATGATTCTCTCTTTTCTCCTGGTGAGATATTAAGATGAAGGGTGTCGTTCTGCCCTTTTCAGTGACAACATTCTGCTGTAAGGAGCCAAGCCCCACTGCTGGGCTGGGGCTGGAGGGGCTCTTGGGCTGGGTTAAGGAAGCTCTTCCACTCCATGTCCTGTGATTGAATGTATGCTTGTGTGCTCACCACAGGGTGCCAGAGCCAGGAGACTGCTGGAGGTTACAGCCAAACTCTCCTGTCTTTCTCTGCTTTTCTCATCCAACAGCTTCACAGTTGCTATACCATCCATCAGATGATCAACTCTGCTGGGAATATTCTGTAGCCTAATGAATAAGACTTCATTCTCAATACAGAGCAAGGTGCTGAATTTGAATGCAGTCTCCATGTCCCCAGGCAGTTCTCTGGCTGCCAGGCCACTCACTGTGCAGGGCTCTGCTTTGGGCAGGGCTCTCTTTTGGGAGCCCCTTGTATCCATTACTTTGGGAAGAGTGTCCAGCATGGGCATGGGGGAATTGCTGTTGGATCATCAGTGCTTTAATTTTGGTTCAGCTCATAAGTTTGCTCATTTTGTGAGTATTTTGGAGCGAAGTGTTTCTGTCACCAAACTGCTACTTTCTCCTTACAATCCTGGTTCTTCCTACTTCTCTGTCAGTTTTCCTTTATGTAGAGGAAAGAAGGGGGAAAATGCTCAAGATAAGTAAATAGCTTTCTTTGTTTTTGTTGGTTTTTTTTTCTCAAATGTATTCATTAGTCACTGAATAATTTACATGGATGATTCTTAGTTCCCCAATTGTTTATGAGCAGTTCATTACCTGTGCTCAAACTGCAGATGTTTTGATTAGGTACATGAAACGCATCACACTTGTGATCTTTCTTTTGGGGTAGTTTCTCTGATGTCAGCAGAAGCTCTCCCCATCTGTAGCAGCACTAGTCCTGAATTAAGGTCAGTATAGAACTTTCTTGATTACAGAACTTAAGGAAAGCTTCCTAAAATCAATGCAATCTTCATGTTCATGACTGTCAGCCTTGGGCTGCAAGTGCTCCTCAGCCATTTGGGAGAAAATAGTGGAGCTTCCCAAACCTGAACAGAGATGCCAAGCCCTGCACAGATAGCGTGAGGGAACAGGCTTGTTTTCCTGTATGACCTTTCATAGGTTCTTGATCAGTAGCCCATGGATCCCCATCCAACCTGGGCAGATCCTGGGCCAAAAATCATGGGATTAAACCTTTAATTATGTGTCACAGAGCCAGGCTCTGGATGTGAAAGCTTACAGCTCTGAACTGGCTTTGCTCAGGGCTGTCAATGTGATTATGGATGCACGTTTTTTAGAACGTGTTTTACCATTCTTTAGTCTTTCCTCTCTGCAAACAAGCTTTTCTTGCCACCTTTGATTTCTGTGACTGCCTCTGGTTGATTTAAAAAGGGCTGTATCTCTTAAGACAACTTTGGCTGCCATTCTCCTTAAACCCTTTTGGGACACAGTCTTAGTTCACCACTGACACGGACAAACCAAATTCTTCTTGCCTTTATTAAGCTGAGAAAAAGGTGAAATCATCATTGCTAGTCTACAAACAAGAGTTAAATACCTATCATCAAATGTAAAGAGGGGTAAATATGGTATAAATTATTCTAATAGGTTTGCACAAAAAAGAGCAATTAAACTAATGCAGTTTGACTTCTTTTCAATTAATAATGTACCCAATCATTTTTACATTGTTTGGAAAGACTATGTGCAGATAATATTGTCTTATGGCCTAATTTTTTTCATGCAATTAGTTGCATACATTTGCTGACAGGCTAATTTATGAGCAATTGCTTTAAAAGCAGAACTATTTTGCATTTAATTACGTTGGGTTGTAATCCATCTGTTGACAAATTTGTGTGTTTTGCTATTTATTTGCTAATGCGTTCCACTACTCCAGCATGATCAGTCATACAAGTTGAATATTTTGTTGATTATATAAATACCACAGGGTAATTAAGGGCCAGATGTATGGCTGGTGGGAATGACTAGTTGTGGTATTTCTTCCCCCCTCCAGTTGAACTTTTTATTACTGCTCTGTGGAGAGTGAACAAAACTATGATTAAAGCTGGAATTCTGTGGCTGCTGTTTCTCAGCAGCTGGAGCAGGGGAAGGTGGGGAGAAGCAAATCTCCGGATGGGGCCCTCCAGTGCTTTGTGCCCAGGGCCTGCTTGCAGTTTGCTTGTGCAGACTTTAGCTCAAATACATCCTGCTCACGAGCAAACTGATTGTCTCGTAGTGGGAAGCAAAGGGCAACCTGGGAAATCAGGCCAAGGTTTCCAGATTTGCTGTTTTCACTGCTGTGAGGAAGAGGAAAGCTGAGCTGGGTGGAAGGGCCCCCCAGGGGAAATGCCTTTGGATGGCAGGTGCTTGGACGTGGAAAGCAGAAGCACTTTGTTTCTGTCGGGTTTCTTGCTTAACTGACTGGCAGGGGATGCCTGAACTGTGGGTGCAGGATGGAGAGTGGGAGTTGTTGGGAGAATGTTGTTTCTCTTGGCAGTTACTGCTTGCACTTACTGAAGAGTGATGCTGTTTGGATGTAAGAAATACGTGGTTTTTTCTAGTACCCTTGAGATAAAAAAGAGGTATTGAGCTGAGGGGTTTTGAGATGGGTGTAGTACCTGGCTTTTGCATCATTCTTGGGGGTAGAAACAGGAAGGCTCAGAAAAATGTGGACCAAGTATGGGATAGGTGTATGGTGGCCAGAGACAGAGGAGCTTGCTTGCTTTGGCTCCTTTAGTGGGCTGTTCTTTCAAGACCAGTTGAGTTTCAGGTGCACCCACAAAAATGACAGCAGTGATAGATAAATCTTAAGACAAAGTCTTGGAAGAGTCTGATATATCTGGACACCTCAGCTCCAAGGCACAATGGGACAAGGGGCAAATTCTTCTTTGTGCTTGCAGCCACAGCCATGGGCTGGGATCCCCTCCACAGGCAGAGCACTGTCACTCTTTCCCATTTTGACTAAGACACTACCTGCTGAGAAACCCCTTTGGTTTGCATGAATTGGTGGTGGGCTGGACTGTCCAGGAAGATGGAGGGCAACAAAACCCAGCTCTTGGTAATTTAGACTGTTTAGTTCAAGATCCAGAAGAGTTCTAGAAAGTGCCAAGCAAAAGCTTGACACCTTCTTATGTATCAACAGCAGAGCCTGAGTACCATGCATTGATGCCCTCAGTGATGGCAGGCGCAGTACAGATGTGCTCCAGCTGCTCATTTGCACTGCTGTGAGAGAACAACAGGCTGGGGATTCTCTCCACAATGAAGGTTGTTCTAAGGCTTGTGGAGGTGAGTGTTTGTGCACTGGGTTCATCTGCACTTAGCTGAGGTTCAGATACACATCAGCTTTCTCAGCCTCTGAGTGGGTTTGAATTGAGTCTTGCACTTTTCCCATTTTTAGCCGAACAGTTTCTGACTTTGGATTAAAGACAAAGGTCAAATTAGAATTCTCTTTGTATGCTCTGTAGGTTGGATTTCTAGTTTATTTCTTTGTGGTTTAAATAACCGAATTTCTATTTCTCCTGAGTATTAACAGCTGGCAGCTGTACAGATCATAAGAATTCAGGCATCTATAAAAATATCAGCTCCTTCTGAAGTGCTTTAAAGCATAAATTACAGTTAGATAATATCCTCAGATGACAATATCAGTCTGTGAAAAAGGATTTTCTTTCCCCACCTCCTTCTGCATTTAATCTAGAAATTAAAAACAATAGGGACTGCAATTATCAAAGATGCAACATAATATTCCCTCTTGGGGGTTTCACCTAGAAGTTCTGCTCTCTGCCCAGTGCATGTTGGGAAGCTCAGTTTGATGTTAAAATGCTTTTGTAGAGCTGTCTAGCAGTCCCCATAAAGCATGGTGAAAACAGAGCTTAAAGGAATGGGTGGACACTTTGTGAGAGTCAGACAAATAAATTACATGCTTTTTACTCTCCCAAGCACAGATGACTAGAATTGTAACTGACTGAATAATTTGCAGTGATTAATTTGAAGAGATTTTCAAGGTTTTCAGTGTTCTTTGAAAATCCATACATTTAACCATAAGTATGGTTTATTTAAACATATTTCAGTGTAATTGTTTGGCCTTGAGACTGCTAGCAGGCAATTGTCATTTGAAATACTCCATATATAGACAAATTCCATAAATTCTGTGATATTTTTGCCTTACAGAATAGGGAGTTTCATGAAAATAGTTTTATTGCTTAAATTGCAAGTCACATGTTTGATGATAACGTTTGCCATTCTTGCCATTTTGGCTAACCACATCAGACAGTCAGGGAGAGGAGATGGTATCACATAATCCATATAAGTAGCAGGCTGAAATGTGAATTTTGCAACTGGATCCATTTATTATTGCTATTTTGATGGTAGTGGTTCCTTGTTAGTGCTGTGAACAGGGCAAATGCCTGTGTGGGTGTTGCAGGCAACTGGCATCCTTGAAGGCTTCCCTGCACCAACTCAAATCATGCTTTTCCTGCCCCTGTCTTCTTAACTTCTCTTCAGGAGCAATTTTCTCATTGCAGTTAATAAATGTTTTGGATATTGCTTTGTCCTGTAAGCTGAGATGATTACAGAGTAGAGCAAGATGAGGATTGAAAGAGAACATGAACCTTACCCTATGCTTGAGGGAAGAAAAGTCACTGCTGAGCAGAAGCCACAGGGAAAGAGCAGCAACCTGCTCATGTCCCTGTGCTCTCTAGGTCTGTTTGGGATCACGAGGTAAACTAATGTACCATGAAGGGCAGGGGGAAGGGGAAATCAGCCCAGAGGGAGCAGCTCTGGGATTCAGTACATTGGCCCATGTCCACGCTCCTGCTATGCCAGCTGGGTGTGTAGGACTTTTCAAGTATTTAACATGTTGCAAAATCATGTTGCACATTCAGTTTCAGAACTGAATATAAGCAATTTTCTCCTGAGATATCTCTGCTGGTTTCCCAGCTGAAGAGGTCCAGAGAGAGTTTGTGGAACTGGAAGTAGGGGAATTCTGAAGCGTGATGAGACTCATCTGAAATTTAATCACTGTTGGCCCTGATTTTGCATTCAAAATCCAAATAGCTGCAAATATGAGTGTGGGAAACAGCAGTGATTCTATCCCGTGTTCATCATGAGATCCTAGTGCCCCCCAGAGTCTGACTAATAAAATCACTGAGACCAAGATCCAGCAAATGGGGTCTCTGCTGAAACAGATGGAGATATTTCATGGCATGGAGCTTGGACTTCCCCAGTTGTCCTATTAGCTGTCCAAAGTAATCCAGTTCAAATGACCAAGGCATGGATATTGCAAATTCTTCCTAAGGTGGAAAAAGAACTCATTGGCCAAATGAGGGCAGGAATTAATTAATGAGGAGCAAAGGTGTACATCTGCAGATTTGTGGGGTGTGAGGAAGTGAGTGCATTCCAACTGCCTTTGTTATCTGCTACAGCAGCACAGTTTTTCCATCAGCTTTAGACATGTAACTGCAGTACAGTTTGGCGAAAGATTATGTCCCCTCTGGGGTCAGTGGAGGGATGAACACTACCTGAGAGTTGCTTGGGTCACAGAAGTTAGGTGGCACAAATAATTTATTTTTATGATTCTTCATTTGACAGCACTCTTGGGCACGTGTTGTGACTCTTGGGGTGTCCTGTGCAGGGCCAGCAGTTGGACTCCATGATCCTGGTGGGTCCCTTCCAACTCAGCACGTTCTGTGATTGCTTCTTTGCCTCCCTGAATCCTGACGCTGTTTTCCCATGCATTTTCTTCTCCTCAGTTGCTGTGGCACTACCTGCCCAGCAGCTTTGAAGCAGGAAAGTAGCCTGTTGCTGCTCAGAATGTTTGTTTATGAGCATGACGATACTTCCTCTGCTACGTCCTGCTAACTTTCTCATTATACTTTATAGCAAACATTAATGTCGAGAAAAAACTAGATTTTTATCTGCTCCCAAGATAGAACATAAAACAAACATCTAAGGCTCTGTAATGCCAAGACGTTTTTAGGATGCTTTTCAGAGCAAGTACTTGACTTCAATCATTCCAAATCTATTTTGTAATTACAAAGCCATTTTATGTTCCTTTGAAAGCAATTCTAAAGCCGCTTCACAACTATACTGAAAATATCCCATGTACAGAATGTACACAAACATTTTTTTCAGTTCTGTCTCTTTTTTTCCTTTTCTGCTGTACAGTAGAAAACGGGGTCTTTGCAGAACTTGAGGTGCTCTTGACCATCTCACTATGACCTCTGTGAAAGGCTGCCCATTCATCTGGGCAGTGTTAGTCCAGAAAAAAAGGAAGAGGAAACTCACACAATGTAAAGTTTTAAAGCCAAATGGAGTCACTAACATTTAGTTTCAACTATGGCCCAGGTCATACTGCTTCACTGAGGATTCCTTTGTCAAGGTGAGCAGCAGAGGTTTAGCAGGGCACAGAGCTGATAAGTGACTCTGAGGCTTCCTCAGCTGGCTGTGAGGCAGGGCAGGCTGGTTTATTGCTGGGTAGGAGAGGGGTCTATTCTCTCTCATCAGATGGTGATAATAGTAAAGACAAGTTGGAGAACCACTACACAGCCCACCAGCTTCAGGGACACAGTGAGGTTTAGATCAGCATGTTTGCCTATTATAGCTGTATGTAACCCTGATACTAACTGGGTGTTCTTAGACTACAAAAAAGCATTGGCAGGCACAGATCATCTACCTACCAGATACACCTGATCTCAGACACACCACAGCTTTATTTAGAAGCAGCCATGTTAAAGCACAAATTCCTCATCCATGTGTAGGGCCAGGAGCTGAATGATGTGCATTTAGAAAGCAACCTACTCATAGCCTGTATAATGGTAAGTAAGAAAAGCACAAAGCAGAGGGGAAGGTGAAGATCTGCTTCTGCAGAATGAGCACATTAACAGTGTGGGAGCATGTGCACTGAGTCAAAATAATATGCAATGAATTATCAACTCTTATTATGTAAAGTGGTTAGAAATAAACTGACATTACATAAAAAGTGATGTGATATTGCTACAGTAATCACTCTGAAAAGCAGAAGGAATGCTAAACCAATGTGATCTGGTTTTGGTTTGAAATTGGTGGAATTTGTATCCCCTGAGCATCTTTTTTGGCCTACAAGGAAATGAGCAGGTTTCCTGCTCCCCGTGTTTATGGGAAAAGCAGCTGCATAGCTGTTCTGTCAGCCCAGTCTCATCAATACTGGCTTTCATGTTATTAGTTCTCAAGATTGCTCTTGCAGTGATTCAGCCTTTAAGATGTGGTTATTGTGCTTTTCGTGAGTGAATGGAAAAAAACACCAAGGTTTTAGCTATATTTCTTCTTGGTGAATTCCTTAGCAGAAGGAAGCATTCAGTGATCACCCTGTCTGTGAATGTGGGCTGACAGATCAATGCATTTTCAGGGCTTTGTTACCCTGCCGAGAATTTATTTGTAACAGATTTTGAGGCCAGGCCACATCTTCCCTTCTGGCCAAGGATAAGTTAATTAGGTAAACACGACCACACAGTGTTGCAGCGTTTCTGGATTGCCACTCTCTGCAGGGAGGGAGGGATGTGTTGCCCCCTGCCCCACAGGAGAAGCAGGGGAAGTCTCAGTGTGTCTGTGCATGGAGGTGCCATCTGCTCATGGGCCTTTTCCCCAGTTCTGGAGGGCTTTCTGTGCTGGGGGCTCTAAGCCATTTACCCTCTGCACAAGAGGCATGCAAGGTGTCAAGGTGAATTATTGATGAATGATAAATGGATTGTTTAATTTGTACAACAAATCTATTCTTTGGGGGGTTTTGTTTCTTTCATACCAAAGGAAGGTATGATTTTGCTGATGATTTCTGCTACTGACATAACTAATTACTTAATCAAGGGCTTCTCTCTTCTGTTTAGAGATAGCTGAGATATTAAGAGATTGCATTAATGCCCTTAGAAACACAGCAAGACTTGAGAAATATATAAAGATATATTTAGTGGCAAAAATTATTCCATGATAATTTGTCAATTACAGTGCTCTATCAGATAACAAATGCTCAAGATGAAATCTGCTCCAGCTGGGGAAGGATCCATTTTCTGTGCTTTCAGACGTGTCTGGAAAGAAAATGCCTTAACTTTTTTTTTTCTTTTTTTTCTTTTTTTTTTTTCCCATATTTGCTGTATTTGTAGGGTTTGGGTTACATTTAGCATCGAGGTGGTTTTGTGCCAGGGCAGCAGATGGGTGTTTGATTTTTACCTATACCGTGCTGGTAAAACCTATGTTTCCTGGATGGGTAAAGGATGCCAAGGACAATGCTTATAAGTAAACCTTCAATACTGGTTCAGAAAGGGATGGAATAACTTAGGTTGCCTGGTCCACCCTCCCCCTGAGAGCAGGACTAAATCATGTTAAGATAAGAAACAACCATATTAGAATGTAATTTATAATCTCCTCGTGTTTTCACTCAGTGTTTCATTTCCATGTCACTTCTGTGTAGTTTTATTTTCTTTTTAATTGAGGAAAACTGCACATGAAGACATTATAAGTTTTTCCTGTGACTGAGATACTGAAGTTTTTTCTCAGTTGTTACTGTTTTAGAAGAAAGAGCATCTGCCTTTGATGGGAGGATATTTGCTTATGTTCACAGCACACAGGCTTAAAAGCATTTTACCCCTTCCTGCACCTTAGTATTGGATTCTTCATTTCTTGCATAACTAACTGCACCTTTGACACCTGGACATCACTCACATCCACAGGAAGGAGAGTTCTGCTCCTTCCCCAATAAATCTGTGCCCGGCAGGCTGCCCCATGAGCACAGGGTGGGGCCTCTCTTTTCAGGCGTGCACAGAGAGCTGCTAGAGTAGGCTACCCACAAACACTTCTTATCAATGAAGCCCATCTCCTGCTGTATATAATGTGTGTATATATATATACAGGGTAATATATTGATTTGCTTTATTATAATTTCTGTAATTTCATAATCTCTTTGTAGTTAGCAGAACAAAGTCAAAGGTTTTTATTTAAAACCTCACACTCTAGGAAAGCTTATTCAAGAAGGACTAATGAAAATTACAGCTATTTATCCACCAAAGCTATCAAATGATACATAATGATTCCCAAAGTGCTAGGTTACTGTACTGTGACAAATAGAACAGTTTCCCAAGTACCCTTGGGTGAGAGACTGTGCAAAACGGAAGCCAATATTGAAGACTTTTTTTCGACCACTTAGTTGCCAATAGAAGGAGATACAACTGAAGTTTGCGTTTCTTAAATATCTATGAGGTGTGGGGGTTAGAAGCCGGTAGAGCAGGGAGCGCTTAGGGCGTGCTGTGTGTGAAGTGGGAGGGGGAATAAACGCAGCTCGCACGGCCTGGGGGCTCCGGAGCTGTTCTCGGGTGGAATCTCGGTGTGCCCGCGGCCTCGGGGCACCCGCACACCCCTTCTGTCACCCGGGGCAAGCTCTTTATGCATCTGCTTTTTGTGCCTGTAGCACACCCCTACCTTTCCCAGGGTCACGCCAGCAGAGTGTGAGCCGTCCTCCCCTCCTGCCGGGGGCGGGCAGCAGCGGCAGCGCGCACGGGGAGGCTGCAGAAGCGGAGGCGCTGCCGAAAAATCCAAGAAATGGTTCTTTGTTCTGCACGAGTATCATTTAGATGTAAGGCTCTGTCTCAAGGCAGTAGAACCAAAAGCTGGGTTTGTGAAGTACGCGTCTCCTCCTTTGCGCAGTGCGTAGAGCCCACAGGAAACAATGACCGTGTGAGTGCCCGCAGAGCCGGGGCAGAGCAGTGCGGGAGAGGCTGAGCCCAATGCGGGGCAGGGCCAGCTGTGCACTGCGGCTGCCAGCGGTTCCTACCTGCACCGCGAGTCATTGTGGCAAGGTAACTGGCTCAGCAAATTCAGCCGTGAGCTGATCATTAATAACTCAGTTCATAAAAAGGTGAGTAAGCCAGTAGACTAATGAAGTTCGTGAGGTCTTGTAATTCACCTCTGATGCAAATCCAAAACTGATGCAGGAAGTGAGCAGTTTCAGCTGTTTCACCAAATTATCTGTAGAGAGCAAGGTGATGTCTTTTGGTTTATCTAACAAATGGTCTACTTTGAGTTATTAAATCTGTGTGCCTTTACACCACCTGGGGCTAAAAACAGTGCAGCTGAAATCAACAAGCTCTTTCTCATTATTTTGAAATCTTAAACTTCATGAGGATGTAGAGAGGAACCCCATTCTGTCTAGTCTAGTCTAGCCCCAGTTATCCTAATCCACTCTGCTTTGCAGTTAGACTCTGGCTGCTTGTCCTCAAGGCACTTCCAAACTTTCCATCATGTGATGAGACGTTCAGAGTTGCAGCCGAGCAGTTAAATTACGTGAAGTGCATGGTGCCCATTTCGACTCTTGTTTCCTGATGATTTTTTATGTGTCTGGTATGTTTTTATGATTTGCCTCTGAGCACAGTGCTGAACTGGGCACCTGACTTACTCTCCTGAGTCATTACCACTGGTTTTAGGAGATGTTAGTGTGCTTGTGTAGCTCACATTATTCAGCCTGTACTTTTTGAAAAGGTGATCATCAAAATTAGTAAAGGAGCAATCTGTGAAGAAACATGATGATGGTAATAACACCACTCTGAACTTGTGTTTGTATTTGTTATGCTTTTCAACTCCTACCTCTCTCAAAATGCCCACAAAATGCTTCAAGTCAAGCAGCTGATGAGCTCTGACTCCTGCTCATCTTTCATTTTCTGGTCTGATTGTTTCCTCCTGCTACCACTGCTTCCCCTGTATAAGTGGATTGAAAGCCTGCTGAGGCACAGAGCTTTTTTGACCATGTTTGGTGCTCACCCTGGCTGAGTCACAGTAAAAGTAATATTAAGAAAGAGTGATCTTGGGATTACAGTGGTTTAAGGAACATGAAGCAGTACCCTCCACTATCCTCTGCAGAGGACTTTGTAGCAAACTTTTCAGTGAGACATTAGAGGACATCAGTCCTTGTCCCTTGCCAAAGTGGGCTTGGAGGCAGAAAGCTGCAAGTACACATTAGGACATTTCTGATCCAGGGCTCTTTGTTCCCCCCTGCAAAGTCCAGTAGCTGGGGAAAGTGAAAGCACTTGCACAAGGAGAGAAATTAGTCATTTATTTAGAGATGAAATAAGTGCCCCAGTCACTTCAGATCAAGATGAGATGTCTACCTGGGCAAGGCAGTGTAGTTTGATCCCAATTGTTAGGTCTGAAATAGAGGTGACATGGTGCAGTTCTTTGTCTTGTATATAGTCTGTCAGAGGAGCAGCTTTTCTGACCTAAGAAATGTTCCTTCTCCTTTACCCTGTGGATCTCTGAAGCATTTAACCAGACAAGGACAGACAAAAAGCTGGGGAACAAGGTCTGTGACAAGTGAGATCTCCTTTCCCTACCTTTCACCTGCAGGTAACTTTGTTGATTAGTGACTCTGACAAGTGGCCTGGGGTTTTTTCTTAGTAATGACAAAAAAAAATGGGGCATCAGTTGCTGATTATGACTGTTGTGCAGAGGTTTGAAATAAAACCAGTGGTATGTGGCTGAACCTGCCTGATAAGAAGTTATTTCAAAGAAAGTAATAATGTCTTCGTCACAGCAATGAGGAGATAAATTATATGTTAAATGGCAAAGCATGGCATTGCCTATTTTATACTCTGTAATGACTTAAGAGTTCATCATGATAAATGTTATTAAAATAAGCACCAAAGGAATTAAATGTGATGTTCTGCCACCTATGCTGAGATCTCTCCAACTCATTTAATTCTTGCTGCCTCGTCTTTTGCATAGTCACTGTTCAATATCCCTTTTAAAGAATGTGAAAAGGCAAAAAAAGTAAATCCTTTAAGATGAAAGGCTGCACAGTTAACAAATGGACAACAGGAGTTGCCTTGAAGCTTTCCCACTGCCTGTAAAAAATGTAGTTTAGGTTTTACACAGGTGGCATTATATTTAAATGTCAGATCTGGGCTTTGTTCCCCCCTTTAATATAAATGTCAGTGGCATTTTGTTGGGAAGTCTTTTTGTTTCACCTTCCACTTTGATAAATTCAGACTGGCTTTCAATCTTGCCATCTACCTTTGTATATTCATAACTCTGCTGAGCGAAGTTCTGCATCAGTTTGTTTTCCAGAAGCCTTGAATGAAACACAAGTGGTGGGCAGGCATATTCCAGGCCAGCAGCAGAGGGCAAGTGTAGTGACAGTGATGGGGGAATAAAATACCATGAATCCCCCCAGTCATAACCAAGGCAGGAGAGGTTCATTAGCACTTGGGCCACTGGTTGATTGTATGAAAAAAGAGGGTTTTCCCAGGGTACTGGCATGGGGACCCCTTTGGTCTCATTCAGCAATGCCTTCTTTACTCCATGGGCCCTTCAGAGCTGGCAATTCCCTTTTCATTTGTAGATATCTGATACTTTAAAAAATAGTATTCCCATTTTCTGTGTGGGTTTTTCCCATTCAAAAATCTAATTTTTTGCATTTAATGCAAATAGATTTGACTAATCTGAATTAGCAACAACTTCCTTTCTGAAGAAATAAAGTAAATGTTGGTAAAGCCTGTGCTTACCATAGAGATTATTTCTGTCCTACCCTGCTAATGCCAACTATTTAACTTCCCAAAAAACCCCTCTATGGTTCAGTGTCATTTATGTCATCCCTAAATGATACTAAAGCAGCCAAGAGTTCTCCTATCTCATCATTCTTTGAATAGTTGACTACTAGCACTTCAAAATTGAAATATATTTCTGTAAAACCTTTTTAAGCTGTCTGTAATGATGCATAAACTGAGATGTAATGTTTCAAGGATTTGCATGAAAACCCACTGTGTTCATGGTACATTGTCCCTGAGTTACAAGGCTTTTATAGAAGGTTTTTAGTGTATTCAGATGCTTAAAGACATTCAACTGAATTCTGTCAGAACTTTCTGGACATGTTAGATCTCTGCTTTTTCACATCTTGTATCTGTAACTCTTGAGCAGCCAGTGCTTTAAGGGGCTGCAGAGCCTGTGCAGCTGTGCTCCTGCTGCCCTGTGTCATGAGCAGAGTAGCCCTGACACACACCTTCATTCTGGGGGATTTAGTGGGAAAGCTGTGAATTAAGGTCCCAAGAAATGGAAGTGACCAAGCCTGTTGGTTAAGGTACAGTTCTTGGTCTCAAACACTGGTGTTTGCTGATAAAGGGTAGTTAAAGTCCTAGGCTTTTGCAATGGTGATAAAAGCTGCAACATACTAAGGAGAGATTCTGTTGTCAGATTGCTGTAATGTGGCAAACTGCCAGGCTCCCTGCAAAGCAGTGCTGGCAGTGTGTGTTCTCTTCTGCAGAGCAAAGCCCAGATATGAGCTGGCAAATGCCTGATGCACAGACTTTGAGTGTGTTGAGCAAAAAGGAGCTGTAGGAAATTGCTTGCTATAATCTAAACTCAGCTGAAAGGCTGCTCTGATTCCTATTTGTTTCCCATAGCCAGCTTTTTAAAAGGTCTTCTGTTGTTAATTCACTGTCCTTAAATATTCCTTTAATAATTTTCTTCGTTGACTTTGAAAAAAATCTTTGATCTCACAACTTGAAAATATAACTGGCAAAATAAAAATGGAAAGGCTTATGATATTTTTATAAGTTTGCTTAATAAATAGGAAGGCTGCTCCAGCAGGAGAAGGAAATATGATGCCAGGGCAGCTGCATCTCCTTTTTCTGTATTGATGTCTTTTTTTCTTCTATAGCAGTTGCTGAAAGCTAGAGTTCCTGCTTGTCCCAACTCTCTCTATGCTTGCATCTTTCAGCAGCTACCAAATATATCACACCATCCCTCCACCTCCTTTCAGTGGATTTCTCTCGTTCCTCCTTTTTTATTGCATCAAACTTACACTTATCATCTGCCTTTCTTATTATGTTCTTTCTGTTGTCTTATTCTGTTGCATTCTCTCCATTCTGCCCATGGTGGAAGATTCAGTGCCTGTTTAGCTGATTTCATTTTCTTTATACCAGATGCTACCCAGAAGCACCCTTTTTCCTCAGGTTCTATGTGATATAAAGAAACTTTGGTAGCAAATGGGAATTCCCTCCTAAAAATTAGATGGGGGGAAAAATGGCACTTTTTGGCAGGCCTTTAAGGCATTTTGAGCTTCAGTTGTGTTTTTTACTAAGCAAGTTAGCTTACTGTCCTAAACACCTCTTGTTGCCATTATGCCCAGTATTCCATGCTGGGTTTATCTGTGGAAGCAGGAGCAGAGAGCAGGCCTGAAGGGAGGCAGCCCTGCAAAGCCAACATGCTCTGGGAATTGCCACAGGCTCCGTGTCTGTCTGAGCTGTGCTCCCGAGGCGTGTGACTTAAGCACTGACCGTGTTTTTGAGGCAGCCTGAAGAATTTTGGCACCCAGCCCCTTCTAAATCCCCAAAGTGCTGACAGCCTAAGTCCTTTGGCAATTAGGATTAACTATTGTGGTTGTTAATATCCGTAGAGGATGGAACAAGTTTGCGCTGTGCTGGGAGCATTAAACTCTAACTGCAGCAGGAGGCTGGGATAGTCTCCACTGCAGGACCTCCACAGGGGGATCACAGCTGAGCTGAGTGTTTCTGGTGGCTGTGAGGGAGCAGGGCAGGCTGCAGCCCTGGGCTGAGCTGAGTGTTTCTGGTGGCTGTGAGGGAGCAGGGCAGGCTGCAGCCCTGGGCTGAGTGTTTCTGGTGGCTGTGAGGGAGCAGGGCAGGCTGCAGCCCTGGGCCTTCCCTTGGAATTCTGTTTGGTGCCACTCAGAGCCCTTTCTCTCTTCAGGATCAGGGCTCCTACTGCAGCTGCTTTGACAAGTGTCTTGGGAAGTCAGTTCTGGAGATAATGTGGGTGAAGCTTTCCTATTGCATGGAGGTTGGCAAGGCAACGTCTGGTAAAGGTTACTGGACAGAGGGAGAGATCCAGATGCAACAAAAAGATGTCAAACTGATTATTAGTGGCTTGAGGCCCAGGATATACATGGGGAGGTTCAACAGAGAGCTGGAAGTGACTGACACCACCAAAACCTTCTTCCCCTCTAGCACAGCAGTGGGGGGGATCTGACAATGTCTGTCAGAAGTGGCCCATGCCTCTGCTGTGGCTCCACCTGCACAGGCTCCTGCCACTGAGAACCAGTGAGACCCCAGGCAGCCTAAAAGCTCCTTTACCTTGGTGGGGAATTGGGCTGTTTATCAGCTCTGAAATTTGCAGTAGAGGACAAAAGTGATGGAAAACACCTATTCCCTCTCCTACCACTGTTTCCAAACAGATCCTTTCTCTGGGATGAGAGCCTGTTTTTTGCAGGCTGGGAAGGGAATCTGTGACCCAATGGGCAGGGGCAGGGGCAGAGAACTCGTGATTCAGCCATCCTCCTGATGAATTAAAAAAAAAAAAAAAATCCAAGAAATGTAGTTACAGCCCAGGGAGGAAACAATTCCAACAAAGCAAGCCTTGAGCAGGAAAACTCTCACACATCTTGCAGGTCACCCAGCACAGGTAGAATAAAACATCAGCTCCTGCTCATTGGATTTGGGCTGAGAAACCACTGGGGCCAGAAACATTCAGATTGGGTTGTAAATTAAAAGGCAGAGTCCAGAGAAAAGAAATGCTGCGCTTCAGAGTTAATTTAACCATGTTTAGATTTGGGTGTCCCAAAGGACACTTAGCCTTCTGTTTCTCAGTGGCTGTCATTTTGAAAGGGGGAAAGAGAGGGACAGCAAAGGAGGAACTTCACCTCAAAGGATCTTCCATGCTAAGGCTGAATATTTTTACAATATTTAACTTTGCAGCCTGTTTTCTGGGAGGCAGCGAGTGAATCACAATTAGCTGTGCCGCAGGCTAAGGGGGCTCAGCGGCTGAGTCACGGCAGAGCAGAGGGAGTGATACATCAGTAGCAAAATCGGTGCTGGTCAGCCTTGAGAGCTGCAGCAGAGGAGCACCATTAAACAGCTGCCAAGGACCATTCCCTCCCTCCGACGCTCTCCCATTTTGCTGCATTAGTTATGGTTTCTGACAACGACCCCTCCTGACTCAAGGGAATTTTTTAAAGAAAAATTTCTCTATTTAAATTTCATGCATTGTGAATCTACTCGGAATCTGTCAGAGGTTAGTTCTACATTTGACTGACTTGCTTTAAGCAAAAATAGTTCTGGGACATTAACCCCTTCTTTGATAAGCCTCCATCTTGTGAGGAAATGGTACCTAATGCTGGAAAGGAATGAAGCTTTTCATGGGATCCTTGATGCCAGGAGAAAGCAGTCCTCACTTTTCAGGGCTCACACAGCTGGTTCCAAAAATAGTAATGGCTGTAAATAGAAAGGTTAGTAAATTCTTGGGAAAACTGAGAATGTCTTAACCCACACCATATTTAATTTGCTTAAAGAAACAATCTTCTCACCCAGAGGTCAGGACTGGTGGAGGATCTGGAGGGAGAGGCATTTACCAAACCAGAGACTGGAACAGTTCAGAAATGCTTTAAAAATGAAGTAGCAATTGGTCTTGGTAGATCTGCTGTAGATGTACATGAATGTGCATCCTGGCTTATTTCTGGCATTTCCTTCCCCGTCCCTGGAGTTAGAGGTGTCTGGAAGTGTTTTGTGTGTGCAGAGCCCAGTTAATGTGCCTGTTAACTTCCACAAACTGTGGTTTTAGTCTTCCCAAGAACCCTCCACAGGTTTCTGCTATCCCACAGATAGGAGAACATAGATTTTCTTATGTTTTGCTTTAAAATAGCTTGGCAATAAGTGATCACATGTTGAAGTCTGACAGTGTTGAATCACTTGAGGACAGAATAAAGAGGCCAAAAATCAGTGCTGTTCACAGTCCATTTCTCTACAGGTTCAACAAGCAGTTTGGTTTTGTTTGCTTCTACATTTGAAAGATTGTGATATTACTGTCACACTGTTTATAGGGCAAATAAAGAGCTCAGTACTATTTGAGTGTGTTGAAATATCTGTGCTACAAAAGGTTTTCAAGAGTTTACCGTGGAAATATCTCTCAAGTAGTTTATAAATCTCACAATTGCATTTTTCCTTTCCTTTGGTTTTATATATGAACAGGAAACAGAAACTTGTTTGTTGTGTCTCTGTTTCCTGTAAATGCCAGAGACACCGTGTCATTGTGCCTGAAAAAAGAAGATGCTGTAATATTAATTCACTGGTATTTTTAAATATAATGTATTTTTTAAAAAAAAGCAAAACTATTTTAAGCTTATACAATTGTTCTTTTTCTTTCCCAGGTCACTCAATCCTTTCTACTACAGTTAATTTGCACCATGGATGGCACCAGAATGCTGGAACAAGGAAATCACTGGCATACTCACCATCTCTAGAGAAAGCACCTGAAGGCCTTCCCAGCCCTGCTGTCACACTTGCAGGTGCACACTGGCTGTGCCACCAAGGCTCCACATCCTCTTTGTCTGCCCTGCATGTAGCTTCTTGTCTGCACCATGAGCCCTGATGTGCTGTAGGTGACTTTGGACCTCCCTCGTCACTCTGGACTTGTCTGAAGCTCATGGGACCCCTGGCTGATCCTTGTTCCCAGCACCCAGGCCACTCTGCCCTCCTCACTTGGGCACCCCAGGATTGTGCCAGGTTGGAGAGGGCACTGCCCTGCTGCTCTGTTGATGCCCACAGCTCCAAGCAAGCTCATCTTTGCAGATCAGCCCACTGACACCTGGTAAGATTGTGTAATTATACTCAAATAGATTAATATTTTCTCAAGAGATTCTCTAATATTTTAAAAATTTTGCTCTGTGCATAAAATCCTTATCTGAAAGAAGTGGTAAATCAAGTATTCTAGCCTACAAAGAAGATTTTTTGTTTTCAGCAGTGCACTTGTCAGTGCATGCCAGGGTAGCCAGCCTCAGTCTGCACTTCTTCTTGCTGTCTTCTGCCTTTGAAGCTGCCCCCTGTGGCCACGAAGCCAAGAGTGCAGGTTGCTGTCTCCGGGAGCACAGTGACTCCTGCCTGGCTCCCATCCTGCAGTGCCAGACTGTGCTCTTGACCCAAGGCAGTACTTCAGTGCCTGCTGCTGCAAGGGAGCCTTTGGGCGACTTCTGCTCCTCAAACCCTTGCCAAACAGGACAGTGTAGAGGTATTAGGGAGAGTTTTGACCAAAAGTGGCAAGAAATGTATCATTCTGATTGTCTGTATTTGCTTATTGTTTGTACTCGTGTGGAACCTCTAAGGTAACCAAGCTTTACTTTAGCCCTTCACGTTCCTGAACAGTAAGAAATATCCACACTGAGGTAAGTGACATGCAGAGTCAGGCTCCTTCTGGATGGCTTTTCAAAGTTGGTGGACTAATCTTGTAATCCAAACAAAAATCAAAGTAAAAATCCCCTTTCTGCAATTGCTTATCTGAAATACTCAGCCAAAGCACTCTTCTCTCAACTTCAGCAAGGGATTCAGTGGTCTTCAAAGGTGTTTCAACTTCTTAGATCAAGGTGGGTTTGGTTCTGCGAATGAGATAAACTTGCAGCTACAGGAAATTCAAAGGCTCTGTTAAAGCAGGAAATAGTCCTTTTAGTTCCACATGCAGAGGCACCTTTTAATGTGGCTGCTGAATTGGGTTCATCAGAAGTAAAGGCTAATCTTCCCCTTGACATTTATGGAGTTGGTTGATTACCTCTCTTCTAAACCATCCATGTAGAACATTGCAGGATTTTATAAATTATTTCCTGGAAATGCTTAATATTAAGAGGTTTTTCCAATTCCTAATTTAAGCTCTGCACATTCATAATTGAGATCTTACAAGGTAAAGCAAAAAAAAAAAATCAAACCTGGCAGAGCTTACTGTGAGGACAAAATAAATATTGATGAGACAAAACATTTTGTCTGCAGTGGGCAGAATTCTCTTGACCATTATAAAACCATTAACTGAAGGCTAATGTGGCAGGAGGATGAGCTGGAGGCCTGTGCACAGAGGCCTGGTGTTCATGCAGAGCTGTGTGTTGGCATTACTGCAACCTTCCACTGCCCCCTGAATGAGTGGGCTCACCTCTGCTGAAGAAAATCCTTTTAATTTCCTCAATGGCAATTTATCTGAATTTTCTTTTTGTTTTGGAAGTACTTTGTCCCTTTGAGAGGAGTACCTGTGAAAAGGAAATAGTTATTAGGGTATATATAAGTTAAATATTGATGCATATATATGTTTTATACTGAAATAACAGTGGGAGATAACAGACCCATGAGGGGTCAGAGTCCCACTATATAGATTGAGTAGGAAGTTGTCATTGTCCCACAGGGTTGAAAACTCTGTGAAGACAGAAAAGAATGATTTCTGTCCCTATTTTTAGAAAAAATGATGAAGAGCAAATACAAGGGTTCTGATTTCTTTATTATACAGATCTGTATAGGCCTTGAAAAGGGATCCAAATTTCAAATTAATTTTTTCCTTTTAAAAGTCTGGGCATAGGTATTGCACTGCAGGTATTAGATTCAAAGGTTTTCTTTATATCCAGGTCCAAATCTAATGTCAGCCAGCTCTCTGTAGGGCAGCAAACTCCTATCCCAGAGCTTACATGTCTCAAGTCTGTTCAGTGGTGCTGCACTCAGAAATGGGCATCTGCAGGGCACCTTCTTGGTCATTGTGTCCAGCCCTCTCCCACTGCCATCCAACCCCTCCAACCCCATCTAGAGACTTACCTGGCCTCTGTCTTAAAATCAAATACATCCCTAATGCAAAGCCATCACCACATTCTCTTCCCTCTGTGATGTCAGAGGTGGTTCAAAGAAAAATCTATGCTTTACTCACACTTACTTGTTCTCTGTCAGTGTTGTCCTTCAGCACAGATTCTTCTCCTTCCCTTGTGTTTGCCCTCCTCTTTCCCAGTGCCTCTTTGGATTTACTGGCAGCAAGCTGGGTCGTGGCTTTGCAAGGCTGCAGGAGCTTTATTCACACACTCTCTCATCAGCTCACCTCTCCCCAGCCCATGGGATGCTGAGAGCCCTGCTCTGCAGCTCTTGGAGGTGGAATAGGTCATTCCCAGGTGGGGTGATCAGGCCCAGAAATGTTGTTTCAGATGGCTTCTTAGCCAGGCAATCCCTTCAGCAGGAGATCCGAGGTCAGTTGCCTTCTGAATCTGAACAGCTGTTTCCCATAAACAGAGACCAAACCATAAGGTATCCTGACCTGGTTATATTTTCAGTCACTTGTAGATGCTGTTGCACTCAGTAGAACTCAAGTGTTAAAATGGCGTGGCTCTATCCCATAGCACTGCCTTAAGTTTGAGCACTAGGCTAGGAAAGTAATTCTCTTTCCTCAGCTGCATCAGTGCTACCATAACTGAGGAGAGCCTCACCTCTCCTCCCTGCAAGACACAAATCAGGAGCCATCTGGGGAATTTCCTGGTCCATGTGTCCTCCTTTTCCCTGAAGCAGAAGCAGGAACTGAACTCAGTTCTCCCTGTTCCAAGGGAAAGACAGGTGCTGCATCACAGTAAACAGCTTTTTCTCAGTTTAATGACATAAAGAATAGCTGCAGTTGAATGGCTGCAGTGCACAACTTCAGATCAGCCTGGACTGGGTTTTGTTTAAGGTCATTAGGCCTGATGCACTGGGAACGAAAAAGGTGGGAAAAGAAGAGTGACTAGCTCTGCCTCCTTGGCAGTTTGTCCACTGGCAGGCACAGGGGAAGAATGACTTTTTGCTGATTTGAAGGCATCTCGATCCCGTGAAGTACAAATAGGAGGGTGGCACGGAGAAGGAGCACACCCTCAGTGTCCTTGCCGAGGGACAGGCCCGGTGAAGGTGGTTCAGGGCCTGCAGGGGTTGAGCATGGGGGCTGGAGTCAGCTCCAGGGGTTCAAGGTTCCTGATTCCACAGCCTCAGTGCAGTAGGCACAACTTATTGTTGCCACACAAATTGGTTCCATGATGACCAACTAGAGATATTGTTCACTTTGATTGGTGAGCAGGGCTGAAGATTTTGAAACAGTATTCCTCTTTTTAGGTTTTGTAATACATTTCCCACAAAGTTAGCTCCGGAGAAGTAATAGCACAAGGTCAGTTAAACTTGTTAAATGAATATTACACTTGGTAATGATCTGAACTTTAAAAAATATCTGCTTCCCATTTCAGAAATGAGACAGCTCAATTCCTTCCTACGTTTCATTTGTTTTAAGGCAGAGAATGGAAGTGGTATCAATTTTTCTGCCAGCATATTAAACCATGTTTTTATTAACAAGTAATTGCATTGAGTCTTGGAAAGCATTAGCAGCAGCAGCAGCAAAAAGTACTTCTGGAAAGCTGAAAAATGTATTTTAGAGTCCTTTGAATAAAATTATAAAACTGGTCTAGCAAGATATTTCCCTTCCTTGAGCATAAGATGGAAGCATTTTATATAGGTTATACAGCTGAGAGCTATTTTAAATCTCATTTTGAACTAAAGTAATCTATGAAGTCAATGTTCATCTGGGTGAAAAGACATCCTGCCCTTTGTTTTCTAGACAATACAAGTACAAAATATCTGAATGCTTAACAATTATAAGTGAAATTCAGAGGGAACTCCATATTTGAGTTATGTGTGGAATCATTTTATTTCCAGTTTTGGACTAGTACGGTTCAGCAGGGAAGGGGGGAGTTTGATCTTTCCTGTGGTAATTTTCCCAGGACCATTTCCTATGTGGGTGTAATTATAACCATATAAAGGTGCCAGTGGATTAGGAAAAGAGTCATTGGTACATGAGACTGAAATGTGATGTGATTAAATGAAGCCATCATCTATCTTGTCAGAGAGAACAGTGAGAAGAGACTTTGTTGCACTGTGTGGTAAAACAAGGGAGAAAAGAATGAGCTGATGATACCTCTGATCTTGCAAAGGAGAACAGAGCAAAAGTAAGGGTTGGAAGCTAAAGTGAGACAAAATCCAGTAGAAACAGGGGTTTTGAGTGAGGGACTGGGACAATCTGCTGAGGGATGCTGTGTGTTCTGCATCTCTGAAGGAGGCTGTACCTAGGAATTGTGGTGCCTTTGGGAAAGGCACCAGGTCCTGAGCTCAGAACAGGGTGTGTCCAAGTGTAATAGCCTGAAAATGAACAGGATTCTGACTGGATGTGAGACAGTCCCTCACGGGCTTCCATGTTCGAAGGGTTACCTCTTTAACCCACCACAGAGCTGCCATTCCTGCAGCTGTGAGTTCAGTGAGCTGTGGTGGCAGCTGTGTTATCAAAAGTACAGGGGCAGGATTATGGCTGCAAGCAGCTGAGAGTCAGATCTTGGGAGAAGGTGTTAAAATAGCTGACCCTGCTTGCACAGGGAGGTGGGACCCACAGTGGTCCCTTCCAGCCTGACCCATTCTGTCATTCTGCAGCATCTCAAATTATCAGGAGGCCCCTTTGGGTCACATGGTAGAACATCAAGCAGCATTTGAAACAGTATTCATTTTTTTAGGTTTTGTAAGTAATACATTTAAGTAATACAAGTGAGACTTTCCTGGGAGAGGGAGCCAAAAAAATAAAGGAGGTTGAGCTACAGTAATGGTGTTTGTGAACAGTGCTGAAAGTTCTCTTCAGCAAAAACTGATGGGCAGGAATAGGGATGGGGCACAGCCAGTGGTGTGCCAGGGTGGTCAGGGAAGCCTTCCAGCTCAGTTTGCCAAATCCAGCAGTTGGGAAAGCCCAAGCCATTTGGTGACACCATTTCAGTCCAGAAGCCAGTGTAGGGTGGCTGTGAAGGGGAGCAGAGCTCTGAATCCTGTCTTCTTTTTGATGTTGAGACTGTAGGAACAGGGCAGGCTTCTTCCCACTGCTTGGGAATGTCCTAAAGCCTCGGGATGGGGGGACACCCCAAACACCTTTGGTCCTTTTGGGTTTTTTCTGCAATCAAACTTCACGTGGAAATTTCTCTGGAAAGACCTAGGGACTGACAGAGTGCCTGCCCCTCTGAATCCTAGTGGCAAACTGCTCATTGACCTCAACAAAACCAGGATTTCATCCTTGCTTTTTATGACAAAAGAACAGTGTTCTGGCCTAACCAAAACATTCAATAAGTTTTTAAGGCCTAGCTATCTCATGGAAACAGTTCCCTGCTCTATCCCTTCCTTCTCAATCCAAAAGTACAATTTTATTTTAAAAGCCTCTGCAGGCTGCTGCAGCAACTTTGTAATTTGAGCTTAGGGGGAAGCTGAAGGTTTCTAAAGGAATAAAGACCCAGTTTGATTAGAACATGGCAAACCTCCCAATAGCTCTTAAAATACACCTTTTGTGCTGTGTTTATAGCACCTGTTGGCACAGCTGGGACCACGTAGGTTTCTTTAAATCATTCTGATAACACAAAAAAATTTGGTAACACTGAAAGCTAAGGCTCAGACTTCAAGTCTTTTTTCACCTTTTCTTGCAATGAAGCACATTCATATTAAGGTTAATATCAAAAAGTAGTCAGATGCTGAAAATATACCTTAGCCCTGGATTTTGTGGTGGTGGAATTTAATTAACTTTCATCCACACTCTGGCTGGATGTGTGGGGGTCAGTGTGGGAGTAATTCAGACCGAGCACTCAGCTGGAGTGCCTGGAGCTGGCAGGTGGGCACATCAGCAGAATCAGTTCTGACCAGGCTGTGTCTGGAATAGACTGGACTCCATGTCCTTCCCATCCATGGTGCAACGCGTGTTCTTTGGCCACCAGAGGCTGGCAGGAAGTATGTGAAGGATGGACAGAGTGAGGTATGTGAAAGCAGACAGATGGAAATTTCATATATTTTAAAGTCATGTCTGCTTTTAGAAAACAGGCTGTGAACTCTGTTCGTTATTTTTAGCCAAGCTGATGAAAGTGTGTTCCTGATAAGGAACAGCCACTAATGGGAGGGAGGGAGGAAGACAGCCCAGGGCAGGTAGTTATTAAGGCCAGTTTGGTTGGCAGCTGTGAAAGTAAATACTAGTGCTGCTCTTGGTTAACAAGCAGCAAATGGGGGAATTGAACAAACTCACAGATCATTAAACAAACGGAAAGTTCACCCAACATCAAAGTGTGGTTTGGTGTTTAATTTGTACTTTAACAAAAGGGGGGAAAAAAAGCTGAAACTAAATATTTCTACAGGTCTTGTGCAGTCTCCATGAGACCTGCTTGGGAGCACTAGGGCCACAGAGAGGAAGGTTTTGTGTCACTCCTCATTTGTGTGGGTACATCTGCAAGAGCATCTGTCTCCTCAGACATCATTTCTCTACCAAGTTCCACCTTTTCTGTAAAACCTGTCATCCAGGGAGCTGGGGGCATGTGTTTACAGCTCAGGCAAAGGGCTGCAGCCACTGCATTAATCCACTGGACAAGTCACAGACCACATCCCCAGTCCAGCATCGTGCCTCCCTACCCAGCCTGTTTCCCTCAGAAGGCAATGCAAGGACTGCTGTCACTCACATTGCTTGATTATAATTGGAAGCATTCTTGGAAATCTAAAAATCAAAGGTTGAACAAAATTGCAACTCACATAGGGCTCTTGGTGGCTTCTGTGTGATTTGAATGTTATCCATATCATGAGGGTGCAGGCTGTGCTCTCCCCTGTGCAGGGATGGATGTGAGTCTGTAGTGCTCACAGTTACCCATTCAAAATGGGAACAGAAATTCTGTAATATTCTCTTTACTGCAGTCTAAAAGAGAAGAATGCTCATTATTTACATACAGCATCAAACTTCCTCTTGATGTTACATGGGCGTCTTCCTGCTCTCTCACTCCTACTAAAATCTCTCTGACTGAGTCTCTAGTTCAACCCAGAGACTAAGAAGGGGAGAAAGTGATAAAGATGATGTGTAACTTACAGAAAGACTGCTGAAAAAAAGGTTTGCAATAAAGATGGTCTGGTACTTCAGAGAAAACTAAATATTTATTTTTTTATAGCTTTTTGTAATGCAAATATTCTGTGCCAAAGCCTGTGGAACCTTGTGTATTAATCATTCTGACTATCCAGATTTTTATTTTAAGGCTTGGTCCCTTAGCTATTTGGAAAGAAGCATAAATATGTGATTTAAAGCAGAGGGGATGGAGCACCTGTATACAACAAAGGATACAATTATATGTCCTACAATTTAAAAAGGAAAAGTAAAGACATTTGATTTCCTCTCACTGATCACACCTGTTCAGAAAGATGGCCATCTGATTACTTTGTGCTTTGAAATTACTAGAACAGCCTGTGCTGGCTTTTTTTATTATTATTATCTTTTTTCCTTCTTCTCTCTCCTGCCTCTTGTCCATAACAGAGCTGTGGGAAATCATTTGAATTGAAATCCTAGCACTAGTAATAATCAAAGAACTATTCTGTTCTTAATTCAGAATCAAGTATAAAACCACTCTCTGGAGCTGTAGTGAGGTCACTGCCCCTGCCCCAGTGCTGCTCCACATTTCTGCTTCCCAGTGCAGAGGGATAGAGCTACCCCTGTGAGAGATTGTCATGAATGTTTACACAGTTTTAGCTGAACTGAGAAAAAGATAATAAACCAACCTACAGTCTCATTTATAATTACCCAGTGGGAAGGAAATTAAAATGACAGCATTTAAATTTTCACTCTCTCCTGGTGACACTTAGACGTGGGGTTACACTTGGTAAAGGCA
This sequence comes from Erpornis zantholeuca, assembly GCA_013400515.1. NCBI lineage: Eukaryota > Metazoa > Chordata > Aves > Passeriformes > Timaliidae > Erpornis > Erpornis zantholeuca. Next base: position 347,791 of record VZTN01004277.1, read on the forward strand.
AAGTAATCAGCCAAGAACAGCAGCTCATACAGCCCCATTTCATGCTGCAGAGCACTGCCAGTGCCAGCCAGTTCCTTTTCTCCCTCATACAGGTATGCCATGCATTTTATTAGTCCCCTGTCATTCTGGTGCAGGCAATGACATAATTGAATTTAAACAAACTAGACTACAGTCTCCTATGGTCTAGTGAATATTTATGTCACTCAAGCATCAGGAGACCTCTGGAGGGGTTTGGAGTTTTGTTCTTTTTTTTTCCTCTTTCCTTAAATACTTCAAAAAAAATCAAATGTCAATGACATTTTCTGGACTAAATGGTTCTAATAGAGCTGCACAGAGATTTGGGTGGTCATATGCTTCTTGTGTGACACAAAGAAAGAGGATTAGTTTTACCTGGAAGGCAGAGTCATGAGGCTCCCCACAGGCATCTCAGGAAATGCTGATTCTTCCTGACTCGGGTGGATAAAAGATTATGACACAAATGGTTACTTTTGAAGGAAATATCTCCTCCTCAGAGGATAAGTTTTTAGCTCTAATATAATGCTAACAAATTACCAATCTGTTTCTTAGATGGGGAGATCTGTATGTATACTTTGTTATATGCTGCTGAGGAAAGGGAGAGGAGGGGAGGGATGCTCTGGCTTTCACCTGAGGTGTGGAAAATTGCCTGAGCTGCTAGTGAATGGGGCCAGGTTCTTGGCTGCATAAATGTGTTGGTTACAGTTTACAGTAGGAAGAAGATGGGTGCATATAGTTGACCTTGAGTTGGATTTTGATTTGAGCAATCATTTTATGGAAAATAATGGAAATGGCAGGGAGCTTCTTCTGATGGAGCTTCTCCTCCACAGGCAGTTCTCATTGCCATCTGCAGTACCCAGAGGTGTTTTTGTCATTCACAGTAGCACAAAGGCTAAAATGAGTCGACCTTGAGCAGGGACAATCAATCCTGGCCTGACTTCAGCCCAGAGACATGAACAACTTGTGACCTTCACCTCCTGGGAATTGTGCAACTTTCTAGAGAGGCCTTAAGCAGGCACTGAACTATAGTAGGCTCCAAGGACATGTTATGGTTGATCTCAATTCCAGCTTGAGTCCAGGCTGACCTAACAAGTCCAGCTTGTTAGAAGAACTAGCATTTAAGAACTTCTTGTGCTTTTCTTCTCTTTTCTTTCATTCTTTTTTATCTGACTGCAATACCCCTGGTTAGCTGGCAAGGACCAGGCATTGAGAAAACCTCCCTGTGTTGTTCTGATAGCTGAGGCTTTCTCCCTCTGCATTAAACTTTCATGGTATTTAGAATAAATGTTGCCTGCATTCTTCTGTTGAAATAAAAAGCAAACTTCCATAGTAAAGTAATTAGGATTTGGGTCACAGGTTGTTTTATAGCAAGTCAGACATTATTTAACTTTGCAGAAAATCCTGTGCTAGGCCTTTTATCAAGAAAGTCCATTTGTTTTTAAAAACCCTTAATCAATAAATCCTAATTAAAATCATATGTCAGATAGCTAGTAGTCCTTAAGATTTTGGTTTTATACCCAGGAGGATTCTAGCTTACTGATGACATAAGTGTATTTATTTACTGACTAGATCAATAGTGTGCTCAATAATTGTTTTTTGCCAAGGTTACAGGCATTTGGCTGGAAGTAATTAAAACTGTGTGTGATGATGGATTTTTTTTTTTTTTGAAACTCGCTGTAATACCTGAAAGAAGTCCTTCCTGGGTATTTCAAGTCTCAGACAGAGCTGTGTTTAGTTTCGTGTGCACTACAGTCCTCCTAGCCCTCTCTAATAATTAGATTTGTTTAATTCTCTGTGGCCTGTCTTCCCAAACTTGCCATCCATGTGGCCACAGTAAGTGTCCTAAAGCTGATGTGGATAAGCATATCACATTTTCAGTTTGAAATGTGGGGACATTTGTCTGCAGTGGTCAGTGGGAAATGCTGAGGTTTGGTAGGGGGTTTTGATGCAAGGAAGGTTGAAGCTTTTGGGTGAGGTCTGGACAGAGTTTTGTGACACTGCAGGATGTTAGTGTGGGTGAAGATCTCCTTTCATTTACAGTATTTGCTAACTGTCCTGTGTGAGTATCTATAAGGAGTGCTTACACTGTTCCCTGGAGCCAACATAACATGGCAAAAGTGATTAAAAAGTACTGTTTTGAAGCACCATATTCTTTCAACAGCAAGTCTCAGTGAGGGTGGCTAGTAAATCCCTGCAGTTCTGTCAGGATCAAACCAGCTGCAGCAGAGGTCTCAGCCAAGGAGTGACAGGATGGCTACAAGAAGCAAAAAATCTGGGGAAAATGGAAAATCCAAAGAATAGCTAGTGTTTCTTTTGTGACAAAGAGGCTCTGAGAAAGATTGGATGTTTCTCTGAATTGTATTTGCAGAAACTTCTTCAAAGCAGCAAAATGACAAAGAACGCCTTTGGTTTCACATAAAATACACAAGTACTTCTATTTATTTGGGAGGCTAAATAATAGATTTCTTTTCACGGATAACTTTCCTTTGTTGTTAATTCCAGAGTACTTTGTCACTCTGTGAGGTCACACCTGAGACCTCCTTCTCTTGTCCTTGGCAGGGGCTGTGTCAGCGAGGTCCCCTCTCTCTCCAGCAGTTGCTGTGCAGTGAATCTGCTCTAGGTTGTTATGCTGGCACACGCCTGCGCCGTGTTGCACAGCTCAGTAATAAATACATCTGACTTCTGCATCCCAGCCTTTTCCCAGGGCATCTGTTTGTGCACAGAAGCCAGCCATACATATTTATTACTGAGATGGAACAATAATTAGGAAATGTTTCATTTGAATTACGCTCCTTACGCTGTTGCTTGGTGTTGTGCACAAATATATCGGGGAGTAAACACGACTTGATTGCAATGACAAAGAAAGAGGAGAAATACCTCTGGCAGGAATAGAGTCTCCAAACTGATCATAGTGATAGCTTTTATCATGCTCTTTCTTCATCCCTTTTCCCGTAGGTTAAGACTCAAGTCATTGATGCAATATCCCAGAAATAACATTTTGGTCTATTCCCAGACGACATCCTCAGCTGTGTATTTGGAGCCACTTGCACATAAATTACAGGGAAAGCTTATAGGAGCGTAAAGTATTTTCAGTAAAACCTAAACCCTTTGACTTTTAAGCTTGCTCATGACAAACATCCCAACTATCGAAAAACTAGAGCACATCCTCAGAGAACAGAATCTTTCAGTCTTCATAATCATTTAAAAAGAGAAAGATATCGCAGATGGGATGGTTAGAAATGAGCAGCCTCTTGAATGCCAGTGTATAATGGCATCCTAGCAAGTAGTTGACTTTCTCAGATTTAATCCTGCTTTTTTGCACATCCCTAATTAAAACTGAAGAGTAAAACACAGATTTTGTGCTTAAAACATATAAAAATATATATGCATGCATACATTTATTCATGCATTTATATAAAGGAATTAACATGGAAGTGTGTTTTTCACTGGAACTCTAATACCTCCAACAGGAAAAGCCATCAGATTCTTGAATCATCTTTCTCTGACAATATCATAAACCTAAAGAACTACTTAGACTAAGTGCTTGCTTTTACATGGCTAAATTTAGGTAAGATGATTCACTCTTAAGAGCTGGATTTGCATAACAAGACAATGGCAGTTAAACACCTAAATGCTTAGAGCAAATTTTCTAGCTTCCTTACATCCCAAAGCTGTCATTGATCTCTGCTCAACATAAATTCCAGGAAACCAAACCCCATTTGTGGATACAAAACATGTTGCAAAGACATGGCCCTAAAGTTTAATTTCACATTTTGAACCCATTTGCACTGGTGATGCCATGATGATTCCCACAGTAGAGTTAATAATTGCTCTCCTCAACAAAAGAACCTCAGAAAGGCTTGCACAAGGAAGTGAAGTGATGGGAACATAGTCAATGCAACCTTGCTGGAATTAGATTGCCACAAAATCATACTAGGGGTGCTTTAGTTAGGGTCAGTCTTCAAGATATAGACCTAAAACAAAGCAAATCACTCCTCATGAAGAGAAGGAAAGTAGAAATTGAGCCTTATGTGCTTTGAATATGTGGCTGGGGTAGTAAAAGTCTTTTTCACTGATTTAATTGAGTTAAAAATAAATATTTTCTTTGAAGTGTTCCTTGGCATGTCTCAAGTTACAAGATTATTTCATAAAAGCTAATGCAGTCAAACTATGCATCCAGAGCTTGATGCTTCTTGCTTTCAAAGGCTCTCAGACATCCTCATGGGAGCATGCCTAGTAAAAGTAGCATTTTCTCCAGTTAACCAGAAAATAGAAAACCAAGGACAACCCGTCCAAAACCAGCATCAGTTTCACAGGATGACAACTTACGTGTTTGGAAAGCATTGCCTTTTGTGTATCTGTAGGACTGACAAAGTCAAACTCATAAATAACCATAAATCAGCTTACAAATGTTTTTTCATCTTTGCATTCTCTGTGTACTTGGCTAGCTTGGTGGCAGATAGCTGAGCTTTGCTACACCCCTGAGACCCTGGGCTTTTCAGCTCTCCAGGGACTGGCCAGTGCACAGGCACTCTTGCTCTAGAAACCCTCAGGTTTAACTCTTGGGTTCAGTCTCTAGCAAATCTACAGAAACTGGCTCCTTTCCTTCCTAAGGCTACCCTCAGTTCACAAATTCATTGTTTTGAAGAAAATAAACCAGAGGCTGAGCAGAACATAGGAAAGCTGTTCCCTTTAGTATTTTAGACGATGCAGGTGCTATGACTGAATCCTTGTCTCTGTTTCCTCCTTACTCAGATACATCAGGAATTGATCCTTATCCTTTAAGCACATTAGGACATGTCCTCTCTGCTCCCATTTCTTTCTGTGCAGTTTTGGGTCTGGGTACAGGTTTCCATAATAGTAGCAGACCCTTTAGTGAAGAGAATGGGTCTGCTCTGTTAAAATTTGCTCTGGCTCTCTCCTCACAGACTGGCAATCACATTTTCTGTCAGGAGATTAGCTGTGCACTTGCCCACCTGAGATTCGCTCTGGGCACTAGCCAGCTCTTTGAACAAAAATGTGTCCTTCTGACTATAGGCTTATCAAGGCTGTCCAGCCCTCCTCTGTGAGCCTTGTGTGAAGGAGGGGTGTCCCTCCTGCCACTGCCAGGGATCTCTGGCCAAAAGGGTTTCCAAAGGTTCTGGTGGAGATGGGGAGAAGATTTTGCTCTCAAGGACGGCCGGGCACAGGGCGAAGCACAGCTCCAAGTGGAGCAGCTCGAGAACAATGCATGCACATGCAGAAGTGTGCAGTCACTGTTCACACCTGCATTGGCAGTCATTCCCAAAGAGGAGCATGTGTCATAGCAGCCATTTTCCGTGGTAACAGCACCGAGCATTTTTGTACCAACTTGTTCTTCAAAACTTGACCCTGCACCATCCTGTTGGATGTTGAGCAGGTGTAAGAAAGCATTTGGTACCTGCTTCTTTGCATATCCAGGTGAAAAATACTGTAAACATCCAACTTCCTGTCATTCTGGACCATGATCCATTTCTTAGACAGAAATTGGATTTTCCCTGAAATTGGTTCTTATTTTCAGATTAGATTCTCTCCCAAGAAATATGTAAATGAGAGCACTAAAACTGTATGGATTTGTACTTGTCAGAGAATTGGTGTTTTCCCAGTGAATTATCATTTATGAACACTGGACAGATCTGAATAAAATAAACCTTAAGTTGTCTCAGAAGTAATAAGGGATATGCAGCCTGTGTCCTTAATAACCTACTGTAGTGAGCTCAGCTACTGCTTCTTAATACTGAATATTCATGAAGTCATTAAATGAATAATTGGGATACATTTACACTTTATTACTGTTATGGAATAGCCTGGGCACCTTAATAAGATGCTGATGATTCATTTTGGCATGACAGGAAGAGGGTGCAGAGGGAATTTGTCAGTGTGACTTGCTAATGCAAAAATAATTGTTCCATTTTCCAACTTTAATGTCAAGAAAGACACTGATGTTTAAGAGTGGTTCTGCCTCATAGGCCCTTTCAGTGGGTATTAGAGATTTTTACAGAGCCAGTACAGGACAGAGCCAGCTCTTTCTATGACTGCAGTAAATAAAGAACTGGGGAAGAAAGGGCAGAAATACTCTCCCCAAAAAACTCAGAAATGACTAAGAACTCCTGTGTGTTGTAGATCAATTCTGATGCACTTGATAAATGAGAAGGATTAGATAAGTAATCTGATTAGAATGTAATAGTGATGGAAGGAGCTTTCCATTACAGTGAGACCTTGACTCTCGAAATATAATGAAACTTTTATGGATCAATTTAATTATAAGTGAGCTATACAAATATTTACCATGGCTAGATATTGAAAAGTTACATTCCTCTACTATAAGTCAGCTCCATGAATAGATCTGCTGTAAAGATATAAAAAGATTTCTAAAGGCAGTAGAAATGAAAATTTAAGTGAAAACTAGGTTTAAAACCTGTGTTGACTCAATCCAGTGTGCTTATTTTCGTGATTTTTAGTCATGGTCACCTCCCATGTGGTGTCTTTCCATTCAGTGCCAATGGTTCCCCCTTTGCCACAAGGCTGCAGGCTGGCAGTGCAGAGCAGGGCTGGCCTGGCCCCAGGAGCTCACCATGGGCTGTAGCTCATGGCATGGGGGACACTGTGTCTGCTTTGGGGAGGTAAAGAAAGATGCCCCAGGAAGGAGGTGGCCTTGGCAGTGTTTGTGAGTGTGAGCAGCTTCCCTGGGCCCCAGTGGTTGTCAGCAAGAGGCAAATGTGGCAGATGGAACACACAGACAAATGTGGATTCAAGCCTTCGGGCAGCTCATACACAAGAATTTCCAGACCATGCACTCTACATCTGGCGGGCAGTTCACATTGTATGTCTTTGATAAATAGCGCTTATTAAAGAGTTAGAAATTTCTCCTTCCCCAGAGAAGCTGTTTCATACATTTTTCAATCTTAAGGCGAAATGAAAAAGTTTAATGAAAAAGCCCCGTTCAGCCTCCCCCAATGAGCTTCCAGTCAATGTCTTCCTGAAGTATATAAATTCTTAATTTGTCGTAGATAATGTCTACCAGATGATAGTACCAGGAGCACAAGTGGAAATTAAGGAACAGCAGACTTGGAACAGAGGTTATGAAGTACTTTTTTCACTATGAGAAACATTAATGAGTTGACTTGAAGCAAGGCTGCCATGGTGAGAGAGGCCAGCCAAGGTCAGACAGAAAGGCTTTGGAGCTGCCTTGTGGAGCAGGTCAGCCCTGCAGGGTATATGGGATGGGGTGCAGAGCTGCTTTCCTTGAGGGGCAGGGAAACAGCCCCACGAGAAGCAGAGCACAGCCACTGGACCACATCTGCAGGGAGGAGCACCCCTCGGTTTTCCTGGGGGCCAGGCAGAGCTGGTCACCTGAAGCAAGATGCAATTTTCCTCTGGGAAGGCTTTCAGGGACACAGAATGTAATTTATACTTTGAATTTGTCTAGTTAGTGATGTTGAAAGCCTAAAAATATAGGTTCTTTTCATCTTCCCTTCTGCATTGTGGATAGTGCTCACGTGTAAAACAGCAGTGTTGGTATATCATATAAATCCAAGATTTCTGAAGGAGTTTTTAAGCCCTGTAGTTTGGGAAAGAGGACCTCTACAGCTTCTCCAGAATGTGGGTAAATGGCCTAAAATGTGATGTGTTTTAGTGAATGGCTGAAAAAGCAGAAAAGACTATAAGAGAATAATAATCATAATAAAATGCCTTCTTGTCCTATAGTAAGATTCATCAACAGCACTTAAGAAGCTTTGCACAAGGATTTATCTTAGATGAGGAAAGAGAAGCTTACAAAATTTTCCAAGTTCAAGCAATGAATCATGATGAACACAAGATAGAGTGTGAGTTTTGATTCTGGGATGCCTCTGGCCAGAACCAGAGCTGGAAAGTAGCAGCTTAGCAATTAGAACACCTGGGTTTTTTCTTATTTGTTTAGGGAAAGGACCAATTATTTTCAGATAAATTTTCATTATTCTTTTTTCCTTATGACATTGATATTTCTAAAGGGGACCAAGCAAATTATTCATTATGAAATATTTGACCTGAAACAAAACATTCATGAAACAGCATATTGAAATGAAAACTGGGACTTCTAATTGCTTTGAGAAGATGTTCCAGCTTTTAGAAAAATCACAGGATTTAGAGTCTGGCTTCCTGGGGAAGAACATCCTGAAAAATGGCTGATTATGTGTGTGTCCCTGTACATGAGCCTGTCCTCAATAACTTTTGAACTGTGCATCTCTCAGTTGAGAAAATTTTTACTGATCTACCCACAATGTATCAGAGGAGTGGGGAAATATGTTCTTTCTTCTTACATTTGGCTGGTGCTGATCCTCTGCCTGTATGTTCCAACATCCTCCTTCCACTGCAGCTGAAATTAATCTTAAGACGAATTCTCCTATTTCCAAAGGAAAAGAAAATCTTCACATTCTGCAAAATGCAGCTATTGATCTGGCTCTAACCAGAGAAATCCCTTTGAAATGAATTTCCAATAAAGCAGTAAAACTTACTGCTTTCATAAGTTTACAGTGCACAACTTACTTGGTAATGCAAAATGTTGTCTCAATCATGGAACAGATTTGAGGGTACTTTTTAAATGAGCTAGTGTTTCCTCTTTGCAGAAACTCCAGTGTCAAGTCAGATGCAAGCTTATTCAAAAAGTACAGTTCTGGTGCAAGGTTATCCTTGTGACAAGTTTCCAGCAGGGACTGTAGGAGCAATTATTCTTTTAGAGCGATCAGTAATTTCTCCTGTAACTCCTCCCAATGGCAGAAAGCTTCAGTACTGGAAAAACTAGTGGATGGGCTGAGATATAATTTAGTTTTAAAATGTATATTTGTAACTTTAAAGTGATTTTTCTGGAAAAATTAGGCTTGTCAACAATATAGTTACATGTTAAAGAGAAATGTCTTAGCATTAAAAAACTTATTACCATCATCTGGATTTTTAAAATAAAATATTCATAAAACCAGATCTGAATTTCAAAAAGAAAAATAGCCTTTAAATTCTGAAGTAATATATTCTCCCATCTCATTAAAAAGCAGAAATCTATCTTGGATCTTATATGCTCTTCCTCATTACAAGACTATTTATATAACAGTCCGATAGACATCAGCTCTTCTTGGGCTTACAGCCCTTGAAAATCATATAAAATACTTCCCTTGCTGTTTTAGCCTATATAGCTAATTTTCCCTTATTTATAGCATACAACAGCTCGACTCTCAAGGTCACACTCCAAAGAAGGTTTTGTTATATCTCAGAATTCCAATCAGCTGAAAGGAAAAACACCACAGAAAATACAGTGAAGGCAATCAAGAACATAATATGGGTTTGGTAAATGCTTTTCAAGGGTGGAGAGTTACTGAGGAGCTTTTTAGCTAAGGCTTTACTTTTAATGGTACATTTAACTAATGCCAAATTGCACTGGGCTTGAGTGAATGTCCGTGTGATGTGCATGTAACTACCCAGGAAATTCATTCTGACAGTTCTTTTTTTTTTTTTTGCAAAAATACCCTAAGACAAAAGGAGACCTTGGAGCTCTCCCTGCTTTGTATTCTGAACCTTGCCTTCCCGAGGCGCGTGCCCAGGCATTAATCTCAGGAAAGGTTTCGTGTCAGTGCATTATTCCAGGAGGGCAGAGCTAAGCTCGTGGTGAGCAAGGCAGGCAGAACTTTAGCCAGAGCCAAATGTTTACCAGGATGCACCAGACTTTAACCCTGTTGGCATTGTGAAGCTGCAGGCAATGGCACAAGTTTCTGTGACAGGTGGAGGTGGGATGGAGCACGTGAAGTCCCATGTGTTGTAAGGGCTGGCTTTTGGGAACAGCTCTACACTTGGCACACACAGGCTGTATTCTCTTAACAGCAGAACTAAATAGAAAAAGGATTATGTAACATGCTGTGGAGTTCTGGAAATTTGTATCAGAATGTAAACTGGCTTGGACTTCAATTAGGTTTGGCTCTTAGCACATGGGAAGGGTTTGTTTAGCCAGGGTGGAGCTGTGGCTTCTCAGAACATAATCACACGTTAAGCCTCACTCAGCCTCTTCCCTGGAACATCCTCCAGACTCCACGTGTTTCCTTGTAAGCCAGACCATGGCACACCAGGAACAGGCACCACTGTGTCCTGTCTGGCCTCTCAGGGCAGGCTGGTGGTGGCCCTTCTGCCCAGGCTGCTGGCCCTGGCACTGCTGGCCACATGTACAGGCTGCCATGCAGAGCAGGTCAGCACTGTGTGTTCACACTGTGCAGTCAAACAGGGACTGATGGGCCAAGTGCTGCCTCAACACAAAGTATAAAATAAAAAGCAGTAATGGGAAGGACCAAGATCACACTGGAATTCAGCCCACTGCAAAGAACAGGAACTCGTTAGATACAGCACATTCTTCCAAGATCCTAAAGTGGCTAAAGCTGCGTGTCATTGTATACCCAGCAACCATGTGCTGGTAGCAATGTGCCAGAAGACAAGTCACCCTAATTCCAAGTCATCAAAGACAGTTTTAAACTACAGCATGGGCCATAGTATTATTTCTAAAACAAATAACTAGGTAACCTGATGCCTTAAATGGTTACTTAGAGACTAGGCAGGAAGAAAGGAAAAAGGTGGTATTTATCTGAAAGGCTTTCAGGTGCACACTTTGGGCTCTAGAGGGTCCTGCCTCAGTGGATCTCAAAAATGGACGACAGGTCACGAGTGCTTCACACTTTGATATCAGCATCAATTCCCCAAGCAGAACCCAGCCAATGATGTGATTTCCCCCAAGCCTGCCCCTCTCTTCCCAAGATGAAGTTTACAGTTCTTGTTCTGGGTGTCCTTGGAGAGCAAGTTAGAGGTTTTTTAATGTCTATCTTAGCATAGAGAACAGCACTGAACTCTACAGAAAAACTTCAGAGTTATACTAGCAGTACAGGATTTGAAAAATATAAAAGTTAAAACCTAAACCATCAAACTAACTAACCAAATAAGTAAATTCAAGTGGATTTTGTTCTCATCCTTATATAAATACCCAATTCCTCTCTTTCTGTTGAAGATTTTATGTTGTCATAAGAATGTGTTGTGGACTGCTGGTAAAAATGCTAAATATTCAAAATTCCATGATTGTATATTTATGGCCTAGAACATGGTATGATTTATTTCACCTATTATCCACTGAAAGGGTTCATAATTTATTTGTCTCTTCACTTTCTAGTCTGAGAAGGACATGGGAATGGTACCATGTAAAGAAGGATGCCTTTCCCTCCTCTTAGAGGATTCACTCTTCTGAGCTGTCTGCAGAGCTGGGCCAGAATCTTCCCTTGGGAAATGTAGACCTGCAGCATTTATCATGACTTGCATCATGGGTACCCAGTGGAAATTGGATGAGAATTTGGCCACTGCATCCAAGTGCTTCCCATCTATCTTTTCTGATAACATTATTATTCTAATGTGAGTGGTATATTGCAGTTCAACACCTTATCTTCAGAAAGAGTGCCACAATGCTTCACAGCATAGTTATGCACTACTGCTGCCCATAATTCACCAGTGTCCTACTAAACACCTGCTAATGGGATTGCTTTGATTTAAATTTGGAATAGGTCCTTTACTTCTGCTACTCATCAGTAATAACCTATGCTTATGAGAAAGAAACCAAATACATCTTATGTGAGAAAAGCAAAGCATATGGTGCTAGGACAATTTATAAGGATATCAAACTCAGTGACTCTTCAACAATTTGTTCCTCTGCGTCAAAATCTGTTTTCAGGGTATTACAAGGGTATCTCAAATGTCTAAGAACATTAGAGGTGAGTTCCTCCTAAAGTCTGTAGTTCCCATCATGTGTGCCATATGTACTTGTTCTAGTTAGAAGTCTCCCAGTTTTGTATCTCACTATGTAATGTCTAGTTCTCATTAACTGAGAATCTCTGCACTTTGATAGATCTAAAAGCATCACTTTTTCCCTATGGGCCAGATCCTTATATTACTGAGCATCCTTTAGGTTTACAACAGCCAAGTCTTATGGATCTTCCCTTAAAACAAACATTACAGCATCCTTCAGCTTCATTCTTTCTGTGTGTACAAGTCCTGCTGACAAGGTGGCTCCAGATTTCACTGTGCTGTTTCACTCACAGCCTTCTTTTTCCCACATGCCATGGCCAGGGGTCCTGAGTTGCAGAGCCAGCTGCTGCCAGCTTTGCATTAAATGCACAGAACTTGTACAAATGACATCATCCAAAGCCTTGTTTGTCATCTTCAGCCTCACACAGGAACTGGCATCCTCAAAAGCCTCGTTTCTCTTTCATCTCTTTGCACCTTTTGTTCTGAAACATCCTACAGGGATTGAACAGGGTCTCTGTTGTGTAGCCTCACATCTTCCCCTTCTGAGGGATTTAACACTTCCTAACAGTCATAAGTTTTCTGCAGACTCAATGGGCAAGCCCTGACCAAAAGACCATTTAGACTGAAGCTGCTCTGGGACTCAGATCAACCTGGGGAAGAGACCCCCTAAGAAGGGTGGCAATGGAAAGAGCTGGATGTGGGCAGACTGCACATTTTGGTCCAGAGGAGTAGTGTAGGATGTCAGGATATGTTGTGACATACTTTATTCCATCTGCACATTGTAGCTAACAAAGCACCACTAGGGCTGTCAGGCAGTCTGTGGAACAGCATTCAGGTGACAGTTGTTTATGGCAAAAAAAATTACTATGCTGGGATTGTTCACAATGTTTTTATGCAATGAATCTTCCTAAAAATTAATGTAACTCAGGGCACTTATTAGCTTTGTGGACATCTATGCTATGGCTGGGGTTAGTGCAGTCCCTGAAAGCAGAACAGACTTGGGTCTTCTCACTGAAACTTGCTGTTCCCATCACCAGGATAACTCCCACTTGTGAGTCTGAAGGACTTCTCATTCCCAGCATGGTGCTACAAGGCTGACTTGGGAAGCTTTGTAGTGCTGCAGAGATCTGTTGGCTTTTGCTAATAAATCTTTACTCTAGTGCACCAATATAAATACTTTGCACTATGCTGCACCTCCCACATGGAAATTCCAAGGCAACTTAGAAATATTAGTTAACTAAGACAAGGGTCACCACTCAGATGGGAAACCTGAGGTCTTTGTCACTCAGTCGTCTTCCCAACGTGCCTTCTCAACGGAAATGAATGGCAGCATTAAAGCAGGCTGCAGGGCCTGGGTTTAAGACTCCAGCTGTGAACTGCCTGCTAAGAGCAGTTAAAGCAGTGGCTGGGTGGATGATCTCTGCAGTATCGTGGTTACCTTCCCTTACCAGAGCTATCAAAGATTCTGTGTTCTGGCAAGTCAAAAACTCAGATTCAGTATGTGTCCAGCTGTGATTTTAACTGGCAGCTTCTGCAAACAAGGGAGCAGTGAGGACAACCTATCATTGCACAGATCAGTGTCTCTGGGTGCACTTACCACAAGGGCACCAGCCTTTTCCTCTTTACCAGCAGAGTTTTCCTTGACCAGGCATTGACTATCCACTTTGAGTTGACAGTGGCTGAGGCCCAATGCAACTAGAAGGGAAAATAAATGGAAATATGCTACCCTTAGTTAAAATAACATTTTTAAAAGGTAGAGTTTCGGTGATTTGTAACAAGAATTGTGACAGGGAAGAAGAGAGGTCACCCTGAAAAATTTAAGGAGTCTTAAGCAGGATTTAATTTGTACAAAAGGATCTGCAGTGCACCTTGAGGCAACAGAGCTATAAATCATGCTGTTTCAGGGCTCATTTATCACCACAGTTCGCCCCAGGATTTGGAAAAGGAGGTATAAGCCTTCCAGCTGTTTCGTGCAGCAAAGTGTCATTGATAAACGCAAGCCTGCAAAGTAAACAATAAAATATCAATTATGAGTAAGACAGTTGCAAGGAGGCTGCATAGAATTAGGTTTCCTGTGCCTTGCAGGGTTGTCTAGATAGTGTCTTCTTCCTCACTGGTGACACTTATTCCTGCATACTTGGAGCAGTTCTTGCAGCTGAGAACAGGTGACCCAAACTTCACACCCACTTTCTTCTCAGTAGCAGGTGGGCAAGCAGTGAGCAAGGGTGGAGGGAGGAACCGGTCACGCTGTCCTTCTGTCCTTGCCACGTTCCTGGCAGCGCAGCCGAGCCAGCATTAACACCTGGGAGTCATTTGCCATTGTAGAGGGATCTCTCTTCAGAAGGCAGTGTTTTCTCAGGGACGGGATGATAACGAAACCAATTCAAAATACCTACACCCAAATAAAGGCACTGATAAGAAAAGTACCTTGTGGGCACTTGGGTAAGGCAGTGCTGGGTGTGGGTTTTGCTGCCCTTGCTGCCAGCTGAGGCAGAACGGGACTGGCTGCATGGTGAGCTGCTGCTGGCTGCGACTCGCCTCTCTCAGGTGGGCTGGGGAGCTCCCCAGGGCTGGACGAGCTTGGGGTGGCAGTGCTGCCAGATGTGCCCCTGAACCTCCTGCTCCCCACCAGCCACACTGTGTGACAGCACCCGTTAATCATGTGCAGAGCTGCTGCTGACTGCACTCATGGGCAGAGCAAAAGGGCATTTTGAATTCACTCTGTGGCACACAGATAGTTAATACACGGGAGAGGGACATGTCACTGTATCAATTTTGTATAGAAATGTAGCTACAGAATGAATAGCAAAGGTTTTAATAACGTTTCATGTGACCAAATCACAGCATAATGCCTTCAAGTTCCACTTGGCCATGTACTTCTACAGCACCCAGCACAGTAATGTCCCACTTCTTAAATCTCAACAAGACTAATCATGTGAGAGTATAAATTCAGTCAGGATAGTTTGTGACCTTTTTTTGGGAAGGCTTTTCATGTTTATCCAAGGTGTTAGTTGCCATTGCATGTTAAAACTGCTGTAAACTCCCTGCAACTCCTTTAATTTGTAAAAATTAAGATGTGTGTATGTAAACATGCTGGATAAGAGAACATGGATGGGGAGGTGGCTCGGTGGGTGTAAGGTTGGTGCCGAAGTTCAGGTGTTCCCAGTGTGTGGTGCCCAGAGGGCTGTGCTGGCCCTGGTCCTGCTTGGAGCAGGTACTCCCAGCCCCGGGGCCCTGCGGGGTAAAGGGCTCGTCCTGGAGGGCCTCTGGCTGTGCTGGGCATGGAGCACCGTGCTGGCCCAGCACTCCCATGGCCCTGCCAGCTCAGGGAACACCATGGCAGGCAGCCTGGAGCCTGCCCAGTGCCCAGCTCCCAACTGTCTGCAGGTCCAGTGCTCCTCAGCCTTTCCATACAAACTGGGATCTTCCCTGGCCGCTGGTGTTGCAGGGGCTTGACTGCACACTCCTGGACTGATCAGGTGGATTAAGGGTTCCTGTGATTTTTGCTGGGGGTGGTGTGGGGTATCCTATGCTAATTCCCTCTCCAGATCCTTGCTTCCATGGACAAACACTGTTCTAGACCCATGCACTTGAAGGGGAAGGGGGGCTGGGGCAGGGCCTCCTTCCCTTCTGGAATCTTTTCCTAAAGCCAACCTGTTTGACACCACCCATATCAAACACACAACACTCAACCTGTCCCTGATGGTTTGAAGACATTTATAGATAAGATTCTGCCCAGCAGATTGTCAGTGACCCACTCCCAGAGAGGCTCACACTGCCCATTTAAGAGGCAATAATGTCTCTAGCCAAGAGAATAAATTTTCAAAGGCATGCCCTCTGAAGGGGTTTGCCTGCTGCTCTCTCCTGCTATGAGTGATGGAAACCCAGTGTAATACCACAGCAGTTCCCTGAGTTGATGCTGCTGCCACAGAGCAGACTGTAAAGCCAAAGAAATATCCAAAGTCAAAGTCAGTTTAGTAGAAAAAAGAACAGGTTATTTATCACCAATAGATGATAAGAATCCTATAGACTTGCCTTAGTGCCTATTTGTTCTGGGGGAATTCAAGCCACAAATTATGGATGATTCCTTAATTGAAAAGATTTATAATTAAAAAATTACAATACTTTTTCTTTAATGCTTGTAAAAATTCATGGATATTGTTAAAGAGTGTAATTTTTCAGACTGCTTCTGGACATTATTTTTATTAGGTATTATTGTATTGTAGGACTATTTTTGTTTTGCCAGCAATCTAGTTACTGCATTATTAGTTAAGCTCATTAGCCTAAGTGACTGAAGGCAGACTCATGTGCTGCAGAAAGCTCCTCTGCCTCTTCCTGCTGCAGTCCAGCTTGCCTTGGATGCCTTCTGCTGGCCAGAGGAATCTAGTCCATTTTCAAGACACCACTGATTTTTGGTGATACTGAAAACCACAGGAGAATATCAGGAATTAATGGTGGGTTTCTTTATTAAATTCTCACTGTGAGGAGGATAGCTGAGAAGTGTTTGAGTCTGTGGTTTTCTGAGCTGTCTTGGAGAAAGGCTGAATTCCCTGTTCGTATAGGAAAGGGAAAGCTGCAAGGTACTCATTGGGCAGGAGGGGTAAGGCCTGCTCCCAGCTGCTCTGGTGAGGGCTGATTATGGCTGGAAACAGCCACAGGTTCATTCACTGGGCTCTGAGTGCACCCTTCAGTGCTGCTCTGTGCAGCCTCTGGAAAACAGAGTGAGTGACATCCACACAGTCACTGCCCAGCTGATCTTGGAGCAATGTCGAGGATCACATTCAGAGCTTCACGTTTGGGCCACTCTGCAGCACCTCACTGCAGAATCCTTGATAGAGCTGAATTGCTGGCTCCTGACAAGGAGCCTTAGTCTTGACAGAGCAGCTTTTCACCTTGTGTAGAGGGGCTGGAATGATTCCCCTTCTGCTCAGTAAAACTCTGGGCCTCTGGTTGTGTCACTTCATTAAAAACAATTGCTGCAGTTTAAACTGATCAAGAAGGAAACATTTTTCAAGCCTTCTAAACCTGAGAGCGCAGTGGAGTTGCTGGTGTTTTATTAATTTATCAACATCTTGTGAGAATTTCTTGTTTTCTGTAGCAGCCATCAGCCCTTGTAGAAAGCACAAGATGCATAACTGAACCATGTAGCTAATCTGAGTAAATAATAAGAATTCAGTAATTCAAAACACTGTATTCTGGCAAGATTCTGTAACTTCAGGGAAATCAGCCTGGTTAAATGTGGCTCATGCACAAGAGCCAAGTGCCCTGATGACTTAATCTGTTTGAGCAAGACAGAAATGTGTTCAGGCTCAGAGCTCCTGTGGGCAGGCACAGATGGACCAGGGGCAGGGGAAGGCTGGGGCTCCACTGGCTTCTCCCAAACACCAGCCAGGCTCATAGCTGCTCACAAGTGCACATCTTCACCCTTCCCTGTTTAGATCAGGGATGCTGATCACAGTCTTGTATAGCAGACTCTGCATATATATTATTTTAACTTAGTAACTGGTGAAATTAGGGGTGTTTTCCTTTCTGGTTTGCCCTGAATTTATTTGTTTTTTCTTTTAAAAGAAAGTTGATTCCAACAGTTATTTCTAGGGAATCCATTATCTAGTGTATCAATTAATTGGCTTTTCATTATTGTTCCTCAGGTTCTCATTTAGTTTACAGTTGGACAGTCCGAGTCAGTAGGCCTGGTTCAGCCCTGCTGTGAACCTTAAGGCAAGACCATAAATACCAATTCTTCTGTGTCCATACCCCCAGATCACTTCTGCTTGAGTTGTAGGGTCTCAGCAGCTCACAGAATTTGGCTGGGAGGTTTTATGGGCTATTAGTCAGTGAGGAATTGTAGACAAGATATTAAAAGTAATTGCTTTCAAACTTACTTTGAATTGTGGTTTAGGAGACAAAATGGAAAACAAACCACCCTGACTTTCCCCTGGCTTCTTCACTGACAGTGTCTTCAGTACTGCCCCCAACCCCAACCAGAGCCTGAATCCTCCCAGCCTCAGTCCCACAGACACATGAACAGGCAGGAGTCAGAGACAGTGTTATGGCAGCCTTCTTCCCTTCCTTATTAAACACAGCTGTACCAATTTATCCAGCAAGGTGGAAACCCATGGGAGATTGGGCAGTTGTGGCTGATGACAAGGCTGTGTGAAATTTTCTTTATTTTTTCTGGCTGGCTCCCCCTGTGCTGGGGCTTCCCAGGCTGTGGTTCTCATCTGGGATGTAATTTATCGTTTATGAAGGGCTCCCACTCTCTTCACTCCTGCACAGGATTGGATTTGAGTTGGGCTGAACCCTAATCACTGTTTAGTGCTCCAGATCTGAGGTTTTTTCTGACCAGACTGAAAGTTGTGCTGAGCTGTGCACCGGTGATTTTCTCTGTTTCAGCGAACTCCCCCCAGATATTTCCTGCCTTGCCAATGAGCCCTAATTTTCCAGTGGCAAAAGGCCAGAACATCCTTATCCCAGCAAGTTAGCAGACCCCCTGCAGGTTCTGATGCCCTGCTACAGTCTGTTATCTTCATTGTTTCCCTCTTCCCATCACTCTCAGAGTGTAAGTTATTGATTATTCCGCCAGGGGTTGCTAAACCAGAAAATTTTGATCCCTCAAATGAAAGTGTGTATCACGACTTATTTGCTGAACTGCAGCCAGTTTATCCAGAACATTTTTCTGTTATATGTGAGAGAGAATGACTGCCTTCAGGCCTGGCAAGTTGGGAAAAATAATCGTAGTGTGTTTCTTTATCTCATCTCAGATAGAGGCTAAGGCCAAATTAAATCTGACCTCTGTTGTTAGTGAGGGCTTGGAGCAGTCTGTACCATGGTGCCTGCTGTGATTCCTCACCTTTTCAGCTCTGGTTCATTCTGGGGTAGCTGTGACACTGACTGGTGGTGCTACTGGCACAGGGATGCCCAGCTGTACCCCCTGTATCTCCCTCACTGCCCTGTGCAATGCAAAAGGCACAGACAGTCCTTGCTCCAGAGTCCAGGACACACAGGATCCTGAGGGGCTCTGGGGAATGGTGTGTGGAGCACCTTCTGAATACCAGGCATGGCAAGCCCAATTTTGATGCTTCTGTTACAACTCAAAGTTGTGTTTTAAAAGCTTCTCCAAACAGGATCAACTATTTTACTGCAGTGGGAAAAGTTGAAGAAGTGGATTTAGTCCTGGCTTCACCATCAACCCCTGACTTTCTTGACTGGACAGCAGGAGCTGTCAGTCCTAACCTGGCTTTGTCTTGTGATTTCAGGCAGTGGCTGTGCTTTATGGACTTGTCTGACAGTGTATTAGCTACTACTTTCCAGTTTCCCAGCTGCATTCTCTACTATCAGCAACACATTAAGCACCATTTCAAAGCCAAAAGAGCCCCACGTTAAAAATAGCAGTGCTTGCTTTCGGGGCAAGGAAGCACCTTCTGCATTTACTTTAAAAACATAAAAATAATTTAAAAAATCTTGACTCATTTGAAGTGTTGACTTTCAGAATATATTCCACAAATCAGAGCAGAGATCTTGGGTGTTTGACAAATAATTCCAAGATTAATACAGATATATATCCCTGAGTGCAAGGACTTTAATCAATCCCTAATCTCCCCGAGAAGCAGTTTGACTTTACCTGACAGCACTGTGAAAGATGATCTGCTTCTATGTGACTGGTGTAGTAATAGCAAAAGCCATTTCCTCTTTTTATTACTGTTCAGTTTTTAGTATAGATAGCCCACAGACACTCAAAGCCACATTGAGAGCCTTCCATTGAACTTAGAAGGCTTTGGGTCAAGCCCTTGGATCCTTTCCTGCTAATAAATTAGGCCTAACGAGGTTGGTAACAGCTCTCCAAGTCTGAAGGTCTTTGAAACTCCTGAAGCCCCTGAAACTCCTAAAGCTTTCAGTTATGCCTCGGACTGAAAAAACACCTGAAAATGTGAGAGCAGGCAGGGAGCAGGGAACTGGAAGCTATCTAAGATCTCCACTGCCAAGTACTCTGCTCTGTTCCCTCTCTGCAGAGCAGCAGCTGCCCCGTTCTCTTGCTCTCCCCAAGTCCTTTATAGCCCATTTAGCTTCTTGCTGGGCAGCACAGCAGAGGATGATGGATTGCCTTGCAGTCTTTTCCATAGCATTGGTTTGCCACCGGGCTAACCCAAGGCAAACTGCTTGCTTTATTAGCTGTGTAATTAAAACGAGGGACCCTAACACAGCATTCTGTACAAGAATAATAATATAAATTTAACAGGCAGCTCTGAGAGCAGAAGTTGTTAAAACCCCAGCATATTCTGCAAGATGAGCTTCAGTAATAACTCACCAAGAGACCAAATATATTCTCTGATTAGAGACACCACGATGACTAAGAATTTAACAAAATACTAATGGTTTGGTTACTAGTATTATCTATTGGCATTATATATTCTTATATGTTATTTATGATTGATTTTATTAATATATTAATATAAGCATTTTCCAATAGCATTACAGAGGATCAGAGAAAACAGTTGCTAATAAACATTTTCACTGTGGTTTGGTTCTATGTGATTTGGATTGTGAAACTTAAGATATGCCCACAGCAAACCAGACTGATTTAATGTACCCGTGCACTTACTTCTGATCATGCAACATCCAAAGTGTATAACTTGCTGTGAAACTGATGGGATGGTTCAGGGTCCATGGATTAACCCAACAGTTATATAAGAGCATTGCGAAAGCTCACTCTTGCCATTTAGGATCACAGCTAATGCTGGCTGAGACCATGGCACTGCTGTGCTTAGCAACGTTTTACTCAGTTGGGAGATTCCTGAAAGGAATTTAGCATTTAAATAGAGGAGACACAGGTAACCAGGCTTAAAAGTAGGAAAAAAACAAAGCAAAACTGGGAAAATGGGAAAGCAGTCGTTGTATTTGTGTTGAAGAGACAATTCCACAGCACCAGGGGGTGTGGTGTTTGATTGCAAGAAATGCAGAAGCAGTAAAAGCTCCATGCCCTGAGCAGGAGTCTGGTGTTTTACCTGAGCAGACCTTGTGCATATCCTTTCTGGGGGTTTACCCATGGAAACCTAAGTCTGAATTGCAAAATCACATGTTGCTGAAGTGGGCTTCTGAATTGAAGAGCTAATATAGGACAGTTAAAAGAACATGGGTAGATCCATTCTGGCATCCAATTTTGGAAACTTTGTGCAATATTATATAACAGTTAGATTAGCAGATATATTTTTCCTTTAATCTAAATGTCCAGATTCTGGTCTGAGAGCAAGCAAGGGGAGTTACTCTCTTGAGAGACCTGCAGGTGATTGCACATGGAGTTTTCAAATGCAGGTGCCAGAGCTGCAGTAATTGCAGCTGGGCCACTGTGCCAGGGGAGCACTTTGCAGCAAACCTGAGGCTTTGCTTGCATATTTCCAGCAGATTGGGAATTTGCATAATCCATCCATAAACCCCTGCAAATCTAATAAGGAATCAAGCCAGTGTCAGCCATGGCCACTATATCACTGCATCTGAAAATACAGCTCCATTGTGCCTTGACCTTTTCTGTTTGGAATTTGGATTTTCCAGCCCTTCTTCCATCTGTTTACAGAACCAGCCCCTCAGGGAAACTTAAATAAATAAATCTTTTCCCCAGTTTATGCTCATGACATCAAATGACGTAATAAAATGAAATCTCTTTCCTTCTTTCTCCCCTTCCAATATTTATTCTGGGGATTTATTGTTTTCCCTCCTTTTCATTCAAGGTTTCCCTCTGATAGATCACCTCACTGTGGAGCATTTCTCATACTCTCCATGCAGTACACCTCAAGCTATTATTTTAAAATGTAGTTGGAGCTGCTTTAAGCTGAAGACAGTGCAGAGATTTTCATATTTCTTTCTAACTCTGCTGGACCTGCTCCATGAAAATTTCTACTCAATTTTTAGTTGAAATATTGTTAGCATAGAATAGTGCTTCCAGTAGATGCATGAAGACCAAAAAACTTCAATCTCATGTTTACATGTGGGTTTTGTTCCCACAGGGTTCTGTTGGTGTCATAAGCATTTATGCTGTCCTGAACTGAATTTTCAGCTGGCATGAATGGGAATCCAATTTGGGATAGAGGTGGGGTGACTCAGACTCCATGTGATGAAGAAGTTGAGTGCACAAGCATTCAAGAAGAAGAGCATTACTCTGTGCTGTGGAGAGTTCCACAGTCAAAGCTGTTATGCAGTTCAGGAGAGGCGTGTGTCAATACAGGGTCACACTAAGGCCAAAAATCAATGAGCACGCTAAAAATCCAAAGTACCCCAGCAGAAAAGGGCACAGATTATTTCACATGTCTTTTCTACTTATAAACTTGTCCTAGCATTTTGTGAAATTAAATGCAGTGTTTCCCCAGTTGGTGTGTTTCCCCAGCAATGGCAGGCAGAGGCTGAGTAGCATGGCTGGAGGGATTGCTGCTCTATTTCTGGCTTGCCAAGAAAGCACAAACCCACATACTGCCTGCTCATGTGGGCAGACCTCCCTCTAGCCCATATTTCAGCAAAAATCACTGGTGTTTGGCCATCTAGATAGCTCCTGACATTGCAGAGGGTTTCTGATCGATAACACTTGCCTGCAGAGCCTGGCTCACAAATACAACTGCAAGCTCTGAGCCCACGGTCACTCTAGTTGCTCAGTCTCTAACAGCACCATCTCCTGAGAGCACACAGCTCTACCATCTTCATTCATACATGCACTTAGATCACACCGGGACATGGGAGACAAAACACACAGACAGGAATTATTTGTTTCAACTGCATTTCTAGGTCTAGTGGTTTTCACTGATGTTAAGCAATCTTCTGTCATCAAAGACTTTTTTCCCTTGACTTTCTCGGTGCTGTCAGGAAGGTTCACTCAGGCACTTACAGCTTAGATCATGGATATAATCAAGGTCCAGGTCCATCCCTGTACAAATTTGTGTGGCTGTGTCTGGAATCCAGGGAGCTGTATGGATCCACTCCAGCTGCAGACTGCCCCACTTGTGCAAGGCTCTGGGTAAACCAAGGTGCTTTAAACTAAGCAGAGGCATTTAAAAAACTGCATCCAATACTCTGCCTAATCCTTCAAAAGAAACATTACCCACCAGGGCCAGAATTAGAAACATTTTTTAGGAAAATGTGGCAAGAGCAGGGAAATATGTGTTTGATAAGTAAGATCAGTTTCTGTGTCAGGGCACATCTATTTTGTATGAAAACCTGGAAAATATCCAGATTCAAGCTCAGTGTTCTCTGCCAAGGCATTTGTGCTCCATTGGACTTGGGAAGTTTTACTGTTTTATCACAAATTTCATCCCTGTTTTCTTTGACTGTGTTTCAAGATGTTCAGTATATTTTAAACAGTTCTACTGAATGTGAGGTCAGTCAGTGACACACTGGGCAACTGCATTGTATGAAAGAGCACAGTTATTTCTAAGATCAGATAGATTTTATCTCTGACCTTGATTTACGTGCTTTTGCCACTATTGTTGGATACATAATTTCTGTGATAGGATACATAGCAATCCTAATCTTGTTATGTGCCGGGAAAACTCATGGATTGCACCAAGGCTCAAGTATAGTAGCTAAATACACAGCTCTTTATCATTTAGCAAAATAAGGAAAGATGAGGGAAGGGCCCAGGGGGAGAGCAAATTAACTGGAGCCACAGGTTGGCCCCAAAGTCGCTGAAGGTTAATCGAAGATTTTCAAATGGTTTCACACAACCTTGTGGAGAAATGTCCAGGCACTGCTCTGTAGGATGGCACTGAGACACGAGACACCATCAGCATGTCCAGAGCACAGTGCAATCAAACACAAGTGCACCTGCAGCTTATTTTTTAAACCATTTTGTCCTCTGTGTGAAGATTGAGTTCAGTGTGAGTCTTGTCTTCATATCCTGGAGATTATTCCTCACCTCACTGAAAAGGATTGAATTTAACGTAATGGAGGACATGCCCCTGCAGTCAGTGTTCAGCCTTGCAGGTTATTTCAGAGGGCATCAGACGAGCAGGATAAAAAATGAGAGCTGCAGTAACATAAAATGTGAGTTTTAGAAATGCAGTGAGCATGACTTACCTCTGCTTGCATTGGAAGTACAATGGGAAGAAAGTCAGGCCATGGCTGAAAGTTCCTGGAAATCTCATTATGTATGTCCTTTTTATTATTTACATCTTCTACATATATCATATAGTGCCAGTCTAAGAGCAGTAGATAAGAATTACTTCTTTTTTTCACTGAGATCCTTTAATTTAGAGACACCCAGCAGTATTCTAGTGTTCAGGTTCTTTGCTCCACTATTTGTAAATCAAAGTCTTAAGCTGTAGTGCTTTATTGAATACAGTGACAAATGGGGATGAACTGCATTCTCCCCTATAGTCATAAAATTGATTTAATATTTCAATTAATCTTTGCTACCTTCTAAAAAAATTTATGTGAATACATTCTGAGTAAGTCATCCTCAGGACTTAAGTAAATACTAACATAAATATCACTTAATTTATTTGCTCTCTTTAGAATTCTTTTATATCACTCTTGTGGTCACATGCAAGTATTGCTTCCACCAACCAGAATGCAGGAGTATCAGCTGAGATTGTCCTTACAAGAGGATTGTCACATTTTCATTATATACTTCTATATTCATAGTCTGGTTTCCATAGCCAGTGAAATGGTTCTTCACAACTTTGCAGAGGATGGAAATTATATCATAATCTATCCTTTAAAATTAAATTAAAAGAAAATATGATTTTAAAATAAGTGCCATTTTTATTTCCAGAAAAGAGAACTGGGCAGGCTCTCATTGTCAGGGCTTTTCTTACTTCCCCTCTGATCCAAGATTGCAGAGGGGCTGACAAGGTTTCATGCAGCATTTTTGATGTGATGTGCTGGGGTTCATATTTTTTCCATAATGATCCTTTATGGCCATAATTCGATGAAGAGGACACACACAACTCTTACTAGACTGTGCTAAGGTAGTCCAGAAGTGGTAAGATGGATGTGGATGTGGATGGATGTGTTGTTAACTTCAGATTTCTGCAGGCTAATGCTTTTTGCGTAAGTACTGTGCCTCTAATCCAGAATCTTAGATTCACTAAATGTAGCAAGCAATTAACTGTGCATTAGCAAGCTATTTGTGGAAGCTATGGAATGAATGCCCCTCCCCAGCTCACCAAAGGCCTCACCCTGCAGGCTTTGCAGCCCTTGGCAAGGAAATCTCCTACTCTGATGGTAAAGACTTGGATTAAAGACTAGGTTTTGTGTGTTTTGTGAAACATAACATAGTGTTCTAAAAAGTAGTCTCTAATGAAAACAAATACTATGGGGAAAAGGGCATTTTTTTCTCTTCCTGGCTCTTCTGGAAATTCTGTCACTACTGGTGTGTGACCTAGTGATGACTTTGAACTACTGGAGACCCTAAGTCAGGCTTCCCTTGTGTAGTCATGCCCACAGGCAGCAAACCACCTGCTCAAGACCCCCACACCTAGTTCCTGGCACAGCACAAGAGTAATTTCTTCACATTTTTAAGAGGGATTCCATTAAAAAGCTTTTTTCTAAAAATATAACTTTTTCTAAAAATATAACTGATACTGTTTGTAAGAATCCTAGAGAAATACCCCGGTGGTACAGAGTTATATTAAATAAAAGAGCTCTCCTATGGCAGGCTGTGCACTGAGGAGCAGTCAAACTGCCCGAGTAAAGCTTCTCCATGCTCACTCTGATTCCCCTCACTACCTGCAAATGGTACTTCAGTGGTGACTGCAGCAGATAGTTAAAGGTATTTAAAACACTGGAATGAGAAAGCACGCAGCACACAGGGTTGAAAGAATCATTGAAATAGAGACTTTTCCCCCTCCTCTGTTTCCTTGCAGTCTCCCCATTTTGCTAACTTTACAGTTTAAGAAATTGAGTTTAAGGGCCTTAAGCTACCTCGCAGTCCAGCTTGTTGAGCATAGCTGTAATTGAAAAATCTGGGCTGATGGGGGAAGGAAAAGATTGATTCTCTTTGAAGTGGACCTGGAGAGAAGGGTAATGGGTAAACTGGGAGAATGTGCTGGGAGAGGTGGTAGAGGCTACATGTGTCCAAGAGCAAGCACTTAGTGCTTATTATTCCACTTCATAATGTAGAGATGTGTTAGGCTCTAAAATATGTGCGGAAACAGCACGTACAGCTAAGATAATTCTTTCATCTCTTGCTAATTAAAAATGTACAAAAATGTTGAGGGGCAGCACTGTGTCTGTGCATTTGGTGCTTTTAGAGTAATAAGTGGCTCCTAACGAGGAGCCCAACCTGGGACCGCCATCTGTAACCTTTGGTTAAAACACGGTGTATCCATGCATTTATTAAGTGGTGCTTTTCCACTCAGACTCACTGGTCTCTGCTCTCCTGCTGCTGGTTGCCAGATGGAGTTTAAGTCTGCTTCATTAAGCCCTAAATGTCTGGGCTATGTTTGACTGTCCTGCCTTGTGGTACCATCATGCAACCATCAGAGGCACATGAGACCTCAGTGCCACGTTCCAGAAGTTACTGAGACCTTTGTGGTCAATCTGCTATGAGGAGTAGGAAATTCTGCCCACCTCTTAAAGCAAAACTTCAGTGTCTTGACCCTCCTGGCATAAGAAAACTCTCTTCCCTTATTACATGTCTGGAGAAGGGATGGGGTGAGCTTGGTCAAGGCTGCGTGGAGCAGAACCTGAGTGTGGGGGACAGCTGACCAAAGCTGATGGGATCACTCCTCTGGGGAAGAGCTGTCAGGTGGGCAGGGAGAACCTGTCATACTTTCAGTTGTGTGTGATATATCTAAAATGGGAGGAAATGGGAAAGGAAAGTTAAAAATAAACTCCCAAGAAAGGTAAATGCCTATATTCTGATACTCAGCAAATGTTTGACTGTCGTGGAAACATGGGTCAAATATGATGTTGGCATAACATCAGCCCCATGAAGCTGATGATGATTCTATCCAAGTGCTTTGCACAATTATAGAGGTCTAGTACAATTAATATCAGCTAAATTAGGTTAAAAATAATCAATAGGAGACAGTCATTTTGTGTGTCAGTTTAGATCACACAGGGGCTTTTTATAAATCTCAGTGTGAAAAAAGATATTTGGTTCTTTTCCATTTTAGTTCACACAGTGAGGGCACAGATGTCTGGCATTTTTTCAGTTGCTTTTTGCAAGTGGCACCACATTGCCAGAGGGTGCAGTGCCAAGCTCTGCTCCCCCAGCTCAAGGCTCCAGCAGCAGATGAAGTCCTCACTCGCTGCTCCTCTCACCTGCCAGCATGGGCTGGCAGTGGGCAAACATGGGACAGAGCTATTTATAAACAGAACATTGCTCATTTCATGCTGCCTTCTCTGAAGCAATCTGCAGTGTGTGTTGGGACTATTCTCCTGTTTAAACACAACAGGCAATTCTGAGATGTGTCCCAGAGAGCACCAGAGCTTCAGGAGGCTGCAAGGCTGAGAAGGAATTGGGCAGAGATTGCTCTCCTATGGCCAGGAGTGGGGTGCCCCCTCCTAGAATTGTGAATGGTGCAGGATTTCTCCCAGACCAAAGCTGCCAGCAACAGGGACTGTGGCTGCCCTTGGAGTGCCGGACACCACCTGAGAACTGACATCAAGAAACTGGGGGTGACTTTTGTTTCCCACCAAAAAGGGTGGCATTTGCCTCCAGGCGCCTGTGGCCAGTCCAGGCACCTGTGGCCAGGCACCTGTGGCTGGGAGAAGGAATCTCCTGCACTCATGTACCCTGGGCAGAATGTCTGACATATCCGGGGAGGCTCTGGCAGCCTTCCCCAGCCTCCCTGAGGTGTGCTTGCTGCAGCACACAGGACAGGACCCATGCTGGAGCTGGGCAGGCAGTGAAAGGTCCCAGCAAGCCCTGCCTGAAGTAAAATGGTGTGGTGTCCATGCAGGCATGGGCCTGACGTGTGCAGGATGTTCTAAGTGCAAGAGATGGATCTGATCTCTCTTTCTAACCTGGGGCTAACTGGTCTAGTTCTGAGGAAAGGTGGGGGCTGTACCCACCCTGGCCAGCTGAGACCACCCAGCCTCTCCCTGTAGCCTCTGCAGTCTGCTTTCAGCTTTCTTCCTGCACTCTGGGCCTGCTGCCTCCTCCCTGCTTGGCTCCCTGGGCAGCATCACAACAGGGCTTTGAATTTTGGAAACAGGATGGAACTCCCAGAAGGAAGAAAGCCAAGGAGAGAAGCCAAATACTTCATGTGAGGGGAGAGTTTCCCAAGGCTGGAGCTCTTGTCCCAGTCTCAAGCTTTGCCAGGTGTTTCTGTGTCCTCTCTCATTTGGCACTGGACTGAGGCAGTCAAGTCCCTTGCTGCTGATGCCAGCAGCCTTTCTTGTCCTGGATTAGTTTTTTTAGCAGGATTTTTTTCCATGTTACATCACATTAGCAAAGGTCTCCTCTTGGACACATGTTGTCACATAATTGGTGGATGGGCAGAAACTTTTCAGCTGCCAGAGCAGGGCAGGGACCCAATCTCCAAGCACCTCTCCAGCTCTGCACTCCCTGCAGGAACGTTGCTGACCACATGCACTGCTGGTGAGCACCATGAGGGTCCTGGCCCCTGGGGACCAGCTGTGATCACCAGCTCATCTCTGAGCAGGTCCTGAGGATCTGTTAACCATTGTTAACAACGAGCAGATGCGTGGGTGCTTTCTGTGTGTGCCCTCCATTTAAAGCCCTCTGCCCACAAACCCCCTCTGCGTTCAGGGTAGTGTGATCAGACTGCAGAAGGGCAGAAGAGCACATTAATGGATTAGCTTCTCATTTACATGTTAAGGGTTAAATTGGCATGAAAAGCCAGTTTAAATGTCCTTTAAGCATCCCTTAAACTTCCAGCTCTCCTCTCTTCTCCTTGAAGCATAGCCAGGGCCTTTCCCTGCTGTGAGGCCAGATGCCTGTGCCAAGCTGCCAGCCCTGCTGACAGCTCAGGGCGAGCAGGAGGGACAGAGCATGTGGCTGCCAGGGCCTGGCACTGCCACACTGCCCAGGGTGGCTGTGCTGGGCCACAGGCATGCTGCCCTCACTTGCCTTTGCAAGTCTCACCACTTCAGCAGGAGCAGTGAGGATGCTGTAAAGGAAACTTTCCTATCTGGCCATTCAAATGCCAGATGGGAGTCAGGAGTATTCCTCAACAATCCCTTGTGCGCCGAGTGGGTCCTGGCAGGAGTGGGGATGCTGTGTTATCTCAGGGGGTGGCTGCTGCCACGGGGCCCCTGGAGAGCAGCCCTGGTGACCTTGCAGGGATCACACATTGAAGCGAAGCAAACGAGTGCTGTACAGACAGTGAGATGGGTGAGCAGTGTTGGGGATCAGTTTGCTCCTGGGGATAGCTAAAGCATGGCCTGGTATTTTCTTCTGAAATCTCTCTGCATCTGGAAGGGCCCTCCAACACTGGAAGTTCACATTCAGCCAGGCTGGTGTTTTGCCTGGGGCTGATCCAGCCCTTGGAAATTAGGATCCACAGGATGACAATAGCAGCTGTAGCTTAGATTTAGGCCAAGCTTAAAAGGTGCCTAAACTCAATGTCAGTCTGCAAACCTTTGGGGGCAAACTGGTTATGGTCTGTTTTTTAACTAGCTAAATATCTGTGATTCCCTTTGAATCAGGAGTGCTTCAGATGAAGGCCAGCTCTGTCCAGCACATTGCTGTTAATCAGTCCATTGCTTTGGTCATGTGTTAACCTGTACAGCACTAAAGGAACAGATCCACCTTTCCAAAACAGCTTGGAATTTCCCATCCTGAGGTATCTAGGCTTCCATATTGATTCTGACAGCTTTCCCCAGCACCTGGAGCAGTGGAGGTAAATAGTTCCTTGTTTTACTGACATAGGAGAAAAATCAGTATCACCATGCAGATTGGATCTTTTTTCCTTTAGATTAAACGATATTGCATCCACAAAAGTCATTAGAGTTCCAAATACTTTGCAATTAATCATGAAGAGAGTAAATGAATCATTGATTTAACATTAAGAGAGTTTTTATTTTTTTGGCAATGTATTCTCCTGACAACTTGCATTACCAGTAACTATTCAATAAGGAATAAAATAATACATTTGGTCTGGTTTAGAATGTGCTTCAAACTTCATAAATATCAATACAGATACAGCTAAACAAATCTTCTTGTGATTGTGAGCTCTAGCTGAGAATACATCTAGCAATAAAGGTTGTCAATGAAAAGCAGCAATGGATACAGGGTTTTGACTTGTGTGGTGGTGCAGTTTGGGCAGTTGCATGTGTATTTGCATGGGTTAGAGATAACTCTGGTGAGAAAGGGCATGCATGGAGGTGGCAGGGAGATACTGGGCTGCACTGAAAGATGTGCCAGCTTTTTGTAAGGGGTGTGGGGTGTGGAGGTGTGTAAAAGTGCCTATGAGCTTTTATCCACAATCCCAGAGTTGAAGGGGTATATATTTGAGTCCATATGTAAACTACCTGCACGGGAAAGGAAATCCCAAGGATTTTATGAACACTACACATGTACATGTGAAGGTTATGAACTTAAGCACTCAGATAGTAAAAAATGTGCTCAGTGCTCTGTAACTGGCTGATAGGTTTGACTTTTATGTGTCAAAAGTGTGACTTCTGGACAAAGGTCTCCCTGCTTTGGGACATTTGGCATTTGTTATGTTGAATCAGATGTGAAGAAGGCTGCAGCCGGCAAGGGGGAAGAGTGGTCTGAGCCTCCCACTCCATGCTCTGCATCTGCCCTGTCCAGCAGTGGTGTGACCACACACACATGGGTCAGCTTGCTCATCTGGGAGAAAATGGCATTTTTATTTTGGTGAGTTACTTTTCTATGAGCTCAGTGAGATGGATCATGCACCACACAGTTCACAAGCTGAGGCAAGGGAGGTTGCCAAAGCATATGGCAGGAGCAGCAGAGAAGGGAGAACAGCCCCACTTTTCTCAATAAGAGCCCACAGCTAGGCTAGCTGCAGTGAAATCCAGAGCCGTGCCCTTAACAGGGAATACAGCTCCTGTGTCAAATGGAGCACGAAGTCACGTGGCAGCCTTTTGTACATTAACATGGGCTCTCTACCCCAGCCAATTCCCCAGCCTCACATTACTGAAACATCATTGCACAGAGATTTTAACTCATGTGTGAAATACCATCTTTGGCCACCGGTGCACGGTGGGTTATTCCCTGTGCAGGTGCACGTACCAACACAGATGGCTGTGCACTGGGAGCCAGGCTGCCAGTCCAGGCTTGGTTTGTTTCCTTCCTTCCTTTTCCTTGCAAACCAGGTATTACATATAATCACTGGATAAGATAAAAAAGCAGATCACAGAAAAGATTAGAAATAACAGAAGAGGTGCCCTCAATTTAGGTCAAAAGACTGAATATTTGGACATATGATGTGTATTTATGTCTGAGCAGACTGCTTAAAGGCCAGGGATTTATCCAGTGTAAGAAGAAGTGCATTAGTCTATAATGTGCTTTAGTCAGACCTTGTAACTTTGTGCACATGAATATTCACTGCTGAAGTAAATGATACTGCTTTTAAAGTTAGGTTCTTGATTTTAGGAACTTTGCCCAATTGGAGTACATTGTGTCAACTTCTCCAAATGACTGTTGCTTGCATTTGGTCACAGAAAGTTTTTATAGGGCTCCAAGGTTAATCTGCCAGTATCTTTCTTTCCTCCCATCCCCAAAGTGACACAATAACTTCAAACTCTTATGTTTTTGTCAGCTCTATTGGTCCTTGAACTCAAAAATGTTCTCCATGCTTATAATACATGAAGGGTGGAGGGAAGTTTTTGGTGCATTTCATGTCCCAGTGTCATCTACAGGTGAACTAAAACATCATACATGTAAAAATATAAAAAATGGTAAAATATGTATATATCCATAAATCCATTTAAGCAGAATCAGTGATGGATGAGTGTGTTTAAATCTTAGACTCGTATTTCTTCTAACTTACTGGAAGAGGACTCCCATAATTCACTGGAGAGTCTCATTCTTGTGAATTATTGTCTTCATCATTTAAGAAATATTTCATCTCCTGAAGATGATCTCCAGCCACTGTAACCTGTATTTGGCTTTCAGCTATATTTCTTTATCTTCATTAATGCATATGATCTTGTGCACTTCAGTGCGGAAAATTGGATAGTCCCTGCTTTCTGGAACTTGTTTATTCAAGAGTGCTCATTAAGTAAACACAGTGCAGCACCATGGCCAGCTTCTATTTTCTCCCTCCTCCTCGTGCTCATCACTTGTTTAGTTGAGCAGCATTACCTGAGGCCCCTGAGCAGCAGCGTGTGCCTCCTCTGCAGGCAGTGACCTGGCCGTGCCTCGGGCACACGGAACCTGCTGAAGAGGAAGCCTTTAGTGTGCCCGAATGTCCACTCCTTAAACTAGGGTTTGGCCTGGTGGGGAAAACATGGGGCCTGGGGACAAGAGGACAGCTAAGTTCTCGACCTGGGGGCATTTTGTGTGACCTGGGGGCAAAGGCGGGGGGCGATTCTCCCCCTTTGCCTGTTGGCATTGGCACCTGCAGGCGTGTGGCACATCTGCTCCTGCCCACGGGCACATGGAGCTCAGCTGGGCTTTGCAGGGCTGGGAAAGGTCCATGCTGGGGGGGGGCAGATGGGACAGAATCCAGAGACTTCAGGATGCTGATATTTAGGATTTTATTTCGTATCTAAGAAGGCAGGAGTTCTGATGAATGCTGCAGCTGGCAGGGAAGAGCTCTAGGGAGCAGTGCCATGGAGGTGAGGAGGGACCAGGCACAGGACTGAGGCTCCAACCATAACATTCAGGGAGTCCTCAAGCTGGCCTGAAGCACATGATTCCCAACATAAATCCTCCTGGGAAGAAGTCCTGTTCTCTAAAATCATGTCTTCCTATCCTTGCTCTGGAAAATGGGGATGATAATAATACCTGACCTATCTTCTCTGAGTGTTGCTTCATATTTGAATACTGCTTTGATCCCATGGAGTGCTGAGGATTATTGCTTTATAATCCTTATAATTCTATTATTCCATCAGTGAAGTGATTCAAATGAAATTGGAAGCATCTTTTATGCTGACCCAGAGCCAAAGCAGAACCAAACTTTTGTATCTGTAGATAGTGGAAGAAATTAAGCTCAGCCACAGAATACTTTGGGGTTTTTGAGTCATCCAGAGTCTGTGGGGATATTTCTTTATGCCAGTGGGCTTTAAATGGAATTAGTAGAGACAGGAAAGCCAGACAAAATGGAGAAGGAATCGCTAGGATGCTAATTCCAGTTCTCCAACGTGGTGTTCACTATGCCCAGATTTCTTTAAAGCTTCTTGATATTTTTTGTATTTGACAATCTCCATGGACATGGGAAGAAAATAATGTAATACCCACAAAAGTACTGATGCTATTCTCTGAGCTAGGCGTTGCATCTCAGCTCTGAGTCAGCTCAAATTTCACCTCAGTCACGTGGCCCTGAGGATGGGCCATAGGCTGTGAAGGTCTGGCTAGGAAGTTTTCATTTTGGTTCTTTCCCTGCACTCTTTTTTCTTCCCAAGTGTGCCTCTCTGAAACTTCTCAGCAGTGTTTGTTTCTGTAGGGCGGTGGAGCCATTGGAGATGGGTTAGTGGGCAGAGCAAGGATATTTAAAATGGATGACAGATGAATGCCATTACAAAGCTATTACCATCACACCATCCATAGCTTAAATATCTTGAGGATATGCTCGGGTTTGCAGTGAAGAAATGACTGTGTGAGTAGAAGACATTAGTGTGGGAGTGATCATGCTACGGGCAGTGTGCCAGGCTGTGTGAGGGGGAGCAAGGGGGACCTCAGCACACTACAACTCAGCCTCGCCGGCTGGGGGTAGGGAGACACTATTGTGTCTTCCTTCAGGCCTGATTTCTAATCTCATACTGTGGCTGAAATTTTATTATTGCTTACTAGAGTGCTGCAGGGTCATGTAAAAATTGACAGCCCTGTGTGGCAGGGTATGTGTGTGGAGTGTCCTGGGTGCCCTGATGGTCCTGGCAGTGACTGGTGCAGAGGCTGGTGCGAGGCAGCAAACAAGGTATATGCTCCTTCTTCGCTTGTGCCTGTCTGAAATCTGTGAGGTACCTTTTAGAAAGGACGAGAATCTTGTTGGGATGGAGCCATGGGCAGTTTCAAGGGCCAGCCAGCACTGTACCTGCAGGGCCACCTCAGAAAGGCAGATAAAAGATTTCCAGTTTAGCTGGCTCCTCGCTCTGCCACCCGACACACTGCCTGTCGTCCCACAGCCCCCAGTGCCTCTGAGTAATAACACAATGTTTTGCTTCTCAGTAAATATCTTTTAAACTGATGAATTCAAAAAGCACTTTAGATGACATTTAAAATTTAGAACCAGATGACTGAGCTGTGAATAATGAATCTTGCCCAGTAGATGGATGGCACGTTACTGTGCAATTCTCTCCCTCTCAGTCATTGTCAGCTGAAGCATTTTTCTCTTCCACCCTGTTTCCCTCCTGTCTTCCCTCCCTCACCCCCAAAATACACAAGGCCTATTCAGAAATGCTTTACTTTGAAGACCGTGTGCAGAGAGAAACTTTCAAACCAATCAGACCTAAGCAGAGATGCATTTCTCTCCTTCTCTTCCATCCTGACCTGAGGGTTGGTTATTTATGATGCCAGTCCTTAAATTGGGGCTTTCTCTGCCCATCCTCACCCGCACTTTAGCTAGCTGTTGTCTCCCAGGTGCACAGCAGGGCAGCACAGTGGCCCCTGTCACCCCTTTGGCCACAGTGCCTTGGTGCCACGGGAGAGGACAGCAAACAGGCAGCCCCCCCTTCTCCTACAGCCTCTAAGGCCAAATTAGAGGTGCCACTTTCAGTGCCCAGCAGTAGCCAATGTTTTGGGCAGCACAGGGTTGCTCTGGCCTAGGGGCAGCTAGATTGTACTTGTGATGGCCACAGCACACCCGTCCCAGCTTTCCCTTTTGGACATGGCACTGCTTGGCCATGGCAGCTCATGCCACACTGTCCCTTAGCCTCAGATGTGCCTCCTGCCACCCATCACTTTGCCAGACCCACAGCCCCTGGCTGACACTGCAAGGAGGTGTTTCTTTCCTGATTGCCTGGTCTCTGCTCAGCAGCCTGAGTCCTTTACCTGGTTTAAGCATGTCCCTTGCTCAGGCCTTTAACCCCACACAGGCAAGGCAGGCACTGGCACAGTGTCCCCCCCAGCTCCCTGCTTTGCACCACTGCAGGCAACATCCAGCTGTGCCCCCAAGCAGCCCAGAGTCCCTTTGTCACCCGCAGAGATGGAGCAGAGCAAGCACAGGGTCATTAGGGGAGGCTGCTCAGGATGGAGCAAGCAAGTGAGAACAGCATGAAGCTGAATTCTGGCATCTCGAATTGAGCTGGGTCACAGGTGCCTCAGCACTGGGGACACAGATCTACATCCATGCCCTGTGTGCTGTGGGCTCCACACGTTGGGCAAAGGTGGGTAATGAACTAAGCAGGAGGCTCCATCAGATGGGAGCAGGTGATTATTTAGGCTTAGGTTTTCTGACTGCCTTCACCTGGGTGTCAGTGCTACATTTTTAGTCTGGAAAGACTAAGGGCTGTCAGCTTGCTTTGGTTGCTGCATGTTTAATCCTGCTGTCTGGATAGGGTGTTGGAAAATCCATGCAGCATACAGGAAGTCGTGCTGAAGGCTGTATTTAGTACAGTACTGGTTACTTTTGCCTTCTCCATTGTCAGAGATGGAATGTTCCTGTTCAGAGGCATTTGTGACATCATGTTTCATATTATCTCCCAGTGCTGTTGTCTTGTTCCAGAAGGAAGCTGTGGAAAGTGCTGATTTTGGTAATTGCACTCAGATCTTTGAGGCAGAGATTATTCCTAGAGGAAGATGGGCTTCTCTGGGCATCAGCCTGGAGTGACTGCTCAGACTGGAACAAACCAGCAAGGCTGAAAGCTCTCAGGCCCTGCTCCTGTGTTGCTTTTAGATGCCTGCCTTGGCCTCCCCCCTTACTTTTAATGCTGCACTGGTGGGGTTTGAATATGAACACCAGGAAATTCCACCCAAAGACGCAGGAAGCAGCAGGGCCAAGCTGTCTCACACACAACTCAAAGGACAAAAGGTTGTGTGTGTTCCTATTCTGCCAGTTGTTCTGCTAAAAGTAGTTTCTCCAAGCTAAACCCCCCTTCATTTATGTCTCCTGAAGTCTCCTGTTTTGTTTGTGCTCATTCTCTTATGTATATTGAGACTTTTTGTATGATTCAATTGGAAACATCAGCAAGGAAAATGAGATGTTTTCAAACTGTAATGACTTACAAACTGTATTCCTTTGTTGCTGGATGGGTTCTTAAAATACTTTTTCTTTCTCTTTTTTGGTTTCCACGTGCTTTAACATGCAGATTAGAGGCTCTTTCATGTGAGAAATGCTTTTTTGCTGTGAAGACTTGCAGAATATTTGTCCTGAGTGGAGGTGAAGGAAGTGCCCTGTGTGGTCAGTGCTCTCTGGGAAGCTACTGCTCTCCAGTAGGATGAGCTTTTGGCTCTGTGTGGCATGAAGTAGCAGTGAATGGCTGTGTTGCTTTGTATTTACAAGGAAGGTAAATGAATATTGCAAATTATTGTTTACAAATCTGGCTTTCACATCAAGGAGCCAAGGTTAAAAGAGAATTTTATTATTATTTTCTGTTAGTAGATGTTAACAAAGTGTCAAAACTGCCTCTCCATAACTACTCTGTCTGCAAAGTAGCTGCAAAGCCAGACTAGGACATGGAAAATTGTCTTTTGAGACAGTTATTTGAAGCAGTAGTAAAGTAGCACTGACCCCACCTGAACCTCAACCTATTCACACCCTGTAAACCTGAGCAGATAATTAGTCTCTGCAGAGTTACAGGAAGAGTAATAAAGCTTGGATAGGGAGAAAGTATTTGGTGAGCTAGACTGTGCTTTCAGTGTGTTGGTAATCCAGTGTAGTTACACCATTCAGCTGAACTTTGAAATGCCCAGAGAGAATTATTTGCCCTCAAGTATGATACAGCTGATCTGACACAGGAAAGGGTGTCTGGAATAGGGCCTGTGACTGATTGGAAATCTCTCAATAAAGATGAGGGAAAGGAGAGTTGCAAATCATGGGATTGTTCCACATAAAATAAGATTTTATTTTTTAAATGCAAGTTGGGAAAACTTATGTGAGACTTTGAAAGTGGGAAATGGCTTAGTGGTAGGTATTGGATTGCTAATGAGCTGTGACCTTTACTGAACACAATGTATTG
This sequence comes from Erpornis zantholeuca, assembly GCA_013400515.1. Taxonomy (NCBI): domain Eukaryota; kingdom Metazoa; phylum Chordata; class Aves; order Passeriformes; family Timaliidae; genus Erpornis; species Erpornis zantholeuca. The sequence continues at coordinate 384,823 of VZTN01004277.1, forward strand.
ATTAAGGTAGTATTTTCCTAATATTGTTCTTAAAACTTATTTACCCTTCCTTAAACTTAAGAGAAACTATTGCTGTAGATATGTGTTTATTAGATCTCAGTGTAGCTACACCTTCCTACTGGCCAACTCACTTTGTACTCAAACTAAAACCACATTCTGTGGTGCAGGTAGGTGTGTAAAGCAAGCTGGTGTTGGGAAGAGCCTCAGGTCTGGAACTACACACTGGGGTTACATTCAAATAAATCAGTATTCTGTGCACATCTCCTTGAGCACTGCAGCATGGAACTGAAATGAAATTTATTGCCATGGCCTGTGGAATGGGCAGAGCTTGCCTGTCCCAAAGCTTGCAGGCTGAGACAGCAGGTGCAGATGGAGTGACTCTACTTACCAGTCTCTCTAAAGGTGTTGCAGCACAAGGGGGGAATTGTATTCCATTCAAGCATTAATTGCTAGGGCCTCAGGAGTATAAATAAAGAAATGGTTTCCCCTGGCTAAATAGGCTGTTCTGCTGGATTGGTCTTACCCAGCAATGTCAGCAGAGCACACAGGCCCATGTGCTGTAGTCCTTAGCTCAGTACAGCTCCGTGAAATCAGGCATCTTTTGTGGGGCTTTTTTATTCCATTTGTGCTAGAAATATCAGAATAACAGTCTCCTAGTGTTAACACAGTGATTTTACTTTTAATCTTTTCTAAAATACAGAAAAACCAAAGGAGATAAGACAGATGTTAACTAAAGATCATTTCCAAGATGCTGGTTTAGCAAGGGCTACAGTTCTTTTAGACAAATTGACTCCTCTTTGCAGTTCTTTTGGGTTTTTGAGGTTTTCTTTCTAAAAAAAATTCTTTCAGGTTTTTTTTTTCTCTTTCTTTCCCCTAAAAGATACTTCTTCCCTGGTTGTAAAGCCTTTCCTAAGTCCTTAACTCACAGCTCAAATGAGGAGGCAGGGGAAGGAGGAGGAATCAATGTCTATATGTGCTGGGGCCTAACACTCACACCTGGATAAGGTGTTTTGCAGTATTACTTGTTTTATTTTACAATTGCCTTTTTTTTTCTTTCCCTTCACTTGGAAAGTGTTCATAGCAAAAACCTTTATTGCAACATCACATGTTCTGGAAACACGATTAATAAAGAGTTTGCAGGAATTGAATCATCAAGGAAGAAATTGCTTTATATATATTTTTATATGTTTCATATATATATGAAAAAACTTTTCTTGTGACATGACTTCTCCTTTCCCCACAATTCCTGGCAGCAAGGAGAAAGGAAAAGTTTCTAACAGATGGTATGGAGGCAGTTCAGACTCTGTGCAGTGGAGGTGATAGCACAGGTGTGGAGCTCTAAGAAGACCAAAGGGCTCACTGATAAAAGCCAGTGTACTGCAAATTATGGCCAGGAACTAGGAACTGTTCCTTGGGCTGCTGCTAACACTGAAATTACTAAAACTACTTTTGGAGCATATTCTGTTGCTGACAGGTGTGCATCAGCAGTACAGCCTCTAAACCATGTGAATAATGGATATTGAGAGTTTTCTGAAAACATTTAAAAGTAAAACTGATCATAAAGAAAATTTTCTTTTATTAACTTGCCTTCCCTGGGAATGATTGTGGGATCCTGGTATGCTGTGAATAGCAAAGTATGAACTGTGGGAAAGCTGCTCAGCAGCACAGCTCTGTAGCTTGCCAAACCCAGGTTGGACCCACTCAAACTTCCCCTCCTCTCAGGAATGTGAGGCTGACCTTGGCCTCACAGTGAGAGCTGCTGCATGCAGAGAATGTTTGCTGTGCAGTTTTGCAGAACTGATCCTCTGAATGATCTTCTACTTCATTTATTCCATAGGGGAGCAGTGTCAGAACTTGGGTTAAATATACAGGACTGTTTTTTGGACATGCCTGAATTTTCACTGATTGTTTGTCTGCATGCAGTCCTGCGTGATGATTTAAACTTCATGTGGCAAATGTAATGGAGGATGTAAATCTTCATCTTCCTTCTCAACCAAACTATAAAAATAAGATAATTTGGTTCATCCTATAGCTCATGCTAAAATGAGTCATATGCATGTATGTGTGTATACACTTTACAGGGGTCATTACTGAAATTCCTGCTGTGAACAGGTTCAACAAAATCCCTTCCAAGGGAAATAAGCCAAATAGCTTTGCTCTATCATCACTCCTGCAGAGGCAGCCACTGGGTCCCAGCAGGGATGTCAGCATCGACCAATCTGTGTTTTGAGTGAGGCACCAGGAAGCACAGTTTTCTGGGCCAGTATTTCAGGAAAACATATGGCACTGTCTGCTGCTCATGAAAGGCAATGGTGTAGTCAAGCACTCAATCAGGACTTTCCCACTGCACAGACTGAGAGGGATCCAGTCTTCCCCACACTGGACTATGGTGCAAAGCTGTTTTGCATTTTCCATGGTAGCCCTAGTAGAAACTTGTTTGCAGTAACCCATGCAGGATCAGCACTCCTGAGCATCAGCATGGAAGTCTTCAGGCTAACAATACCCGTGTCCACCAGCCAGCCTCAGGAATAGATAAGTTTCTTACACAAGCAAACAACTAAATGCTACCTTCTATTGTAAACTGTGTTTTAATTTTGGTGTTGTAACACACATCATGTTGGATGGAATTACTACAGGGTGAGCACTGTTGTTCCTGATATCCTGTTAGGATGAGGAATGGGCTAGCACTGGGGGGAAAGGTGCTTTCCACTGCTCTGTCTTTACTGTTCAAACTGCCATTGAAGTTGGTTTCGGTCTGCCTGCCTGAACTTTGGACACTGCTGCCTCACTGCTGTTGCCCTGGACACACTGAGCTTGTTTATAAGGGAGTGCTGAAATAGTAGTTGAAAATGGACCTCTAGGCTTGTAGACTAAATTTAAAAGTATGTTACTTCCACTAGTTATATTAGTTATCCTGTGATACAGTCATGTTCCTCTGCTTGACAGGATAAATAATTTAGTCTTCTGAGAATCTCTTGATTGTATTCTTTTGCTATAACTGGCATTAATGGCATGGCTTCTAGTGACAGAGCATTCTGACTTATTTGAGATCCTCAGCAGTTTGGGCATCAGGTGACTGTAAGACAGCAGGAACTCTACCATTAAGCACCTACCACAGTGCTATCTTGTCTAGTAATTTTTCTCTCATTTGGGAGCCAGTAGTAGAGCAGACTTCCCTTCAGTGTAGAATGACTTTGTTATGCAAAGTAATTATTTTCTTCCTTTCATTTCAAATGAGGTTTGTGTTTTTCCAGTCTATAACCAAAGTATCAGCACAGTGTCAGCTGTAGGTGGGATTATAAGGAAGAATTTCCAAAGCACATAAAGTATGGATATCCACACGGTCAGATGTTGCATGGGGGTTCTCATCATTAAAGTACTGTATTAGTAGCTTCCATTATGTTGCTCTCCTGTGGTGAAGCATTCTGGATCAGAAGAGACCTGCTATTTCACATGCACTCCAGCTGCTCCCTTCACCCACCACAGTCAAACCTCATATTTTCTTATTTTTAATGAGTTACGTGTGTGGAAAGACAAAAAAAGGAAGCAAAAACCAAGCAGAGGGAGATTGTTAGATTGATTCCTGACTGAAGAAGGTGAGTGAGATTACAGAGGGCCCAAGAAAGTTTTTCCCAGCCATGTGAAGTGCAGAGCAGTGAGGCTGACTCATTTCCTTGACCTGACAGGGACTGTCCTGACAGACCAATACCAGGGCGGTTGCCTTTGTCCCCAGTGCTTTATTTCTGAGAGCTCTGATGATTTCTGCCCTGTTTTCTAGTCTCCTTCTGTTCTTGCTGTTCTGTGTTCTGGGCTCTTTATTACTTCGTTTTGATTTTGGTTTTACTGGCCATGAGGGATATTTCCCTTCTCCTTATGTCTCATCTTAAACTACATGTGGTTCAGAGCTGTGACTGATGGTCCCAGGATGCCTGGTTGTGGCTTTGATGCATGTCATAGTCCAGGAAACTGAAATCCCAACACAAATCACTGTACAACCTGACACAGCTCTTAGGTTTGTTGTGCAGAGAGGAAAAGCTGTGCCCAGAGAAGTCAAAGCAACAATGTAAACAAAAGTGGTCCTTCCTCAGGAGACCCCCACGACAGCACATGAACCACTTCTGTGTGCCCTGTCTGCCTCTGCAGCTCCAGAGGCCCCTCCTGTGTCAGTGGCACACCTGCACCAGAGCACTGCAGCTTTTGTACCTGTCTCCTGCCAGCATCGTGCCTCCTGCATCCAGCAGAGCCCTCCCACAACAGGCACAGGCCAGTCCTGCAGAATGCCCTGCTGCAGGGTGGGTGTGATCTGTGGGTGTCACACTCATGTTCACAACTTACCTGGTGGTATTTGGATCCTCTCACCCATGCTGTAGCCGAGGTAGGGGCTTGCAGAGCAGAACTCCTGCTCTGTTTTGAAAGCCTGCTCCATCTACCAAGAACTGACATAACTATGGCCACAGACCTGAACACCAAGCTGGTCCTGGTGCTTCACATGCTTTGGGACTTCGTGTAGTTGCACAGCAATTTGCAGGAAGCTAGCTGACAATAACACAAACACTGGCTGGCCTCTGCAGAGGAATATCCCAACTCTGGGCATGCAACCAACACAGCACATAAGCTTCTATTTCTCTTTCTTTGAACCATCTTTCTGCTTCAAATAATCTTCAGAAAAAAAGGATTTAAAACTTCAATATCAAAGTCATATACCCAGTGGTCATATAGAACTGCAGAACAAACAAGATTTGTCTCATAGCAGAGCTGAGGGGAGGGAGTGGGTGTTGTTGGCTGTCATACTCCTGCAATGGAGCAGGGTCTGGGAAAGTGGCCCTGAGCTGGTACAGGTTAATCAGAGTGACATTTTAAGGTCCCTACCTCCTAGCTATACCTAACAGCTTTAACAACATTAGTTACTTCCGTACCACTTCCATCCCTGCTGCAAGAGAGCAACCCAGCCCTTGCCGTATCTTTTGGAAAGAGGGATGGGTTGAAGCTCTGGTGGTTTGATAGTGAACCACCAGTACTTAAAATCTGAGAACTCTGTATAGTCTGGAGGCCTTTAAAGCTGTGCTGAACTGCCACTGGTCTAAAATATTGCCAGAATGCATTACTTGTCTCTGGAAGGCATTTGTTTTCATTTACTGCACAAAGTAAAACAGGCCCAGGGTTACAAACAGCTCAGTCTGTGCTGGGGCTGTAATTCTGCTGCACTGGTAAAGGCCATCGTCACAAGTGCCACTGTCACTGACATAACACAGCTCGGGTAGCTTCTCCAGGGTGGTGGCACAAGCATAGGTGCTTGTATTGCTGATTTTAGGAGCTCTTTATACACAGACAAAGCTCTCTTACTGTGAGGATGATTAAATCCTAAGGTAGGATTGCCTAGAGAGGTTGTAGAGTCTCCATCTCCAAATATTTAAAACCTGACTGGCCACAGTCCTGAGGAACCTGCTCTAACTGACCCTGCTTTGAGCAGGGCGTTGGACCAGATCATCTCCAGAGGTGCCTTTGAACCTCAGCCTTTCAATGTTTCCCTGAAAAGGGGTTCAGTGCAGGCAAGTAGTTTGAGCATAACAACAGAATTCCACTCTGCTCTTATTCCAAGAGGCCTATCAGCAATCTAACTTTAAAATCTGCATTTCCTGGCCTATGAGATCACCCGTGGAGGTAGATTCTCATTTCCTGAAATGATAAGAGCCGAACAGATAAGCAAAGGGCAAGAGCTCATTCAATCTGTTAGTTATATAAGCACATAAATATAACAGTCACTTTTCTTAGCATCAGGTACTTACTCTGTAATTGGTATCACTTAATGTAAAGCCTTGTTCTCGGTTTTAAAGGCTGATGTAATTGCAGTTTTGCAGATCGTGGCAGCATACCAATGCAGTCACTTCAGTGCAAAGTAAAGCACTTAGTGTGCTGTTCATTATATGTTAGTGTAAGACTCGGATGTCACAGAAATAGGACCAAATTGTGCATGTAGACATCTGGTTTAGTATCATGAAGGGGGTAAATACTAAGATAGACCTAGAGAAAAAAATCCACAGTGCTTAAAAGTATGTTGTTGTTGTTGTTATTATTGTTATTATTATTATTATTATTTTTGACATGAATCACAGGTTTTATCTCAGATACAGAAATTGCTGCAGTATTAACCCAACTACCTAAATTTTCACATAGGATAGGTAGAAAATTCCACTATAAAGAGATCCTTTGCACAGAGTGGGACGCAGAAAAGTTTCAAACTAATTAATACATTTGGTAAATTCATGACTGTAAGGTGCATGTGTCAGGTGCTTGAGCCAGCACTTGAGCTACAGTTGTAGAGCTTGTGGACAGTATCTGGTTTCCCTGAACATGCTTATCTGTGTCATACCTGACTTGGACATGTGCTCCATCAAGCTTTGGGGCTGCTTCTGCCTCTGTTTTATTCGGGGTGGAAAATGAGCTGTTTTATACAAATAGCAATCTGATTAATACTGACCCTGCAAGATTAAAATTGCTCCCTCTTCTGAGGTGCTGGCTGTAGTCCCTGGCAGCTTGCAGTGCTCTGCTGTTTCACATAGGTGCATTCAAATCTCATCTTTGTCTGCTTTGTACTGAAGAGTGGCATTTCCAGTTTTGGAGTGTGGGAAGAGGAAAGAAATTGCTATATTCACTGTAAATGCTCAGCATTGTAAATGACAGCTCCTGCTTGGAAATGCAGGCGAGGTCCTCATGAGAACCTCCTTTGAGAACTAGCCACAGAAAAGCTAATCCACTTTGGTCTGAATATTAACGTGGTCAGTTTTAGTAAACAAAGTAGGCTTTCATCTGCTGTGAGATCTCAACTACAGTGCTCTTGCAAGTGCTTATTACCAGCGATATTTGGAACCTCACAGCTGGTTCAGTGCAGGGACAGGACCCTTCCCTTCCCTGGAATTGCTTCAGCATGTCTCATTTACTCAGGTTTACTGGGATATGATCAAAACCAAGCTGTCTCCTTCCTGCCCACAGTGTCTCTAAGTGAGACAAGCTACCACACAGCTCTGAGCTTCTTACTTTCCCCGTGTGCCACTAAAATATGGTGCAGTGTGCTGCAACATCTCTGGGTGATTCTGTGCATGATTGGGTTACTTCTGAAGCATTTGGTAATACTTCTGATGAAGGGAGAAGCAGACTGGTTTGTTAATGGCACAGGCATTTCCTTAACTTAAAATGGATCTTTGGGAGCCTTCATTAGCTGTAAAACCAGGGAGCAGGCTGGCATATGGATTCATTAGTGTTCTGCTTATAACTTATACTGGTGCAGATTTTCGCCTCTTTTGCACCATATATTGACAAATCCAGCATTTTGGAGGGTTCCCTCCATGTCTCCCACAAATGACTGATGTATTCTTGGGAGCTTTGTGTTTTTAGAAAACTGTTGTCCTGTCCAACAACATAAGAATTTCAAGATGCACAGTACAAGTGTGCATCAAGTCAATGCAGTTATTTCCATGCCTACAGTTTAGCACACTGACTGAGATGAAATAATGGAAATACTTCTGGATTTTGTTTTTGTAGTGAGGACAAAGAAAGCACCAAAAAATGATTTTTCTGCTAAACTGAAATATGCCCATCCCAGAAAGTAGCTGTGCTTTGTATGCATGGGTTAAATTCATGTGAGGTTTTCTATTGCAATTGCATAAGGAAAACATATCCTAGCCTGACTGAGCATAGGTGCATAGCTTTATCAGCAATTAGTTCCACTGGTAGGTTATCTGAACAGCTGTCAGAGATATTGATCAGGACAAAACCTGGTTTGGAATAGTGACATCTGAAACAATTGGTTTTAAAACAGTCAGAAATATAGCTATTGATTGACTCAAGGGGATTCTTCTGGCCTGTACAAGTACAAGTTTGCTTTCTTAACTCAGCAGGATGCTATGGTGTGAACTTTGTGAATAATCTTTAAAGAAAGTTTTGAAAAAACATAATGATGCTGGGGTGATTGAACTTCTTTCAGAAAAATTATGGAGGAGTACAGGAAACCAGGGTTCTTTTCCCAGTTATTTCTCAGCCATCCAAATCTGAAATTGAAAACATTACCTAGATTTAATGAGGAAGATGTAAACAAGGCCAGAACCAGTCTGAAAGACCATATGCACAACATGTTCCTGGGAATAGGGACTTTCTTGGGACTGGGAGATAGCTAAGTCACATTTGCAACCTGAGGCACACAAACACTGGAAGTGGTTTGTGACGCTGAGCAGCTGATCGAGAAATTGGGACTAGGATTTGTTCTAGATCTAGGCAAACAATCCTATGCTAGTGGGAGGGATTTTTTCCTGGACGTGTTTTCCTCAGGCCTCTGATTACCAGCCTGCATGTGCAGGTTCAGTTCAAGCCACATGCCATCCCGTGGCATTATACTGAACTTGCACATCAGGAGAAATTTCTGGTAGTGAAATGGTGACCTTAGTATTTTTCAGGGTAGTTAAAGAACAATTGTGTCTCTCTTTTCCCCTTCCTTTTCAACCAGTCATTGCAAAAGCACATAAAGTACTGTAAAGACTCAAGTTCCAGACAATCAGTTAATGTACTCAGAGTCATGCATGGTCTGATATGCACGATGCAGTTGCATCTCCATCTGCTGCGCTCGGCAGTGGTTTGAAAGATGGCAATGTAAGTGAAGTGCTGATGTTGCTTATGTTGCTGTGAATTAGGCAGTTCCTAAATTGATCCTTCCTGTCTATATAGCTAAAGTGAGCTTGAAACATGGATTGAAATTTAACATTTCTTTTAAAAAATATCTGTCCAAAGACAATTCTGTTTCTTCCCTTTTCCTTCCCAGCTTTGGAATAATGCTCAGTCTTGCTGGTCCTATGTGCCTGCATCAGGTGGAGGTTGTGTACCATGGGCCATCCTGGGGCTTGGGCTTCTGCGTTTGCTGCATGTGTTTCAAGGTGGTGGAGCTGAGTCTGCTTTGGATAAGGAAGAGTTAAAATCTCTCCCAGCCCTCACGTAATATATTATGTGTGTAGAGAAACATGATGCTGTTCTTGAACTGCCAGCCCTTGCCCCCTGTATTCTAGGCTGTTTCTTATTTAAACACTGTTAATTGTTGTTCTTTACGATCATATCAAAGGCCTTTGAAAATGTCAGCCCAGGCTGATATCCCAGTGTCCTCAGTATATGCACAGAGTGGAACAGCTTACAGCTTTTCATGAACTTGTCTGTTCCTTCTGCATCACTCTCTTTTGGGAAAGTGAAAACTGAGATGTGACAATGTAAAGTGGTTCTTCCCTTGCAAACTGCCTGTGACAGAGCTGGGAAAACTGACCTAGAGGATCCTAATCCCAGGCCAGGGCTCCCAGCCCATCTTCCCGCGTTGAAGTGCAGGCTGGGAAAAGCCAGATCCCCGATCACCAGCTTTGGTTCACCGCCTGCGCTCTGCCAGCTCCCCCTGCCAGGCTGCACAAGGGCTGCCAGCATCTTCCCAGCGCCGCACGACTGCTCCTGCTTGGGGGCTGCTCTGGGGGCTCTCAGCGTAGTGGCGACCCAGGGCTCGGACCTGGCTCCCGCAAAGCTAGGGCATCTGCGGGCCTGGCAGAACAGGCGGGACAGCCAAAATACCCTTTCACCTCCAGCAAGAGAAAAATCCCGTGACTTTATCATAAACAGCTCTTCAGCTGAAGCAGCTAGGGATTTGAGCATGGAAATTTGGCACGGAAACGCCTTTCATTACACTCGTGTCCCTGAGCGTTCCCATGAAAAACTGCCTTTGATCAGCAGGCGGCTTGGAAAGGCTGCCCGCCCCGCGCAGCCCCGCGGCTCGCGGTGCCCGTTCCCGCTGNGCTGTGCTTACACACCTCCGGGGACGGTCACTCCACCACCTGCCGGGGAAGCCCGGTCCAATGTCTAATCACCCCTTCTGGAAAAAAAAAATCCTCCTAATATCCAGTCTGAACCTCCAACACTGCTTAAGTCTATGTCCTCTCACCCTGTCCCTTGTTCCCTGGGAGCAGGGCTGACCCCACCTGGCTACAACCTCGTAGAGAGCGATAAGGTCCCTCCTGAACCTCCTNAAAAAAAAATCCTCCTAATATCCAGTCTGAACCTCCAACACTGCTTAAGTCTATGTCCTCTCACCCTCTCCCTTGTTCCCTGGGAGCAGGGCTGACCCCACCTGGCTACAACCTCGTAGAGAGCGATAAGGTCCTTCCTGAACCTCCTTTTCTCCAGGCTAAGAAGCCCCAGCTCCCTCAGCTGCTCCTCATAGGGCTTGTGCTCCAGACCCTTCCCTAGCTCCGTTGCCATTCTCTGGACACACTGCAGCACCTCAGTGTCCTTCCTGAATTCAGGGGCCCAGAACTGAACACAGCAGTCAAGGTGTGGCCGCACCACTGCTGAATACGGGGGTACAATTGTGCTGTGAGGTCCTGCTGGCCACACTATTGCTGACACAGGCCAGGTGCCACTGGCCTTCTTGGCCACCTGGGCACACCTGGGCTCATGTTCAGCTGCTGTCAAACAGCACCCCCAGGGCCTTTTCCTCTGGGCCACTTTCCAGCCACTCTTCCCCCAGCCTGAAGGGGGGTAAATGCAGGGTTTGGCATTTCACCTTGTTGAACTTTATACAGTTGGCCTCGGTCCATGGATCCAGCCTGTTAGATCCCTCGGCAGAGCCTTCCTGCCCTTCAGTAGATCAACAGTCCCAAGCAGCTTGGTTTCATCCATGAGTTCACAAAAGGTAGACTCAGTTAGTTACAGGATATTCTGCTGGCCTCAAAACCTGGGAGGTGGCTGTGGCCTACCTGCCTGGGAGCACCCAGGGGCACAGCTGATGCTTGGGGTAAGCTCACCTCAGCCCCCATGCACCTGGCCCCAGAAAGCTCAGGGGGCTTTTCAGGGGTTGTTCTTTTTGACTTCACCTGTCATATTTTGCAAAATGCATGGCTGTTTTTTGTACATAAAGTACATGGAGGATTGGGTAGTATCAATATTGCCATAGTCAGTCACATTAAGCCCAACATTGTTGGTCTGAAACTTTCCCAACCTGTGCCTTAAAAATCATCACATGGCTCTTAAACTTGAAATTAATAATGCAGATACACTGGAGATGCACTCACAAATGCTATGTGAGTCCTGGAGCCTTTTAGAGATGCTTCAAAAACTCTGAAACCCAGTGAGATGCTCTGTGGCACTGGGGAGGCTCCAAACCAGCTGAGTCTGTGCCATCCAGCTGGGACTAGCTCTGGTTTGTGGTTAGTGACTGCTCACAGCATATGGGGTGGGGAGACACTCTCAGCTCCACAGAAATTTAGGGAACACTGAGTTCACTGCAATGCACTGCAGCAGAACTGCAAGAGGAGAGAGGGACAAATAAGGGTACTTTAAGGAACACAACCCAAGTTAATTATTGCAGTTGCATATTGCAGCCACAAAGAGGACAGAGAATGCAGCACCGGGAGGAGGGAATGCAGTAACAGAGGCAAAAGCCCATTCTCTAAGCTGTTTGAAGCTCAGGATGGTGTGGAGCTGCTAAGCCTTGCACAGGGAAATCTAGTTCCCTCGTTAGGGAAGATGTCTTTGCTGGAATGTTCTGGTGCAGAATTTCAGTAAAAAGTGGGCTCAGGTGGGTTGGGTTAAGTACACATGATGTGCTGCTTAGCCTGGTAAATCCATCATATGGAACTGCTGACTGACAAAATAGTCAGTCAACAAATGCAAATGCAGAGTCAACATAGCATGCTGTGGAGAAAAGCAGTGCATGCTCCAACATTAGCTGAAGGGTTGAAATAGCAGTTTTGTTTTCATTCCTTCCCCAGTTCAAAGGCTAAAAAACCCACCACCCCTCAGCAGTAAAAACAAAATGTGCATAAAGCAGGGATACTGTTTTACAAAATGTTCTGTGGTCCTTCTAACTAGAAATTTAATTTCCTGCAAACATGCAAGATTGTCTACCTTTAGGAGGCAGAGCTAGTTGTGGTCATTTAGTGTCTTTGTCAAAGCAAACCTATTGATTGTACCCAACTGCTCTGAAGCAATTCATAAACAGGAAATACCAATACAGCAACCAGTAGCATTTTGTCCAGAGCAACATCTGTGCTCCAAGCAGCTTAGTCTAGCACTAAACAGTGCAAATCTGTTGATAACACAATGTCAAATGATAAATCTGGGTAAGTGTTGCATATATCCAAGATTAGGCGCTTCTGAGTCAAAGCCTTCAACTCTCTTAGAAGGAAATAGATCTTAATTCTAATCTGGGTATAGTGGTGTTAGTGTGGAGTTATTTTGCTGATTTCACAGACCTTACATCATGCTTATTAAATGGTAACTGAGATGCCCAAGGTATGTCAGCCTGAGCTGTCTACACTCCAGATAAATGAGAAGTGTTGAATAAAGGCTAGTAAACATGTCAAGACAAAATAATTACACTAAATATTAATTTTATTGCTATGATTATTTTGCTATAAATTAATAATGAAAATGAGGACATACAGTAAAAGCTGCAGTAAAGACAGGAAGTGCACAAGAACATAAAGGTTCTGGAGGGTAAATTTGTTGCATGCTACCCTCCATGACTTACAGGGTCTTATGCTGACGAGGAAAAGCACAAACACATCTGAGTAACATGGGTGTGAATTTTCTTCTCTACTCCACTTGCATAGCTTGTTCCATCACCTACTGCATGTTCACTGAAGAGCAAACCAAAGCAAGCCAGTGCTGGATGACGTGCAGGGTAGCTCCATCTAGTCACTGCTTGGAATGTGCTTTGGGGAAGATGTCTTTGCTGGAAGTCAGTGCAGTTGTTCTGTACAGAACACTTCCCACTCCCTCCTCCCTAGTCCATAAGACTTTACCCACTCACTAGAAGAGACTGGCTCTCCCCAAATTCATGCAAAAGAAGCCAAGTGCTATGTTTTCACATGTAACTAAGAACGTGGGAGGGGGCCCTGGTTCACCTCCTTAAGGCGGTCAGACTCAGCAGAAGGCTGAGCTTTCCCACCCCACTCTCAGGAAGCCTGGCTCTGTCCAGCTGTCACTGCTATACAACAGATTTATCCTTACCTGACAGTGTACACTGCACAAAAACAGTGGCACTGTGCTACCTGTGAACCTCCCATAGCTTTAGGGGGCTTAAGTATTGGGGCCAAAGCAGGAAAGTGTGTGCTTGGGTACTATGCGAATATAACTGGAATTATAGTTATGAATAGCACCATTCAGAAACAAACTATCACTTCAATATGCTTTGAAAATTATCTTGCCACACCTGCTGCCTCTTCCTATCACTATGGTATCACTGGTCTGCAGAACCTGGCATGGCAGTCCCTCCAAGCCCCAAATGCCATCTCTTTCAGCTCACAGTAGCATCCACACCAACTGCAGATACCTGAAGTGCAGAACTGGGCAGAGAAAGGCTATAGAGTCACTGTGTATCCACCCAGACATTACTGTTGATCTGACCAAAGCTCCCCTCTGTTCCTGAGCAACAGGAGACCTGGGCAGGTCTTCAGGAAGCAAGTCTGAGTTTCAACAACCAGTGACTTCAGGTGGCAGTCCCCATGCTGCTGCTTTGTGCACCAGGATGTTGCCACTTCAGTCTCTGCAGAAAGGCTACAAGTACCTGCAGTGAGATAACTGTGCTCTTGATTTCGTGCTCTAGCACAGTTTTGTACATTTTCTTTCTGGCTTCTAAATGTCTATGCTTCTGAGATACAAAAGCAGTTCATGATTTTTATATAAAAGCAGCCTATTGTTTCCAAGCCAAAACTAGATTCTTTGGCTTCAATTTGTGGTGTGTTTTTCTATTGAGAAGGGTAAGGTTATTTTCTTAATGGAGAATTACTTCAATTTGAACTTTTTAAAAGATAATTTCTTTTGAAGTTCAACCCAGGAATGTTTTGCAATCAACAGCCTTTATTTTATATGCTTCACTTTAAGGAACTTGGACCTAGACAGAGTTATCTCCTGAAAACACAAAAGACATGTTTCCCTGCTATGACTAACAGTTCTTTTGAAAAAAAAGCCCAAACCAAAACAGAAAACCCAGCTGATTCACTTTGTATTATCCTTTCCCAATCATTATGAAATTCAAGAAAATCATACAATGCCCAATTGTTTTATTCTCCCCTACTCCTTACAAGTAAAGAATCACAGAGAAGGGCGACGGAGGCATTCTGCAGAACTTGCTATTGCAAAGCACAAACCAAACAGCAGCGCAGACCTGTAATCAACTTCATCTCTTAAAGGGCTTTTTAACAAGGTAGACATGTTTGTTCACTTACATCCATCCCTCAAGGCTACCAGCTCTCCAAGAGAGCTTCCATAGTGTACTGCAATTTCTTTTGGTTTGGACGAGCAATAGGAAACTTTCACTTTAGTCCTCTTTTGCACTTCCAGAGTATCCTTTCAGTACATCTGACTGGCAGAACACATGCAGCTTGTGTTAAACTGTGAAAGGACGTGCATGCACATTGGTGTACAGCTCGGAGCCAGTCTCCTGAAAGCAGTTTACCTTCTCTGGATTAGGCCCACTCTTAGTACAGCAGCCACAATTACATCTGTCTGTTTACTTCCAGTGATTCCACTTGGTTGAGTTAGTCCTAAGGGTCATGAAAGCCTCATGCTTCCCATCTGCTACCTAAACTCTTGTCCAAGACCTCTATTGCTTAAATAAGTAGGATAGAGCCACAAGAGTTTTAGGATTAAATGGAAAAGATTTGGATTTCAGCTAAATTTATATGGGTGCAAGCTCTCATCTATTTTATTTTTCTTGACATGAAACCCTGTGAACCATAAAGAAATTAACCTTCTTCTGACTGGAAGCATAAGTAAGACTTAACATTAAAACAGTATGTGAATACAGGAAGCTAAATGTGGAAGTATAAAAATAAGTCCTCTTACTATAAGAACTCGACTTAGGCACCCTGCCTCATTTACCTGAATAAGCAAGCCCACGGATTTCTTCAGAGCTTTCTTTCCCTGCCAAGCACAGCTCAGCATGGATTGTAACAGGCCATGTAACACACAAAACAGCTGCCCTCCAGGGGACAGCCTGCAGCACACTGTGTATAGGAACCATGCCTACAAGCAAAGCCAGACAGGTTCCTTGGAGTGTTTTCCTCAACAAGTGACGAAGGGAAGAGGAGACCTGCTGAATGTGAGGGGGACATGTTCATACAACAAACCCAGGCTCAGCTGTGCTCAAAATCAGTTGGAAATAAGGAACCTCGTTCAGGAAACCTTGGTGACTAAGAGGCAGGCATCCCACCCTAGTCCTGGAAAGGCAGCTGATATCTAAGTGCCTTGTGTGCCTTTTGCCTGCAGAGGGGCTGGTATGCCCAACAGAGCAAGGGCTGTTCAAGTTAGTTCTCCTCCTGCAGACTCTGCAGAGCGATGGCAGTAATGAGCACAGACTCTGGACAATGGCTGGTTCCTAACAATGCAGCTGGTGCAGTGTCTGAGGCTGCTGTTCTGCAGACACCTGCAAAGCTAAATATCTGTTCCTTCCATCTGACCAGAGAGGAGTCATCCAGGATAAAGAGGGAGCTAGAACAACAAACGCTGGTCTTCCTTGCCACTGGTCATTCACATTTCTGGGAGAATAAAAGAATTGAGGAGTGCTGCTGCTTCGTAGTGGTTTGCTCACACATTGTCAAAGACAACTTCACCTGGATGGTGTGAGAGGCAGGTACAGGACTCCACCTAAGAAAACACACTACCATCTGCAGGCAAGTCTGAAAACAAAAATAAACCTTCAAGTACGGCAGACTGTCTAATGCCAAGGAATTTCTGCTGAGCTATATGTTTTTCCAGGGAATGTTTAAAAGCCAGTAGTATGTGTAAACTACTGCAGGACTCCTGTTAACCTCTTATTTGAACTAGATCTTACACCCCTCCCAACAAAAAAGTATTTTTTCCTATGGTGTTTACAGTAACAGTCTGTTCATAAAGTACGTGACTGCTACCTTGTGACACTGGTGCTCATATTGATCCTTACAATTCTGAACATCAGACCAGAATTCAAGAGCAGCTCATGCCATCTCCAACCACTTAACTAAATGGTGCCTTTAAACTCTCATTAAGACAGTTAAGAATCAGTTATTAAGATGTCACTACTGAAAAATAACTATTGCATTTTTCAAATTTAACAGTAAACAACATTGCCAATATATTATTGTACACAATAAAGGGATTTGGAACTACAGAGATAAGGAAAGGGTAATCTAGAAGACCCAAAATAATGATCCCAAAGCCATTCCAGTTGCTGCTCCAGCCAGCATGCCCAGTGCAAGATCTCCATCGCTGTCTCGGTAACGCTCTCGGATGATGACGTGGTTTGCAGGGGGCTGGCCATAAGGTCCTAGGAAACAAGAGGTTGTTGGGAGGAGGGCAAAAGAAATATATATCTTAAAAGGCCCATTCTTTCATTTTCCTTCAACTGAATACTAAGATTTTGTCAGCTATGCAGGTAGAATACATTTCTGCTTTGGTTTCAGCCTTCACATTAATTAAATCGAAGGGCCTAGCAACACTTTTAGCCTTTTTGAGGTTATGAGGAAAACTCATCACAAATGTAAAAGTGAACACTGTTCTGCAAAGAACCTATGAATTATCATTCTATGAAACACTTTGTGGATTTAATGTAAGAAATGGGTCTAAAATCTGATTCAGCCTTGAAGTTAAGGCAAGTAGTTTAGTTCCTCCCCCTTACCCCCTCCCTCCAAAAAAATCTTTGGTAGGTCTCAACACAGTAATTTGTCTGAAACTGTGCATCAGTTTACATTTACTGCCTACTGCAATTCAGACTTCACATCCTGGACTGATCTGTGGGGTGGAGACAGCTGCTACATTTCTGTTCAGATGAAAATTGGCCAGTAGTAAGATTGGCCAATTAACCTTAGACTCAAGAAGCCACCGATTGACCCTTGCTCTGTAACAGACTTGTACAAGCTTCATCTGTCATGTTTTCTGATTTAGCTCCTACCTGCAAAGCAAATGTAACAGTCCTGTTTTCCCTTCCAGACATTTCAGGGAGATTAAATATTCTTGCAAATCCCACAAGGGTGTTTTGTAACAGATTCTTAAGTAATCCAACTAAATACAACTATAAAAGGCTTTTGCTGACTCTCAGCAATGCATGACTCTCCCCCCTGAGAAGGATTATGTCACTGCAGAGAACGAGCAATTGAGCTGAGATTAGAAGGGTTAAGTGAGTTGCTGGGGTGAACCTGAACCCTAAGGTTTAGCTACAGTGACCCTGGTGAAGGAAAACATTGAGCCTTGGTTACTATGCCCAACCAGTAACTAGTATCTTGCAAACTGTTCAGGGGAGTTACTGTTTGATGCTTCATTGTTTTCATATGGGTTTGGCTTGATTTCCAAGGCCTGTTGTAAGTTTTTAAAAGCAGTTCTTGGGTTTTTAAAAAGCTGCTGCTTTTCAGAACCAACAGAACACACCTTCCTCATCTGTATCTTAGGACTTCAGTAATTTATATGAAGAAAACTTTAAAAGCTTTAAAGGCTGATGCACCTCCCTTGTAACAAAAATGGAAAAGGCAAGTGAAATAACCTGAAAAATGTCAAATGGAAAATAAAATCTCCCTCAAAACAGAAATAAAAATTCTCAGTAGAGATTCGTGTTTGCAGAGTCAGATCATAAACAATAGTTTTCTCATTTTTATTATCTAAAGCCCGAGTTCCGTATGACTGGGGCTCTATGCAAAACTTACTCTAAATTAAGGTGACTATGATTAAAAGCACAGCCTACAATTTTACTCTTTGCTTCCTGTTTTTGAGATTGAAAGCTATACAAAGCTGAACAGAGCAACAGAAGATTTCATGTGGCTGAAATGGAGCTACAACCTTGTTCTGGGAGTGGATTTACCTTCGAAACTTGCATTTAAAGAATTAAAGTATAGGTGTTAGAGCAGCAGATGAATGAAAAGCTCCATCAGTGTCCAATATGGAGTACTGAATCACAAAATCACATCTTCTGGTTCTTGTACCTTTCCTTAGAAAATGTGCTGTAGTTAGAGAGTTCTGTATGCTTCAAAGAGAGTTTATAAAGTAATGTAACTATGCTGAGATCACATTGGGAAAGTTAAATCCCTTAATACCAATTTCACTGCGCTCCCTTTGTTGTGATAGGGTGAATGGACTTGGTTCCAGCTGCAGGTCAGGTTTCTTTCTTTGTGTGCAGGAGTGATGGCTGGTAAAGGATGGTGATGAGTAGAGCTAAAGCCATAAAGATTGACTCAAATAGCTTCTGTGGGAAGGTGGAGGATGTGACTGACACCGATTACCTTGGTATGGGTACTGGTAGGGAACAGCATATGCTTGTCCGTTGGAGGCATAGAAGATCTGAGGGCCCACCGGGGGATACGCACCATTGTACTGATCATAGCCATAGCCATAAACCTGGGGAAATTAAACATGTCTGCTACACACGTACACTTTGCTATGGATCCAATTAAGCACACTGTTCAATTTGCCTTCGTTTCTAATGTAGTTAAAGTTTCACTAAAATATCCAGTTGGTCCTGCTACACAGACAATCTGCTCCCTGGAATGGATTCAGAACAGCTGCTTGAAAAAACAAGCACTTCTAAATAGCATTCTTCCTAGATAGGCAATGGCAGAGGCAGGGCCTGGATCATCAGGCAGAGCCACAGCAGCCCTGCCAGCTTCTCCTCTCTGCCCTCATGCCAACAACAGCTCTCTGGGGAGCTCCTAAGTGCCAGGAAGGCAGCAGCCAATCCCAAAAAACTCCAATCAACCCTCCTAGAGGGTATGTTGCAAACAAATGTCAGATTAAAGACAAATACTCTGTAGCTGTATGTTTTAGAAGTAATTTTTTTCTTCAAAAGAGGCTGCTGCACAGAGGAAGCTTCCAGCACCACAACTAGTTCTTAACAAGAGTGAGAGGCTGGAGCAGAGCACATATAGTGCAACAAGCAATATTGCTCCAAACTACCCCCATCCAGAAATCCCCAACCTAACATGGTTTGGTCCCAAAGCTGCTCCTTCACTGCAAAAGAACTGTGTATCCAGGAACTAGAGTTATTGAGTTGCTATGACATCTTGGTACAACAAAATCCTTATGTGTTAGAAGTGATGGCTCCAGTCATTACACCCTATTTTTAAAACTCCTGATCTTATACCTTTCCAGTGCTTGCACAACATGAAAGTGCAGTCACACCTCCTTATGTTAGAAGCTGTACAGCCAATATACTTCAAGATCAGCCAAATAAATTCTGCCCTCTCAGAAGCTTTATTCTCCAAGTTCACTGAGCAGCCACCCCTTTATACACCTCCCAAACAAATGTGCCTTTTCAAAGGAAATCCATCTCAAATAAGAGCAGCAATAGATTGATAGTGCCTTACTCTCTCCTGCTGTACAAGCTTTAAAGCTGGATATAACAGTACAATGCAGCACTTGGTGAGTGCTTGAAGAAGGCTGCTCCTGCTGCCCCACTCATGTTAATGCTGCCTGACTGCAGCTCTTACCTCAGGTGATGGTGTGGCATAAGCTGTGTAGGGAGGGGGTGCCGAGGAAATGGCTGTCTCATCATACATCACATCAGATCCCACGTAGCCCTAAACACCATGGATAGATAGCAGTTATCACCTGTTCCTACACACAGCCAGTTAGAGTAGTCTAAGGATTAAAACTTAATGACCCCAAAGGAAAAGTAACCTTTAGCCACACTGCATGTTAAGAAAGCAGTGAGCACCTTCTAAAGGCTGCAAAATAAAGTACCTGGAGAGTAGATCTGGGAGAATGCAAATACCTCATCAACCACAAAAAAGAGCCATAAAATTTTTCCCTGTGTGTGTGCCACAGACATGCATATGTGTACAGGCAAGCACACTGGCTTCTTCCACCACTCCATAGCCTCAGATTTAGAAATTACCCTCCTGTTCATCTTCTGTCTTCTGCTAAAGAAATCTTCACAACTAAGCTGGCTGCTTCCTGGCACCCTAAAGTGGCATCTCCAAGTTCTGCAGAAGCAGGTAAAGGAAGCAAAATGCAGTAGGCAAAAGTGGTACCTGAGGCAAAGGTGGTAACATTTGAGTCCATTCAGAATAAGTTCTCAAAGACAATTAAGATTTCTTATACAAGCCTTGTGTTCTTGCCCCTAATATCCAAAATCCTCAATGATGCTCTTATTCATTTTTCCAAGGCAAAAGCCAACTCCCATAATTTAATTGTTAAAATACTGGTAAAATTACACTGTTAAAATACTATATGAAGTAGTATTTCCATCACCTGAGAAATCTGCTCACATCTTAGCAGTAAATGTGTTCTGTGCCCTGTCACAGGGATCTCTGTACAAGTGATGCACAAGCCTGCAAACAGCTGTAAATGATACAGTTCTCAAAGGGAAGGTGATCACCCTGCTACTCCAGTCATATTATGAGGCACTGCTGGATGCTTGGAATTTTTGGAAAGTGTGTCACGCACCTACAGACTCAAACCCACTTACCCAGTAGTCCAAGTCCTTGCTGGACACCTTTAATAGCTTTGGAAAGTGTTAATTTATGTAACTACTTGTGTAGAGGGCTACCCGCTCTGAGTAGCAGGGGTCTGCCTTGGCTGACCAAGGTCAGCACTGCCAAGTTTTGAGCCATCTAGCAAGGCTGGCAGCTGTGTCAGAGGCATGAAAACAGCAGTTCCCATCCCTGAAACCAGGAGTCACCATCTCACACACAGGCGAGATAAAGTCCCTAAAACTAGAGCAGACAAACCATGAGTGTTGTCCTCTGCATGAGGCCAAATCCTTCACTTCTCATTTAAGGCCACAGGCAGTGTAGCATGGCTGCAGTCAGAGGCAATCGTGTCTGGGGTAGTTTTGCCATGACAAGTGTTTGCTTTGGGTATCTACAAATATAACTTATATCATCTGACAGATGCCCCAGTACAGTGGCAATGTTAATGTGACCCATCAAAAACTGAGATAAGCTTCTACAAAACACAGCATTTCCCCTGAAACAGAAACACCTCAGGTTGGTTCAGTCTAGTCACCCAACGAAAGCTAGTGCTGCAGAGTACTCTGGAAGGCAGTCTAGAGGAAAAACAAATTAGCAATACCCACAAGTGGATGGATATGGCTGCCCAAAGATACAGTTTTCCAGAAGACTCATAAAGAGGCTTCTATGATTCCTGATACTCCCCACAGCTAGCATGGCAATGGTAATACACTCCTCCTCAGCAGGCCTGCACTCCCCTCCAAGCATCTCACTCTTCCCCATGTCTCTGCCAAGAAGCATCCCACAATGTGATGGATCTACGTTAACAAACAGCTGCTGTGTAGTAAGCTTCCTTTAGCACTGCACCCTCCTGGGAGGCAACAAACACTAGGAGTGAAAAGTTCATTTTCGCTCATTGCAGATTTGCTTGTTGCCCACAGCCTCAGTGCCCACAGACCAGCTTTTCAAACATTCACTTCCACCCAGAGAAATGATTCCTTAAAAACATTATTTTCCACACAGCATGTATTTGCCTGGACTTGGCTGCAAGGATATGTGCTTGTGATCCAGAGAATCATTCTTCTCCCCACCCACAAGCTTTACTATCACGCTCCTGACTCTCTTTTTCTCTAGCAGAGAAGGATGAAACATGATTTCAGAAGTAAACTGCTGGACCACACATAACACTGATGTGCTGCTTCTCTATCAGTATAAAGTCTAGGCAGGATACTCACTGTGTTTGTTCTGGCATCCTGGAGAGCAATTTTCCATGCCCTGCAAAAAACCCCACTGGTTAGTGGAACACTCATAAAAATTAATGCCACCTTTTCCTTTAGATCAATGAACAAACAAGGTTAGTGACTAGAGATACTGCAGGAGCAGAGTTTAAGATTACTGCACGTACCAAAGCCTAAAGATACACTAAAATGAATGCACAAAAGTGTTACGCCAAGACTGAGAAATAATTACTTTCTTTGCAGAGCTGAGAAAGAATGAGGAACATGAGGAGGAATGGATGCAGTTTTGGAGGTCCTTGCTGCAAGAACAACAGGTAGGAAATATTCAGTCATGCTTAGGATAAGGTAATAGGAAGAGATGCACCTCAGCCTGAACAGTTCATCTGTGCTGATTAGAGCACAGGCCTTGCTGCTATTGCAGTTCCCAGGAGGTAGATACACCTCACTCAGCTCCTCCCCTGCCACGGGGCTGGGAGCATGCTCCAGGTACCACACTCCTTGGCAAACAGTGGTCACAGAGGTCATCTAACTCTACACAGCCCAGCTCAGCTGAGAGTTCACAATAATGGAATATTCTTCCTTTCCGTACTGGGATGTCCTTGGGCTAATGCTGCATCACATACTCATGAAGAATGAGAAAAGTGTAAAAAAATCTGTTTAAAAGTCTTGCATTAATCATACTAATCAGATTCTTCTACTCCTCCTCACCCTTCAGTGTTTTCAGTTACTTAACTTGCAGTTAGTTTGCATGAGCTGGACAACTTCTAGGGGAGCTACTGGGTTTTTTGTTACTGAAAACCTGCTTTTATTTGCTTGAAAACTTTCTTAAATCTCTGAAAGTTAGAAGGGAGGAAAATAACTAGAGGGAGAGATAAAGAGGGATATAAGAGGGAGAAGTAGAAAAACAATTATCCTCTGGCTGTCTTACAGGCAGTCATCTGCACTCTCTGCGCAGAGGTTGACTGTCTTCCCATCACGGCAAACAATCTGCAGTAAACAGTCCCTCTGCTTCCCCTCTGGAGGCTGGAAATCTGAGTGAGAAGAACAGAGATAAGTTATGAAGTACCTATAAAGAGAATTACATGATCACATGTACAAGAAGAGAGTCAGTTTATGCGAGTCTGGACAAAATAAACTAGGGCCAGTTGTAGCTGCCTTCCATGGCATCCAAACAAGTCATGGAAGGAAATAACCTGTTCTTACCCTTGAAACAACCTCTTCTTACTCTTCACTGTCCTGAAAGTGAGCAGCTCTGAACACCTTTCCTACAAAATGCAAGTGTCTTACACCAGCAATAAGCAATAATTACTTAGCAATAAGTACTCTCCAGCACTTGTGTCCTTCCCTTGTATTAGCACCAAGTGTAGCACTACCAAATGCTAGAAGTGAACTTAGGAAAAACATCTGCTGAGGTTTCCCATTTCTAGCCCTGCCTCTCAGTCTAGCCAGTACTGTGGTTACACCAGGAACACTCTCTATCAGACACAGTCCTGCTGTGAACATCCCACTCTCCTGCATGCACGGTACACTGTCTGCACTGAGTTTTAAAGGGAAGTATCAAACCCTAACCTAACCTAGCACACAGTGATACCACACCCTGGGTATCTCTAAAGGAATTTAGGAGTTGGTGGGGTTGAGTTTTTTTGCAAGGTGGGGGGATTCAAGAACAGTGAAGTTGCACACATTTTGGACATGTTTACATCTGCAGTAGTGCTGTATATTGTATGCTGGGCAAGCACTGAAGTTGTAAAGAATCTCTGGCTAAACAAATCCTGAAGATTTCATTATTACCTCGACATTCATTCCCCACTCTGAGGTTGATGCAATGGATTCGCATGTGGATTTTATCTTCTAAATCATGGCGATTTTGATCATCATAGAATATTAGGCGGCCATCAGACCACAGATCAAACCAGTTCTTCTTCCAACGCCGTAAAATAGTACCTTAAAAATCAGAGTCACTTTTGAAGGCACACATAAAGAAATATTTCTGTCCTAGAGTTAATAAAAAATAAACTAAGGAATCCTTCACAGTTGTCCCAGACAGCATTCCAAAGTGCCAGGCTAAATCCTGTATTACAACATCCCCACTTGGGAACATTAGAGAATTGGATGCCTTATTTTTTCTAGGATTCAAAGGAAAACTGGTTTTATTTTAAGTGCATGACCTGATACTTGAGTTCTAAGTTGCTGCAGGAACAAGAAGAGGGCATGACTAATTGAAAGACACCAAGGTGAGGTGTCAGGTAAAATTTCCAAGCCTTCACTTATACAGCACTAATTACAGAGCAGCATCTGAAGCTGAATGCCAGTCAGACATCTCAGATATGGTATATCCTGTTTCCCAGTGGAGTACCCAAAGGTCACATGGGAATGCTGTCATTACAGGTCATTTTGTGACGTGTCCTAAAAATAAAAAGAAAAAAAAACAACAAAAACACCCACAGAACTAGAGGCTTGTTTTAAGAAAACCTGGGAATTAAGTTGCTCTGATGTTTTCTGAAGAAATCACAGTGAACAGGGAGAGAAGGAAGAGAAAGCCCCATGACTTACTTTGTCGGAGCAGCCATCCGCTCTTCACAAATGCCATTGTTGCTTAATCTAGTGGGCAGAAGAGGAAGGGGGAGGGGGGAGAAAAGCAGTTTTCAGTATTTCACAATAATACATTGGAAAGAGGCATCTCAGTATCATCTGTTACAGCTGCATGTACCCAGCTCACATTGCAGACAGGCAGAATAGATCTCAGCTGAAGATACTCAGTAAGTACAACTGGCATTGTAGGACCCTACAAATGTGCAAGTGTTGTGATCCAGTGCAGCTATCAGAGACCACCTTTATGTTTAACTGGCAAACAAGTGTACAGCTGTTAGAGAATGGGGAAGAGACAGACTGGAATGACTGCTTCCTGACTCACCACTACTTCCTTTCAAAGTTGTTCTCTCTGCATACGTGTACTTCCTGTATTCTGCAGTCTCAAGTTACTGGGCACACTCACTTCTACCTACCTCTCTTCTCTTTTTCTGTACTTCCTCTTCTGTGTTTTTCATTCACTGGCTCAAAGTCCAGTCAAAACAAAAGCTGAAACAGTTTAATCTTGAACAGGAAGGAGAAAGCTGTTTTTATGACTTGAATTTCTTTCAAATCATCACTAGCTCACTCGAAGAATTAAAATAAATAAAAGATAAACCCATAAAGTAAGATTCTCAGTTCTCCTCAGCTTTTAAATGAAGCTTGAAATAGCACGGCAAGGACTCTGTGTTAAATTCAAGTTATCACACATGACATTAAGTACTCGGCCACTGCATTCTGGTTTATGAGCATGCTGAAAAAAGAGATCAAGCATGGGATATATTGGAAAATGACTTTTTATTTTATAGTCTAATGGTATTCTAATTATTGTTTTAAAAGAGATTATAAAAACTCAACTATCTGTGTGCAATTGAACTAGAAAAGCAAGACCAGAAGCATTTTAAGCCTCCCCTGAGAAGGTTGCTTTTTAGAAATTATTTGTGCGGCCTGTAAACCAATATGAGAGACAGATACTGAAACCTAACAAATAACATTCTACTTGTAGCAACACAAAGGGGGGTACCGTGAGGGGGTGAAAGATGGCATAGCAGATTTGATAGACTCCCAGACCAACCTCAGCAGAATGTGTTTAAAGCTGAGGAGAAGGGAGAAAAAGAAGAGTTTTGTAATTTTCTGGTAAAATATAAAGTTAGTACATCATCTGGTGTATCTATTTCCTGGTGTAATGGATATGACTTGTAACTGTGTCCTCTTCAGAATACTGGGCAAATACTGTAGCACACAAGATGATAACCACCAGGATTTCATATTTAAGGAATGCCATATTCTGCACAAGCTTGGATATGATGGTGAGAACCACTTGCAGGTCAAGTGTCAATTCCAGGATAAACCTCTTATTCTTGACTTTTGTACCAGCTCGCTGGGAAGACAAACTTTCAGCTGAAAGCCCACTGAAAGGGAGTGTCAGACTCCTGTCCTGCTTTCATCATGGTCACCCGGTCCTGCTCTAGGGTCTGAGCATACTCTTGTCACCCTTCTACAGCGAGTCAGCTCAAGAAATAGAGGCAAATTTATCCTTCCAAAGAACAAAGCGGTAGGAAGGACCCGAGCCTCACTCTGCCACCACTCCAGTATATGCTTCTCTCTCCTTGATTCTCCTTTACAAGGAAATAGTCTACTAGCTCATTGTCACAGGAATGGGTGTCTCTAGTGGTATTTCCATGTCTTCCAGTTTGCCCAATACAGTGAAATCACTATTTCCAGAGGCTGTTTCATAGTCTACAAGCCAAAAAAGAATTTGCATGAACTTCAGTTCTGCTGTGTTACCCTAGGCCATGGAATGTTGTTGCTAACTTAGACAGAAAAAGGGAAGAGCCAGAAAAGAAAACCTCTCTTGACAAATTGAGTTTTGCCTGTGATTACAGAACAGCTCACAAAGTCTTGCATACAGAATGTCTCAGAGTTATCTAAAGCTACAAGGGCAAACGGGGCTTCAGCAGCTGTACAGCACCTTGTACCTAACCTCAATTTTTCCCAATTCAGAGTTTAAGTGTCCAAAACTTCAGCTCTGGAGAGAGAGCAAGGAATCACACAGAAAAATCTGTCAGCACTTAAAGTAGGAGGTGCAAAAACAATTAGATATTCTTCTCTGGTCCTTTTTAAGCACAGGGGCTTGTTTGAAGTCCTATACAATATTTGCAGTCCACCCACATGATGTTTAAAAGCATATTTGCAGAGCTAGAAGATAGCCTAGCAGGATCAGCTGCATCTGAATAGTATTTGCTTGTTAAACTAGCCCAGTGCCACCAGCATGAAAAATGGGACTTAAACAAAGATAAAATAATTTATAACGAATCCGAATAAAAGTGTTTTGGTGACTGAAATCTAAAAGTAGTAGCACTCTAAACTGAACTCAAGTTAAGAGATGGAGCAAAGGGGTGGGACTATTCCCTTCTGCTCCCTAGAACAGTAGTTTTCTGAACGGAATATAATGTGGAATATCTAACAGTCTGTTCCAGGCCCTTTCTTGTTCTCGAACCCAGTTGGTTGGTTGGAAAAACACACTTCAAAACAAATCAAGTGTTTCTCCCTGCAGCTTGTAATCACTAGAGCAATTCTGATTAATGCAGTTGAGTCAGCAGTGGACCCGATCCTGCAATCCGTGTAGATGGAGAGGGAGCTGAGCTATGGAGCTGAGCCCGCGGTGACCAGCAGTGCCCACAGACACCTCCGTTTTCTTTACTCTCAGTACTTCGGGCAGAGTACAGGAAGCTCCGTGTTCAAATGCAATCCTACCCGCCCCCTCCCGCCTTGAACAGCGCAAGTTTTCTATTTCTGGAGCTACCTGGCTGTGGCCCAGCTGCGCGCAGGCCCTTCCCCGTGAGCTGTCGGTGCTCTCCGAGCCAGTGCCCGGCGCTAGCGGGGCTGCGCCTCCGTCCCAACCCTGCCCGTGCGGCAGCGGGGCGGTGCTCGCTCCCACCTCTCCTCGCCCACCGGGACAGCCCCACGACAGCCCCCCTGCCCCACGGGGGCGGTGGCCGCCGGCCCGCGG